>CM062292.1:194633712-195093647 GCA_031216915.1 Pictodentalium vernedei | reverse complement strand
TAGTTCATAACCTTTTAGTGTCAGCATGCTATGGAGATTCTGACAACTGGGTGCACACACAGGTCTTGGAATTGTGAAAATCCTGGAATTTGGCATCTTTTCAATTCCATGCCTAGTTTTGTTAGGTTGATCCTTGAAAGTTTTGGAAAACCAGTCACAATTTTAGGGGCTCTGTCACGCACTTTGTTACTTCCGGTTGCATTTTTCATCTGATGCTGTTGGATTTTCTCAGTGACAGTGTTCGTAAGTACACAATTCTTGTTTTACACACATAGAATATACAAAATACCAGGTAAGTGTATCTTTTAATGAAAAAAGGGTTAGAGATTTGAGTGTCTTGAACATGACTTGAAAGATTGGAATCAAGTCAATCGTGTCAAGTCTGTTGATGTTAGAAATACATGTCTGGTGGAACAGTACTCATAAGTTTCAGGTATGACAAGAAACTTTTATAAGTATAAAAAGGGCCAACAGACATTGGATTAACAATTTTTGCTCTTGATCAGCATGTTAAATATGCTTTGACCGCTGGCAGTGTGTTTCTGCTTTATTTTCTCTTCATCTGAAGACCCTGACTTTCAGCTTGAACACAACTAATTGCTTAACATTGAAAGTTATTTGGACAATAAACACCCTGGGTGCTTATCAAAGTGACTCCTGAACAGAACAAAACATGCCCATTGATTGATTGACCCTAACATTCCCATGTTTGGGCAAAATGTCCAGTCATTTGTCAAAAGACAAAATGGCCCAGGCCAGTCGTTGATTACAATGTCCCACTTGTTGGTCAAAATAAACTCAATGACTCTAATAATTTCTAGTCAAGTCTTAGATGCCTCTATAGGCCTCTAGAATGGAACAATGTAGATACTATATTTTCCTTCCTCCTCTCTCAATAAATCTTCCCCTCTCTCTGCACAATAAATGTTTTGGTACATCCATTAAGATTTGTAAACTATCACATGAAATATGTTGCTGGAAATTACCAAAAATCAGCTACGCAGAAAGAATTACAACCATCGCCTGGAACTTGAAACAACTAATCTCAGCTGGACTAAAACACTACTTTGTTTCTTGCTAGAAAAATGTGTGCGCCAAACATTTTTATTCACTTGAGACCAAACAGTTACTACCTCTCACACATGCACTTGCCAATTTCAGATTTGAAGCGGTTTTAATTCAAAGTTATATTCTCCAATAAACATTGCCAGCATCGCTAAAAACCCCAACATTTATTAGTATTCTCAGAAATACCTTTAGTATGGCACTGACCTTTGATAGGAGGTCTCAGTGGATATAGTTGAAAGCTCTGTATGTGATCAACTGCCTGCCTGCTGACTGACCGACCAACCAACAGACATCTACAAGTGGTGGATTCTCTGTTTCATTCTGCTGGCAAGACAACTGAAATATTTGGAACAGTGTATGGAAAAGACATGAAGGAGCATGTTTAACTGGTTGAAGGCTTGATTATTTTTGGTGGTCTGAATTTGTTATTCAGAATTTGTTTTATTACAAATTATTGGTGAGTGCCAATTGGCACTCTCCAATAATTTGTAATAAAACAAATTTATATAAACAAAATATTTGTGTTTGACAGAATATGAACCTAAATATGAGCAAAGAATATATTGGCTTTTGCTCTGGAATCCTCATATTTTAGCTCAATTTGCCGAAGTGAAGCTGAGATATTGTTGTCACTTCCAATCCATCTGCATACGTATGTCTACAATTTTCTTTAGCAAACCACACAGGTCGCATTTATGATCGGATTGCTTTGAAACTTGGTATGCTTGTTGGGTGACCTAGATGGGAGCTATCAATTTTTCTTCCATTTCTGTCAAAAAACGTCTCCAGTAGCAACGACCTTTGAACTTCGTGTCTTTGTGCATCAATATATTCCTTTTGCATGCTTTACAGGGCACATTAATGAGTGGATTGTTTTGAAACTCCGTATGCTTATTCGGGGAGACCTCTAGATGGGAGCTATCGATTTTCTTCCAGAGCTATTGACTTTCTTTCATTTATATTTAGAAATGTTGCTATTAGCAATGATGTTTAACTGATCCATTTTGTTTGTCGACAATTTCCTTTGGCACACTGCACAGGTCTCATTTATCATCGGATCACTTTGAAACTTGGTATGCATGTTCAAGTGACCTTGAGATAGGAGCTATCAATTTTCTTTCATTTTCATTGAAAAATGTTGCTGCTACCCCTTGCCCTTTTGAAATGAACTTTGTGGATTTGTGCATCAATATTTTCCTTTGGCATGTCCTGCAGGGTGCATTCATGAATGGATCGCTTTGAAACTGAGTATGCTTGTTTGGGCTGACCTTTAGATGGGTGCTTTTGATTTTATTCCACTTCTTTCGAGAAACATTGCCATTAGCAACTACATACAACTTTCTTTTTTAAATAGTGGCTTCTTGCACTCTGCCATTTAAGCCTTGTGGGGAGAATGAGGTCTTGTTTTAGGATATAGATGATAAACTGGAGAAAAGAACTGGAAGTGTTTTTTGAGTAAATTTGAAAGCAGTTGTATTTGCTACAAATTAATATATGTCCATTTTTAGCTCACCTGGCCTAAAAGGCCATGTGAGCTTTTCTCATCACTTGGCATCCGTCATCGTCTGTCGGCCGGCGTCCGTAAACTTTTCACATTTTCATCTTCTTCTCTGTAACTGCTGAGCCAGTGTGAACCAAACTTGGCAGGAATGGTCTATGGGAGGACCTCTACAAATGATCCTCAGTTTGTTCCCGTCGGATGAAAAACATGGCTTCCAGAGGCATTCTTTGTTTCTGGTCGGTGGATTTTCAAAAATCTTCTCCTCTGAAACTGCAAGTTCAAATGTTTTGAAACTTAACATAAATGATGACTGGGACCCCCTCTACCAATGATCCTCATTTAATGTTGATTGGGTCACAAACATGGCTGCAATTGCGACTTATAGTTACTGTAGAAACCCTATGAGAAATCACATTTTCATCATCTTCTCTGGAACTACTGAGCGGACATGAACCAAAACTGGCAGGGATAGTGTATGGGAGGTCCTCTACAAACGATCCTAATTTTGATCCCATGGGTTTCAAAACATGGCTGCCAGAGGCATTGTTTGATTCTGGTTTTGAAAAATATTTTCCTCTGAAACCACAGGGCCAAATGTTTTGAAACTTTGCATGGTTGATGACTGGAACCCCCTCTACCAACAATCTTCATTTAATGTTGATATGGGACATCACATTTTCATCTTCTCTGGAACTACTGAGCCGACATGAACCAAACTTTGCAGGAATGGTCTATATGTGGCTGCCAGAGGCTATATTCTAATGCTTAACCCAATGCCTCTCCTGTCTGCACGAAGATCGTACTGTCAGCAAAATACTTGTTTTTTGAGAATCTGTTAAGGGTTGGTTCCAGTTCTCTCCACTGAGAACTGGGGAAAACCCCAAAATATTGTGTATACAGTACAAGTCAAAATAAGTTGTAGCATAACTGCAATAAACTAAGTAAACTGCTACTCCTGCACTGACAAGATCAGAATCGGACATTTTCTGGAAAGCTATCAGTGAGAGCTTTCCAGCTTCTGGTCTTATCAGTGTAGAAAGAGAAATATACACAATTTATAGAATTATCCCACAACTTATTTTGACATGTACTGTAAACAAGTGCAGCTGTAATTATGTTAATACATGTATTACTCTCAAGTTACTTATCAGAAATACTGATTGATAACAGGTGTTTGGAAAGCATGGAAGTTTTATTTTCTTTTTCCCATCATGTCAGCTGAGCTGACCATTAAATTATATCATTTAAGATATGACAAAATTGGGAGTAAAATGTGTTTCCTGTAACCCTTTACCTATCCAAAGCTATTTGAAAGAGAATACTGTCTGAAAAAATTGTAATTTTCAAAATATTTAACCTTCTTTCACTGATTTTTTTGTTGAAACAGAATTCATAAATGTGTGGATTTTCAAATCTTCTTTGAAACTACAAAGCCAAATGTTTTGAAACTTATTTAATGTTGAACATGTTGCAAACTTGGCCAGAATTTCAGTTTATAGTTACTATAGCAAAACCCTATGGGAAATCACATTTTCATCTTCTCTCTGGAATTACTGAGTCGACGTGAACCAAACTTGGCAGGAATGGTCTATAGGAGGCCCTCTACAAACGATCCTCTTTTTGTTCCTGTTGGTTTGAAAAATATGGCCACCAGAGACATTCTCTGATGCTGATTGATGGATTTTGCAAAAATATTCCCCCCTGAAACTGCAAAGTCAAATGTTTAGAAACTTCACATGCTTGAGGACTGGGACACCTACCAATGATCCTCATGTAATGTTGATGTAATGCTGCAAAACATGGCCGCAATTGCAGCTCATAGTTACCATGGAAAGCCTGTGGGAAATCACATTTTTATCCCCCCGAAAAAAAATTTCGGGGGATATAGTCGTCCACACCACGTTTTTTTTTGTCCGTCCGTCCGTCCGTACGTACGTACGTACGTCCGTCCGTCCATTTACATTTCGTTTCCGGATGATAACTTGAAATAGTTGATTGTAACCAAACTTGATATGTGGCTTAAACATATAAAAATACAGGTCAAGTTCGAATCCGGGTTCATCCTGATTAATATTACCAGAGTTATGCCCCTTTTTAATTTAGAAAATCTTATGATTTTTGGTTTCCGGATGATAACTTCCCTCAAGATAGTTTGATTGTAACCAAACTTGATATGTGGTGCAAACATATCAAAATACGGGTCAAGTTCGAAAATGGGTTTGTCCTGATTTAAGTTTCTGGATGATGACCACACTTTTTTCGGGAGGATCAGCTGCCCCGTGGATGTGGCAGCCCTCTAGTTTATATGTAGTTCCAGGTGAGCAATTACAGGCTCTTTAGAGTCTCTAGTTCAAATTTATTGAGCCTTTATTGTCAGCATTTTAGTTTTACTGGTTTAAAAACAGGAGTCGTGATCAGTAAGAGTGTTTGTTACCTCAAACAATTTTTTTTACAGGAAATGCAACAGATAGGGGAACAGCTAAAGCAAAAATATCAGACTGAAAAAACAAATGAACAGAATAAAAGGAAACGTAACCAAAGGTATGTTTTACAAACATAAACAATGTCTGTAAATTTATAAGCGTATATAAAAATGTTTCTAATGTTAGCTTGTAAGCTGGGTGATAAGCCTGGTGTCTCAGGGAAAGGGTGACTACACATTGATGTTGAAGGATCAAAATTTCTCCAAGTTACAACTTTTCCCATAATGGAACTAGGAATTGGAACTATTTCATTGACTGCTGTGAAATAAGATTGAATTGGTTAACCCTTTACCCAATGTATTTAATATCAAAAAACAATTTTTCAATTACATGTACTTTTTAAAATTTTTCCAAAAATTTCAAAATCATATCATGTGACCCTTCATTGGAAAGAGCTCATTCCAATGAGGGGGTCACATGATATGCTTTTGTTGAAACTTTTGGAAAAATATATTTTTTTCAACTGCTTTATTTGTAAATTATGTGGGTGGATGTGACCGATTTGTTAGCTGAAGGGTTATATTTCTAGTTGCAGTTATTGGAAAAAGTTTCTGCTTGATATTTTGATTTCTATTCAAATACACTTTTCATAACGAATCTTTTATAAAATATTCATTTTTTTAGCTCAACTTTGGCGAAGCCAAATTTGAGCTTATGCCATGGCCCGTCGGACGTCTGTCCGTCAACAATTGGATACGGCTCGGGCTAGAGGCCGTATTTATGAACCGATCTTTACGAAACTTCTTGGGTACCTTTGTTATGACCATGGGACGAGAACGAGTGTTTTTGGGTGCGGTCCAAAATTCAAGATGGCTGCCAGCCACCATTTTGTACCGAGGATGCAGAAATCTGTTTTTTGTACAGAACTTCCATATGAAAGCTCTGATTTGAATAATTTTTTGTATGAATGTTTAGTACCATCGGATACATCACATATAATACGGGTTTTTTTCTCGTGCGTAAATTATGCAAATTAGACTAACTTTTATGTTTTTTGTGTACTTTCAGCACTGTAAGTGCAAATGCCAATACGGCTCAGGCTAGAGGCCGTATTTGTGAACCAATCTTTACGAAACTCCTTGGGTACCTTTGTTATCACCGTGGGACGAGAACGAGTGTTTTGGGGTCCGGTCCGAAATTCAGGATGGCCGATGGCAGCCATTTTGTACAAAATTTGGTGCAATCAGATTTTTGCACAGAACTTCCATATGAAAGCTCTGAATTGAATAATTTTTTGTGTGAATGTTTAGTACCATGGGATACATCACATATAATACGGGTTTTTTTCTCGTGCAGAAATTATGCAAATTAGATGAACTTTGATTTTTTCAGTGCTACTTATACACTGTAAGTACACATGTCAATACGGCTCGGGCTAGAGTCTGTATTTATGAACCGATCTTCACGAAACGTCTTGGGTACCTTTGTTATCACCTTGGGATGAGAACGAGTGTTTCTGTGTGCGGTACAAAATTCAAGATGGCTGCCAGTGGCCATTTTGTACCAATATTAGGTCTAATCAGTTTTTTGTAATAACTTCTATACTGCTCAGGCTAGAGGCCGTATTTATGAACTGATCTTTACAAAACTTCTTGGGTACCTTTGTTATTACCGTGGGATGAGAACGAGTGTTTTTGGGTGTGGTCCGAAATTCAAGATGGCCACCAGCAGCCATTTTGTACCAAAATTAGTGCAATCAGTCTTTTGTACAGAACTTCTGTATGAAAGTTCTGATTTGAATAAATTTTTGTATGAATGTTTAGTAACATGGAATACATCACATATAGTACGGGTTTTTTTCTTGTGCAGAAATTATGCAAATTAGATGAACTTTGATTTATTCAGTGCTACTTATACACTGCAAGTGCACATGTCAATACGGCTCGGGCTAGAGGCTGTATTTATGAACCGATCTTCACAAAACTTCTTGGGTACCTTTGTTATCACCTTGGGACGAGAACAAGTGTTTCTGGGTGCGGTCCAAAATTCAAATGGCTGCCAGTGGCCATTTTGTACCGAAATTAGGTCCAATCAGTTTTTTGTCACAACTTCTACACAGCTCATATTTGTGAACTGATCTTCATGAAACTTCTTGGGTACCTTTGTTTTCACCTTGGGACAGGAATGAGTGTGTTTTGGGGTGCCTTTGTTATCCCCCCGAAAAAAAATTTCGGGGGATATAGTCGTCACGCGTTTTTTTTTGTCCGTACGTCCGTCCATCCGTTTACATTTCGTTTCCGGATGATAACTTCCCTTGAAATAGTTTGATTGTAACCAAACTTGATATGTGGCTTAAACATATAAAAATACAGGTCAAGTTCGAATCCGGGTTCATCCTGATTAATATTAACAGAGTTATGCCCCTTTTTAATTTAGAAAATCTTATGATTTTTGGTTTCCGGATGGTAACTTCCCTCAAGATAGTTTGATTGTAACCAAACTTGATATGTGGTGCAAACATATCAAAATACAGGTCAAGTTCGAAAATGGGTTTGTCCTGATTAATTTTACCAGAGTTATGCCCCTTTTCAACTTAGAAAATCTTATGATGACCACACTTTTTTCGGGGGGATCAGCTGCCCCGTGGATGTGGCAGCCCTCTAGTTATCACTGTGCTATGAGAACAAATATTTTGGGGTTCAGTCAGACCCACTCTGGGACTCAAAAGATTTTTTTCTGGTTTAGCATCTGACTGTCACCCACCTTTACAATACTTTACCTATACATTTGTTACAGGCAACAGTCAGTATTTATGTACAGACCATTACAATACTTTATATGTACCTTTGTTATCAGGTCATTACCTAGATGTTTGTCATTGCTGTGTCACATACTATACATGTACATGTCTTTGTCTTGACAAGTTGAGCTACAGTGTCATTGACACTTTCATTTTTAAATGTTTCTCGGAATATCTTTTTTTGTCCTTATCTGCAGAATGAAGGTGCTTTTCTTCAAGTCAGTACTTTTTTATTTTGAATTATTTATTTCTTGCTTTGTGAATTTCAAAATCACAGTAATCACAGAAAAAAGACTGATGATGAAGATGTATTTGACGTCAATAAGGAACTGGAACGTCAAAAAGCAGAGAAAAGAAGGCGAGAAGCAGAACTAGAAAAGCTCATGAATCAAAATGAATCTATTGAAAAAAATAGAGAGAAGAAGTCTAGAAAGAAAAAATCGAAACAAATGGTAGAGTACTTCTAGTCACAGGGTTGAAAACCATTACTAGGGTTTTATTGAAAAACAAGAGTTTTATTCACCCATTTTGGGAAAGGGTCCAAAGACCTTTCCATGGCGAAATATTTCATTATGACACCCCCCCCCCCCCCCCCCCCCCCCCCCCCACAAACAAAGTTTGGGGGGGTATATAGGAATCACCCTGTCTGTCCGTCTGTCCATCCTTGTTTGTAAGCGCAACTCCTCCGAAACCATTTGAAGAATTTTCATGAAACTTTACACAATGGAAGAACTCCATATGAAGATGTGCATGAAGCAATATAATTCCGTTCTGACATTTCCAAGGGGAGATAATCTAATTTATACCGTCTGTCCATCCTTGTAAGCGCAACTCCTCCTAAAATGTTTGAAGAATTTTCATGAAACTTTACACAATGGAAGAACTCCATATGAAGATGTGCGTGAAGCAATATAATTCCGTTCTGACATTTTCAAGGGGCGATAATCTAACTTATACATTTCAGGCGCGGGGGGTATCACTTTGTGAGTTTGCTCACAGTACCTCTAGTTGTAAATTGTAAAGAACTGAATCGAGAATTTCTTGAACCCCTAGAATCCTGAGGTTGAGTCATAAGTTGGTATAATTTTGATGTTCCGTTTGTAGGAGTCAAATGGTTTACAAAATGAACTTTGTGCATTACCCTGTTTTATAATCAAGAGCTTTGCAATTTACCCTGTATGCATAGTAGATTGTTAGTCAACAGGTTTTCTACAGTACAGCCACCATGGACTGGTCACTTTCCACGGGTGAGCAGTATTTCTACGGATGCGATAATATCAAATTCCAAACACTAATTATAAGAATAATCATCAAAAATTTAATGAAGTACCGGGTACAACTGGTGCTTCATTAATTAAAATTTTGCAGCTGATTACTTTTATGACCTGGTAAATGCATGTGTGGACATCACTGCCCACATGTGGATTATGCCACTCCAGTGTACTGTATTGTATTACATATACCCCTAGAGGGAGAAATTGGGATTTTTTATGGTCAGAATAGGGAAAGAATTGACAAATTTGCATTGGGAATGGGACCGATATATATATATTATTCCACACCATTTGAGGTATGAGGAATTGTTGGGAATGCTTTACACTGATGATCTCTGACATCACATTGGATGCAACACAGCAGTGTGAAAGGTGCTGTTGAAACAGTATTTGGGTTTTTTAGCTCACCTGACTGAAAGCAGGTGAGCTAATACCTGCCCCTCCTAAACCACTGAACCAATTTTAGTTATATTTGAGGTGATTGCCTGTTCTGACTTAAATCAACTTGCCCAGCCTCATAGGCAGGGGGTGGGGAAAATCTACCAAAATTCTTTAAAAATCTTCTTTTCATCAACCAGTGGGTACAGTGACTTGATATTTGGTATGGAGTTTCCTTTTGAGGTGTAGAATCACGTTTGTTCAAACAAAGTTCGTGGATCAGTAATTGCCTTTCTAATGAGAGGAGCAAGATTTTTAGCCCCGCCCAAAATTTCTATATTTTTACACTGTAAACCAATGGCCCAGACTAGCTGGTGCTTAACTAAAAGTTATTAAGAGCCAAACACAAATTTTGAACCCCCCAATCCCCAAAATGTGCTTGCAAAACCAAAAATTAAAAGTCCTATCTGGCCCTCCATACATTTACTCTCCGTGCAAGTGCAGACGTCAGGAAGTGACCGGAATTGGCGCTAACATCTTCCTTTGTTTGGCCGTAAAGTCATCAACAATGAAATGACATCTGTGCTTTAAAATCTCCTTTTTTGGCAGACACAAATCAATGCAAGAATTGGTGGATACAAGACTGTTATTGGATGAAGGAAGTGTTTAACGGTGGGTTTGGACGTTCAGGGCTGTAACTTTATAATATTTATAAAATTATTTTATGTTTCCCAATTTCAGGACATATGCCTGACGGTATCATTTTTGATAATGATTATTCCACTGTTTGTTAAGTATTCCTTTCCTATCCTTCCATGAACCCTTCCTGTTAAACTCTTAAGCTTTTTGGCTATTTTTTATTGAAATTTTTTATTGGGAGTTTAACATTTATTACAGAATATTATTTTGTTTCTTCCTCAGGATTACGTCCTCACCCTAGGGATGTTAGGTCATTTAGTCTTGCATCTTCCATGCGATGTATCGTTTTTTCTTCGTATGAAGATCTAGCTTTGCATCTGATAGCATAAAATTGGTTCTGACTTTGGGCCTTTTTTGTGCCTGATGTCTTGTTGACATTGATGTTGTTTACATTGTCAACGTCCTCATATATAGGGTGTTTTTTTTTATATTCTATTACTGTAGTATACTGTAGGATACATGGATTGTTATTCCGGTAGTGTAGCTCAAAAAATTTGGATTTTGTCCACACTAAGACTCTATTGGGATGCCCTTGGGCTCTTAATGTTCCCTTTGGGAACTGAGGCGTTTTTTCAAAAATTTTTGTTTCCAAAAAATATTTTGAATTTAATTATGATTGCTTTTATTCATGTATCTCAGTTATATTTGTATATTGTTGTGGAGTTTGGAGTACTGATATCGACTTTAGTTGATTCACTCCTTCGGACTCTTGTCATTCTTGTGTTCACTGGGATGACTGATGTTGGAGTCGGGTGTCGCGGTACGTTGTTGGCAGTGAGGTTCTGAGGATCAAGCCTCTGACCGTGTTTTAATTTATTCTGTCGGTTTCTATTTCAGAGGAACATGAACATGGTGATGATATTCTGCTGACATCTATGCAAGTGTGCTACCATCGACGCGCTCCTTGGAGCATATAGCGTTAGCTGCAGTGCTCATTATTGCAAGAGTTAGGGCCTTTTGTTAAGGGTTTTAATCTCTTGCAAGCTGCTAGCTCGACCGGTGAAGCGGTACTCCGTCCATGGGTGCCATGACGCCGGTAAGTCCGTTGCGGTCATAGGAAGTAGATGTGGGTAGAGTAAGCACTATAATATAAATAGCTCACTCAGGGACGTTGGAAATTGGGAGGAAATAGGGAGGAAGTCAGCAAGTTCTTGTACTCTGCGAGGTCTAATAGACCGCGGGCGGGAGAGGCCCTCCTCTCTAATCTAGCAATGTCTGGGGTCAGATGTTGTTTTGAGAAACTTGCACAAGCCGGAGAATATGTCGCCCTCCACTCAGGACGCTCTGTTTAGTCTGCAGCCGGGGTTGGCTTCAGTCAAAGCTTTCTCCACTACGTTTCACAAGACCGAAATGAAGTTTTCTGGTTGGAAACTTGCACGAGACAGAGCATATTCTGCCTGCCACTCAGGACGCTCTGTCTAGTCTGCAGCCGGGGTCAGTGCCAGGAGCAGCATGCGGCTAAGGAACCGAAGACCGCTGCTCCTCGGGCCTCGATGACGGACTTGCCATCGCAGATTGTGCAGCTGATCGCAACATCCCAGCAAGTGCAGATGCAACCTCCCTCAGACTCAGATTCTGAGCTGTCAGACGGTGCTGGGTCGGTCCAGTCCTCTGTTCACGCAGATACAATGGACCGAGATTCTCAACTGATTCTCCCGGATGGTATAAGGGATAAGGAAGAGGATTACCCTTCCCTATCGGAACAGTACATGGTTGCGATGGGTTTCATCCATCAATACTAACCTGATTTTGTTCTGACGAATCAGAATGCTGCGACGACAAGAGAGAAACCGCTGGTGTCGTTGGACGCAGACTTTATCCAGACAAAGGAGGAAGTCCTTTCTTTTCTGGTTCAGTTTATGCATGTGTCGCATGCCTTCGACCATATAGATGCCGCCGTATTTATACTCTTGAATGTGAGGAAGAAGGCGGTTTCTTATCTTCATCTTCCGTATACATACCGTTTTTTGGACAATTTCATTTAAAAATGGTCGGGGAAGATGTTCAGAGAGTTCTTCTGCATTTGGATGAGCACTCCGGGGATCTAGAGGTATCCTTACCTGTATCATTCACTATTCGCTCAGACACAATTGAGACAGCAATTTCTTCAAATAGAGCGAATTTGGATGTTATGTCTTATGCAGATCACCTTACAAGAGCTATGGCGCAATGTCTCAAGGGAAAGGAATTTGAGGATGTTCGTACCTCTCTTAGAGTTCTTTCCAGGGCAATTATGTATACCGTGTATAACTCTGCCCGAACAGTGTTAATCTGGAGTTAATCAGACGTGATGCTGCCCTTGCGTCGTCATCACTGATAAGATGACAAGATGAAAAGTTTTCTCCGAGTCACTCTGGTTTCCGGACATTTTATTTTTAACGACTAGCTTCCGTTAGTCTATGAACAGGCTACTAAGAAAGCGTCTAATGCTCTGCTTTTGAAGTCGGCATATCAACGTCCCACTTCAGGAGACAAGAGTAAAGGAGGGCGTTCCAGACAAATATCGAAGGGAAATTCTTCACGAGGGTACATGAAACCTGGAGGTCGTCAGTATAGCGACTCGGGAAAGGGGCGTAGGGGGCGTAGGCCTGATCGGGACTATAGGTCAGACGCACCTAGGCCGACGAGACGAGGTTTTTCGTGGGGTGGACGTGGTTCCTCCTGTAAGCCTAGCAGGCCATACAGGTGATGGTTAAGACCTCTATTGCTGGCCAGTTGGCAGAAGGTTAGCAAGCTCCACAAAAAAATGGATAACAATCATGGAAGATCAGTGGGTGAGAATTTTAGTCTCTCATGGCTTACGGCTATCATTCCGAGCAAAAACCCCTCTAACAGGTTGTCCACGTTGGACAAATCTTTCAGCAAATTCTTGCATAAGAGAGTTTCTCTAACTGGAGGTAAAAGCTCTCTTATCAGAGGAAGCAATACAGGTCATTGAGAATCAGGATTCTCAAGATTTTTACAGTCACCTGTTCCTCGTACCGAAGCCAGACAACTTGTTCCGATCGGTAGGAGACTTGAGCTGGATAACAAGCTTATCATGGCTCCAAAAATTTATTTATGGAGACCATTTGGTCGGTAAAAGCGAGCGTTTGAGTGATCGACTATACGTCAAACATAGATCTAAGGATGTGTACTTTCATGTCCTGGTATATCTGGCATTCTAAAAGTACCTGTGGTTCGCCGTACAAGGGAAGGTGTATCAGTTCAGAGCAATATGCTTTGGTCTGAACCTGGCTCCCTGCGCATTCACTCGAATAATGAACTTGGTAATGTCATACTTACGAGCTCATTCGTCTGGGGTAATGTCGGCTTACTTGGGCGACCTTCTACAGGGATACGGCATCAGAATTATTCTTCAGAACGATGTTCAGAGTCTGCTTCTATTGCTCCGACGTCTCGGTTTCATTGTAAATGAGAAAAAGATGGATCTAGCTCCGTACAAGTCGTCTATTCACTTGGGAATGAGCTTTGAGACTCACAACTATCTGGTTCATTTGCCATTACCCAGAGTGAAATTAGTCAGTTGTTATGCTCGCTTTTGTCTACACTGAGACGCATTAATAGTGAGGGAATTCATGCGACCGTTGGAGCTGTGCGAAGCGGGTGTGGATCTCATTCTGATGGGCCTCCTGTGTGCACGTCCCTTCCATATATTCTTTACTCAGATCTGGATGCTGGTAAGTATAAAAATATACAAATTACTTTAAATTTCTAAATTTTTATACTGTACCAATGACCCAGACATAGCTGGTGCTAACTCTTAAATTATAGGGCCAAACACAAATTTTGCCCCCCAATCCCCAAAATTTGCATCTAAAACCAAAGAAAACATGTCCTGAATGGCCCTCCACACTTCACCTCTACTGCGCATGCGCAGTGTCAAGGACGTTCCAAAATTGGCGCCATTAATCATTCTAAGTTTGGCCCTTCATCAGTTAACATCTGACTGATCTTTGTGCTTGTAAATCTCAGTTTAAATGATGCCAGACACATAAATATTAGTGAAATGGTGATTCTAAGGAGGATAGAGAAGGAGGAGAGGAAAAATGTGTGACAGAATATTATCAGGGCTGTAACTTAAAATTTTTTAATGAAATTATGTTAAGTTACCTATTTTCGAGGCAGCAGCCATTTTGTTGTCATTCTGATTATTTAGTTACACTGATTTTTCAGTGTTTTCCTCTCTCCCTGTCCTTTAAGTCCCCCCTTGCTATTCTCCCATGCTTTTGGCATAGTTTTTGTAATTATTATTACTAAATTTTCTTGGGAGTTTTAGCTGAATAACAGAATGAATTCTGTTCTTTTCCCCATGTTTACGTCTTCACCTACGGGTGGTTAGGCGTTGTGTTCTGCATCTACCATCTGATGTTCTGCAGTTTCTTCCCTGGAAGTCTCTGTTTTGCATCAGATAGTGTATTTTTGGTAACTGATTCCGGGCCTGGGTGCCTGGAGTCTTATTTTAGTGTTTTTACATTCATTGTTTACATTTACAACAGCCCTCTGTGTGAGGGGGGGATTTCTTGAAAATAATATCTTGATGTTATTTTAATCATAACTAGATACATTATTATTGTTCGTAAGTGTTGAATAAATTGTTTAAAATATTTTTAAAATTTTTGTCCACACTTAGGCTTGGGATCCATTGGGGCTCAACGTTACTTTTCAGAAACTTGGGCTGTTCTGAAAAAATATTTTTTCAAAATATTTTGATTTCAATTATTTTTTCTATATTAATGGATCATATTATTATTATGTATTTTGATTGCCAGGGGTTAGTGCGAGTACCAGGACTTGTTTTCTTTTCACATTGAAAGGATTTTGATCAATTGTAATAAGAGGAAGTCTTCCTCTGACTTTTATAATCATTCTATATGTGGTCAGTGTACTCGCATTAACTCCTGTTCTGTATCATATGATTTTGATGACAATATGGGAAGCGTATGTCACGGTATGTTAGTGGGGAATTGGACACTCCGGTCCTTTCCCCGCAGGGTCACTCTACTTTATCAATTTCTATTTCAGACGATCAAGATTAGGGTGATGTATCTGTGATGTCTTCCAACAGTGTGCCTCCGTTGTCACAATTAATGAAGGGCTAGCGGAAAAGTGCTCATGTAAATACGCCAATTGCCTAAGAGGACCCTAGTAGGTTCGACGGCCTTTGACGTCCGCTAGCTCGCCCGGTGTAGCGTCCATTCATCGAATGGTTCGGCAGCCGGGTTCGTCCGTTGCGGTCTAGAAGGAATTTTGGGGTGATGCGAGCACTATAAATCAACCAAATGCACACCCAGTGACGGCGGATTAGAGGGAGAACGGAGGAAGCCTTTTAGTCCGGTTCATAGCTCGTTCTGGTCCATCCGGACGGCGAGCGAGAGAGGCCCCTCTCTCGTACAACAACATCTGGCCCCAGATGTTGTGGTACAAAATGTTTCGCATTCGGAGCATATGTCCGTCGCTCGGGACGCTCCGACATATAGTCAGTCCGGAGTAGACTGTCAATAAGGCTTCCTCATTCTCATGGTAGCGCACACGACCGCTCTTGGCTACGTGACCTTGGATATCCAGTCAGCTTCGCCAGTCAGAGAATCATCGGCGACCAGGTCACACCATCCGGTAGCCAGGGACACGAGGCCTGCAGACTCCGGACGTTCGCATAGGAAGTGTGCGGGAGTCAACGTACACGGAGCTTCCGGCGGCAATGCATCGTAAGACCGCTACTGCACAGGCCTCGGGAACGGATGTGCTTTCCTAAATAGCACAGTTTATCGCAGCATCCCAGCATCAACTGAATCTGTCGCATATTTTTTATCCGACGGTGCTGGGTCGGGACGCTCCGCAGAAGCGGGTACGGACGTCCGAAAATTTCATCCGGTCCGACGGGATACCGAAAGGGATTTGGAGGATTTCGAGCTTTCCCTTTCAGAACAACATATGCTGTTGTGTATGTCATCTGACTTGATCTTCTACAGCTTCTTTCGTCGGACCAGAATGCTGCGATACCGGATAAGAAACTGATAGCGTCGGTGGACTTAGAAATTTTTGGTTCGGTTCAGGGACATCGTCCCTCAGTTCTGTCGTCATAGTTAATGAAGAGCTAGCGGCAATAAGTGCTCATGGAATATGTCTATCGCCTAAGAGATCCCTTGTAAGATCGACGGAGTGACATTCGCTAGCTCACCCGGTGTAGCGTGTATTCATCGAATGGTTCCGTTTCCGGGTTCGTCCGTTGCGGTCTAGGAAGGAGATTTGGGTGATGCGAGCACTATAATTACTTTAGTACTCACCCAGAGACAGCAGATTGAGGACAGATCGGAGGAAGCCTGTTAGTCCGGTTCCTGGCTTGTCCAGGTCCGTCCGGGCTGTGAGCGAGAGAGGTCCCTCTCTCGTCCAACAACATAGGGGACCGCATGTTATGGTTCAGATATTTTACATTCGGAGCATATATCTGTCGGCCGGGACGCTCCGTTATATTGACAGTCCGAGAGACTGTCCATAATGCTTCCTCATCCTCACAGCAGGGCACACGACCGCACATTGGCTACGTGACCTCGAGTATCTGATCAGTTTCGTCATTCAGTGATTCCACGGCGAATAGGTCACGCCATCCGGTAGCCAAGGGACACGAGGCCTATACACTCCGTTCTCTCGCATATTGGTAGTATTCACGGGGTAACGATCACGGAGCTTCCAGCGGCAATGCATTGTAGGACCGCTTCTCCTCAGGCCTCAGTGACGGACGTGCTATCCAAGTTAGCACAGTTGTTTCGCAGCATCCCAGCAATCGACAGTTTCTTGGTCGAATCAGGAATTATCCGACGGCGCTGGGTCGGTGCGGTTGCATCAGGTACGGACGACCGAACGCTTTATAGGGTCCGACAGGATGGCGAAAGGGATTCGAATCGGAAGCTGCCATTCATATCTTCTGGCATTATCTTCCAGTGATTGTTATTTCGGACTACATTGCTGCGATGTTGGATAAGAGACTCATAGTGTCATTGGACACGGAATTTTGGATCGGTTCAGGGACTTTGTCCCTGACTTACCGACGCAGTCCAATAATGTCATTACAACATGTGTTTTATTTTTTCGACGCTATATATGCATACAAGCCTGCTACCAAGCATGATAGTTTAGTTTCTTGTCCGCATTGCTCATTTCTGCCGTTTTATCATTTATACGAATAATAATAAGTGTTACAAGAGATTCAGACTGGGGCAAACATTCGGTGGTTGACTCAGAGAGTGCCACTGCAGTTGCCGGACCCGAGTGTTATAGTTATGACGGTTGCCAGTCAAACAGATTGGGATATAATATTGATCCCAACGGATTCGAAGTGCCAGGGTCTTTGGGTTCCGCAGTCTCTAAGCAACCAATTATCTTCCGCGGAATAATGTTTTTTAGGCTTGCTTTATGTCAATGCATGAACATTATTCAGAAACGCATGTCCAAATCCTGTCCGTTAATTCGACAGTAGTGGCGTATCTCCGGAACCAGGGAGGCACTCATTCGTTTCCGTTATTCAATTTAATGGAAAGAATCCGTCTGTTGGTTATAGTACACTAAGTTCTGTTTCAGTCCGTCATATTCCGGGTCGTCTGATTGTTTTACCGGACTCCCGTTCACTTAGGGGTCGCTTGTTGCCGTCAGAATGGACTTTCAACAAACAAGTATTCAATCAGATTTGCTATCTATGGGAGCACCCAATGATGATTTATTTACGACACAGCTTGCTAATCAATTGCAGACGTATGTGTTGGCTTGTCCGGATCTCTGAGCTAATGTTGTTAACGCTCTATTGATCTAATAGGACGGAATGATAGGATACGCGTATCCTCCGGCGCTGTTGTTTCAGCAGGTATTGCTAAGATAAACAACCACAATACATTTCTGTTGATAGCATCTCTATCTTCACAGAGACCGTGGGTAATTTACACTGTTGTCTACTGTGGGACTTAACGTGAGATCTTCCTCAATGAGAGGATCTTTTTTCGCTGGGTAAATCGTGTCATCTTTATCACAACCCGCAAGGTCGCAACCTTCACGTATTGCGTTGTGTGGTCCGTATTGCATTGTAAGCATTGTACTGGACGAGCTTTGGACGCGATTTCTTACTATAGGAGATCCTCTTCTTCGCTATTCTATGCGGCTAAAGTTGAGGCTCTTCCGTCGTTGGTGTAGGGATCACTATGTTCATATTGTTGATCCCTCCATACTACTCTTTGCAACTTTTTAGTATACTTGTTTGACAAGATCTACTGCAGCCTGTTATTATTAAGGTTATAGGTTTATGTTACCTCATACCTATGCACTCTATGATAGTTTACAATTGAGTCTTATGTCTCTTCATCTAAGTCAGTTAGTAACTTTTTGATAAATAGACTTAGAATCTTTAGATTAAATTCCTATATGGAATTTAACTTCGGTTCTTATTTAGCTAAGTAATCATTTGAGCCTCTGGAAACAGTAGTTTTCAAATTCTGACCTTTTAGACAGTAATTCTGTTGGCTTCTCTTTTACTGAAGAGTCAGTGAGTTTCATGCACTATGGATGGATGATTTTCACTTTCGTAGTTTCGGAATCACTACTTCCTTTACTATTTAGGTTGGATTTTTGCATAATAGTTAGGCTCCTAATATCCGGAACCTATTGTTATTAAGGTCCTTCCGTCTTCGTACGGGCATAGGCCTTTACTCTGTCCGGTTAGAGTTTGTGTATTTATAAACAGATATCTGTTTATTACTACGGGCGTAAGCTTCTTCTGTCTTTGATGCCTAATAGAAGGACGTTACGCTCCATTCTATTGCTAATGGATTCAATTAACTATCGGTACTGCTTATGGTATATCATTGACTCAGCA
Source organism: Pictodentalium vernedei (assembly GCA_031216915.1). Lineage (NCBI taxonomy): Eukaryota > Metazoa > Mollusca > Scaphopoda > Dentaliida > Dentaliidae > Pictodentalium > Pictodentalium vernedei. The sequence continues at coordinate 195,074,644 of CM062292.1, read as the reverse complement.
GTTGTGCTTAAGATTTCGGCTCATGAAGTAAGAGTTCTTCTACATCTTGGGCTTACATTAATAGTGTCGCTATTATAGATTTTTGAAGGCTGCTCATTGCGCTCAGCCATCCACATTCATGAATTTTTATCTCAGAAATATCGAGTCCATTTCTGGAGGCCTCTATTGTTAGGTCTATTATCTACTGCTCAGAATGTCATTCACTTAACAGTTGCTACTATAGCTAGGTAGGCTGTCTGTTTCGGCAGTGACTCCGTTCTGCTGCCCTCTTCGCTCTGGGCTATTTGACCCAGGGCAAGAAAAAGGGGGGGGGGGGGGGGGGGGGGGAGGGTGTTCCCTTGGGTCACCTGTTTTACTATGAAAACAAGGGGATACCTCCTCCGGAGTTAGTAATTCTGAGCTGTTATTGGGATGGTTGTTTAGTGAGAAGTTTATGTTTTAAAAATTCATTCAAGTCTTAGTTTTTAAAGTATAGCTTTTGAATATAGCACGTGTCAACGGACATGATTATGCAATCCTCAGACACTTTTAAGGAGTATAAGAGTCTCTATTCTCTAGACTTACTTTATTTATTGGCTTACTTTAAAAATTATTAGTATAAAGATTATATTGGATATTAATAGAGTACATGGATGTATGTTGCTCAATTTTGGAAGGTGTTGTTTCTTTCTAATTTATCTTAAATAAGAAAGATACATGTAAGGCCTATTACTCCTTTTTCCCTAGAGGGGATGACTCTATTTTATATTACTGAGCGTATTCCATCTTGCTCTATGTCCTTGGCCCTCCAGCCTTTTTACTATTCAGCAATGTCTGGGTCATTGGTACAGTATAAAAATGTTAAAAAATTTATAGTAATTTCTATATTTTTTATACTTACCAATGACCCAGACGGGGATGGCCCTCCCAGGAGTTGGGAACTCTTGCCTCCCCGCTGAGTACATAGCGCTTACCAGGCACTGGTTATTAGAATGATTAATGGCGCCAATTTCGGAACGTCCTTGACACTGCGCATGCGCAGTAGAGGTGAAGTGTGGAGGGCCATTCAGGACATGTTTTCTTTGGTTTTAGATGCAAATTTTGGGGATTGGGGGGCAAAATTTGTGTTTGGCCCTATAATTTAAGAGTTAGCACCAGCTATGTCTGGGTCATTGGTAAGTATAAAAAATATAGAAATTACTATAAATTTTTTAACTTTTCTGAACTGATGGTTCAATTTGAACCACATTTGATATGTGGTATTATTGAGTCATAGGTACTTGAGATTCAAGTTTGTTTAAATCGGGTTAATATTTGGACCCCCTATGGTAGCCCAAATTCCCACTGACCTTCGTGCAACATGAGGAAAATTCATTAAAAATCTTCTCCGTTAGATCCCCAAGTCCGAATGCTTTCACTTTTTTGGTATACAGCATCCTGGTGGTGGAAGGGAAGGGCTCAGACTCAAGTTTGTTCACGTTTAGTTCCTAGGTTGATATTTGGACTTTTTGGAAGTTTTGCAATACTGGTAATCGGGGGATTATTTCTGTGGTAGCATCCCAGTACTGAAAAAATTCCTCTGGCAAGGACAACAGAGTTCTAAATAATTAAATAACTTCATTTCTCTGTAGTTTTATCTAGCTATAGATGCTAATTAAATCCTACTTTAAACAACTATTGCCCCCCATTGCCCATGTAGGGGCACCGTGGCATTGTGTGTTAAGGCATACTGCATGTCGATGGTGTACTTGTCTTCATTTAATGCTAGCTGACAGTTGCATGCCGTTGCTCAGTGGTTCACTTTGGGTACTCCAGCTTCCACCACCCGTAAAACTGTCGTGGTCATTATTAGCCATAGTGCAGAAATATGTGACCTTCAACACCAATAAATAAACAACTATTGTCAGCTGAGCGCCTCAGGCCCCATTCAAGTATTGGTTGCATCAAACACATCACAGCTGGATGAAAAGACTCTCATACTACAGCGGGATAATGTTTTATGACCAAATTGTCATTAAAAATATTAATAGGGTGTCACAAATAGTCAATTAATTGACTTTAGATCGTTCATGGCATAATCTGTTAGTATATTCGGTTTTGCGTGCAAATTTTGGGGGATTGGGGAAGGGGAGCAAAATTTGTGTTTGGCCCTAGATATTTTTGAATTAGCACCATCTAGTCTGGGCCATTGGTAAGTATAAAAAATATACAAATTACTATGAATTTATAATTTTTGTTCGGGATATATTTGTTTTCTTAATATTCTTCAAGTGTCACCATGGTATAATTAGTTGATTATAATCTGTTATCTCAGGTGATTAATCGATTAAGAAAATCAATAATTGCCACCCCCTAAATATTACACTTTATTAGCATTGGTTTACTGCTAAAACTCAGTGCATTGGAGTTGTGGGGGGGGGGGGGGATGAGGCAAGGGTAGTGTCCACTTGACAGTTGTTAACATTTTCTGAGATAAAGTTTAAACAGCAGTGAAAATTTCAGCTCTTGAATTATTAGGTTACACCGTGTGGTCCTTGATTTGAAAGGTTTCTTTTTCTTTGAACTTGCCAATAATTGTTTGATGGAAAATCACCCTCTGTGTGTTTTTCCTCTTAGTTTTCTCTCTCAGACTTATAGTTTTCCTCTCCAAAATAAAAATATATTGAGAGCTTATTACAAGTTCGTCTGGTAGAGAGTTGATTCCTTCAAAACTACATCCCATTTTAACCCCAACTTTTGACAAACTCTGTGACATCGATAGTAGTTTTCAGGAGCGAAATTAGTTGATGGTGCAAGTAAGGATGAAACCATTTATTTTTTGTTCAACTGCTCTATCACATTACTGGTTCACAATGGTGAGTTTGGAGTTTAATATGAAATTAATGTCAGTGAAGACTATCCTAAAATATATTTTATTACATGCCTGATCTATGTAATTCCCATCTACAGCAACACTAAACCATGTGGAAAATGAAAATCTGTTCCGCACATATGTGCTGAACGGAAATTGTTAATAGACTATTTTTAAATAGAAGCAAAATTTCACTGGAGTTTTTGAAAAATCGTGCAATGCAATTACAAATTTGAATGTGTTCCAAAGTGTTTTATTTGCCAGTAGGCACATAGAACACATTGGAACTCCGGGGACAAAATAGTAACAAAGGTTCCCCTCGCGGATTTGGTTAGCAATAAAATGTGTTCTTTTTGTTGATAGTTGTCAAATGAATTGCTGAGTGTCCTTCTGATAATTGTTTTACAGACCTCAAGGTGTGTAATAAACACAGAATGACACACGCGTGTGAATGGCTTAATCGATATGGTATTTGTGCCATCGCGGAAGGATAAAACTTGAGGCCTGTGGCCTCTCGTTTCATCCCCCCGCGCTGGCACTCGTGCCATATCGATTAACCCATTCACACACGCGTGTCGTTCTGTGTATGTCTCAGTACTAAGAGTCAAACCCTTCATCTAAAATTTGTTTGAATCTCTAAAAATTTACAATTTTGCCTCCAAAATAAAGAATCTGATGCTTCATTGGAATGAGCCTGATTTGCATGTTACAATGGTAAATCATGGAATAACAGGTTTTTTTAGGGTGGTCCTTGAAAGTTCTGAATATCTGATAACCCTTGATCTGACGCAGACAATATCAAATTTATTACTTTAAATACTATTTTCAATTTTTCATAAAATTTCAAGAAAGCCATATGTGACCCCCCTCATTGGAATGAGCTCGTTCCAATGAGGGGTCACATGATATGGTTTTGTTGAAATTTGAAAATATATTTTTTTCAGTTTCTGAATTGATATATTATGCAGGCGGATGCAGCCGATTCATTACGTAAAGTGTTAAAATAAATCAAGAGCGCTATTATTTCTGTCTTTGCTTCATTTGTGATACCATATAAATCAAGAGCACTGCTTGCTTTCTTTGTTTCTGTCTTTGCTTCTTTTGATACTACAGTTGAATCCTCTTAATTGAATATCCATTTTGCCAGAGAAAATTATTCAAATAACAGAAGTATACAATTAACAGGGATTTGGTCAGTTTCTTGTGTTCTGGAGGTAAACTGGGCATTTATTCTATTATATCTTGTTTGACAGAGCTCTTAGATCTCTGTCAAACAAGATATAATAGAATAAATGTCTGTATTGGATGTATGAGGCCAAAAAGGTTGACAAATAAGGGGAATTTGGTGCGTGTCACAGCAATTTTTTTGACATATTACAAAAATTTATATACAATTAACAGGAGTTTACTCTACAACCCATATATAATTAACAGATCAAATTTGTACTGAAGATATGGTAAATGGTTTTGTGTTTGAAAATTATATTCAATTAACAGGGATATACAATTAAGATATATCCAATTAAGTGGGCTCCACTGTATTGGATTTTCTCAATTGACAGCTCACTTGCATTTCAAATTCTTGCTTTGAATGGTTAGAATATACAAAATACCTTGTGTGTTTTTCAGGAAAATGTCTGGATAAATACATATTATGCTTCATTGAAGTGATATGGGTTGTAGTGTCACGTCAAGTTGACTGCCAGATTGCCATATCAAACAAGCTGCCACAGGTACTCCTGAGTTTGATGTGGTGATTTGACCTATATCACTTCACTGAACCTAAAATAAGTGTATTATATGACCCATATTGTGCATCACATGCCATCAATCCACTCCCGAATCACAAATCACTCCATTGAAGCGAAATACAGTCACCTACACTCCTTTCCTATTTTTAATCAACACATTTTTCCTTCGTACTTCACAATGACATGTTTTACTTTTTTTCTTGCCATCATATAGTCTTAGCTACTGATGTGGTATTAAGCACCACAAAATAAATATGCATACTCCTAGGTGAAAATATACTAAATACTATTTAAATAACTTTAGTATTTAGTACGGTTTAAATAAAAATGAGGTAAATAGTTACGTCCCTTCTGATGACCTAGTTTTAAACCATGCTGATACAGATTTCAAGCAATATTGATATGTCTGTGGATCAGACACATTGGTTTTCCAACAACGCAGATTTGACCGGCAAACAGTAGTGGTATTTTGAAAAGAGAGTTCATAGCCATATAATGAAAAAGAATATAGAGGGACTCAAAACTTGACATGACATGAAAGATAACTCTTGAACAAACTGTACCGTGTGTCAAGTTTAACATTAGAGGCATGGGGTCTGTACAGTACAAGTGTAATCTGTACAGTACAAGTCAAAATAAGTTGTAGCATAACCGCAATAAACTAAGTATACTGCTGCTCCTGCACTGATAAGATCAGAATCTGACATCATTTTTTGGAAAGCTCTCAGTGAGAGCTTTCCAGACAGTGATGTCAGCTTTGGTTTTATCAGTGTAGGACAAGAAAGATACATAGTTTATAGTGGTTCTCCTACAACTTATTTTGACTTGTACTGTACTCCTGAGTTAATTTGTGGCAACAAACACTTTTTATGAATTGAAAAAAGAAATCACTGGGCATTGCTTTAACAACATTTTTTACAAATTCATTGTGCTTTTTGACCAGTGACATTGTAACAAGAACTCAAGCTGAGTAGGATACCAGTGACAGTGTTTCTGCTTTGTGTTGATCCATCAGAATGCCTACTGTCCGCTTGAACACAACCAATAATTAATAGTTGGTAATAATTTGGACATGACTATGAAGACATCCTGAAACATTTATCGTTCAAAATGTCAAAAAACACAGATGCTTGAAAGTTCTGTAAATTTTCTTGAATTAAAACTAAATATGGGACACAAACTTTGTAACACTCTCTGACTCACCATCCATTACCTGTGGACATCATGATCCAGATGAACATTTAGGCTCACTTGAGCTTCAAATCCAATTGTTTTACAGAGCACATTGTGCTGTGGAAAACAAGGTGTAGTTGGTTGAATTCTTTGCCTCACAAGTTCAGAGTAGTAACAATTTTATCTCACTACCAGACTGTCTGCAGTGAAAATTAACCCTCTAGTCACTGATGCCAAATTACCAAAATTTCAAGCAAAAATTTCCCATAAGGCCTAAAAAAGTTGAAAATCTGCTTCTCAGGCCATCCCGCATGGTCCTTTTGGCTGCTGCATGCTCTCTTTCTATAACCATTGCGAACTTTAAAATTAAGTGGTTCATGTCTGATATTTTACCCAAGTCAATAAGTTGATAAATTTGTCCTTTGAGTGCAACAAGACTTTGCAATGCCTTCTTGCACTCAAGGAATGAAATACACTGCCATCCATGCTATTCTGTAGATTATAAGTCCTGAGAAACAGAAGATCTACCTTGTGGGGCCTAATGCAACTAAGAATTTAACCAGTTGAATCTTGTTGGACAGATCTCAATGAGCTCTGCCAAACAAGTCTGAATTGATTAAAGTCCTTGTTTCATTATGGGAAAAATTTGCAGCTTAAAATTTTGGTTTTTCGACATCAGTGCTGAAGGTTGAGCGAGAATGAGGATTTGTCGAGTTTTTATATGTGTTTTAATGTTCATTTTCAGAAAAAAAATGGCCAAAAGTGAGGCAAATGATTTTCACCTCAGAGACATTCCAGTTGACGCTTTTAGAATATCTCCAGTCACTGTTGAAACCCAGCCTGAAGAGGAGTATCTTGTGGATGACTGGAAAAGGAGAAAATTTGTTTCTGATATTGATCGAGTATCTAGGGACAGAGGCCTAAAAGTATTTCTTGAAAAGTCGAAGAAGGGAAATGAAATGACAAGCGATTCAGAAAGAACTGTCCATACTCGAGAGGTAAGCACTAATTCTCAAATTGCAATGTTTTAAGGGTGAGCTCTTTTTTCTTCAATAAATTTTTAATTCTTTTCTATCTTCACCTCCCACCCTCAATGAAACTTGGTGGGGAGGGGATAGTTATGGCCATTTTCAGTTTGACTTTGTGTGTGTGTGTCTGTTGAACTTTTGTTTCCATCCGATAACTTTTGAGTGCCTTTGGAATCATTTGATTTATTGTATCCTTTTGTAACCAGCGTACTGACCCAGGAATAAGCCCATGATCGAAAACAAGCCTACCTATCAACTTTTCAGTTTTCAAGTTGCCTTCCTGTAGCTAAGCTGAGTCCCTGACTTTGGAATGGCAACATTGACAGTCATACTGGTAAGCTTTTACAATGAAAAAGACCCCCTTACCATTTGTACATGAAATCAAAATTTGTTTAGGGTCTTTTTTTCAAATGTTTCAAAAAATTTCAACTAAACCATATTATGTGACCCATCAGTGGGGTCACATTGAGGGGTCTGATGATATGGTTTTGTTGAAATTTAAAAAAAAAAATTTCCAACTGCTCATTACATAAATCATGCGAACATACCGTACTGACCTGTGTCGAAGCCCATATTCGTGATTAAGCCCACCCCCCGCTTTTTCAGATTTGTGAACCAGGGTGCCCTACTCGAGTCAAAGCCCCCCAAGTTTCAAATTGGACGAAAGTTGTTTGAGACAAGACGTCAAATTTACAGGCATCAAATTGAAAAACAGGCGACTTGTTGCAACACTGTACTTACCAAATAGAACTGTAATACTGTATTATGTATATTTTTTTGGAGTTGATGTTTTTGAGTTGTTAAATTCGTCTTTTGTGTAATACATTATGTCTGTGTTCAGTGTAATAAGTCTTTATTAAAAAATTATATATCCCAAGCAAAATTGACTTGTTTATTTTTTTGTCGCCCTTGTTTTTGGAAGCTGTCACTTGTTTCAAATGAGTGTGCACGCTGCTGTCAATAGTTGTCTGAAACATGCCCACATCATATAGTTTTCACAGTGGTTGAACATCATCAGAAAGATACTGATTGAACACTGCCAGTTTTGAGCGGTGCACAACTCATTGTAAAAGAACACTGCCACTTTCGAGCGTGCACAACTCACTGTGAAAACGGGTGTTCAGAAATTAATGAGAAAGTGGTAATTAAAAATAAAAAATAATTATAACTCTGGTATTTGAGAATTATATAGCAGTATAACCAGGAATATCATTTATGACTTATTGGTTCAATAAAACATGCTCATTTATCATTTCATCATGCTCTGCAACATGTGAAGTTATGACTTTCAGTGTAAAATCAATTTTTTGAATGTTGACAAGGGAGGTAACTATTTTGTTATTCATATTCCGCTGTGTAAATTTTATCTGGTCTTCATATTATGATTTTTTTTTATTGATTTTGTGTGAACTTATATTTTGTTTTATTCGTAATAAATGTACATATTTAAAAAAACAGCTATTTTTTAAACAGACTATGTTTGTCTGTTTTCAAGGGGGTGGTTTGCAGTGTTGATTGACATACTTACGTCCATTTCTGGCTTCGAGAGTAACCTGTACAAAAAAAATGAAAACAACACCGCATGGTTTTCTGTTTGTTTTATTCATTAAATTGAGGATTAAAACCCGAAATCTGAATATGAAACGTATGTACAAGATAATTATGAGAATTTTTAAAGCAAATTCTATAAAATTGGTGGGCGGTTTCCAAAGAAACGTAACATACCCAGTGGATACTTACTTGTCTTATATAGGCCTATCGCCAATATCTGACGCATCCCAACGTGACTTGTAAGCACTATTACTCGTCCCAAAGCCCAAATACCCCCCCCCCCCCCCCCCACCCCCACCCCAACTTTGCAATTTATCCACTGCAAGCACCCCCTGGGCTTCGACACGAGTCAGTACGGTATGCAACCAATTCATAAGGTAAAGGGTTAATGCACCTTTTTTAGGGATTGACCAAGTCCCGTGACTTTGTCAACTTAACCTCTCACACTCTGGTAGTTCAACAGAATTTTCTCCAATCACTCTGTTTTTGTCTTGTTTAACTATGACTTTAACCAATTATATCTTGTTTGACAGAGCTCACTGAGCTCTGTCAAACAAGGTATATTTGGTTAAATATCAAATTGCATTATGAGAAATATTTGCTGCTGAAAACTTTGCCATTTCGACTCAGAGTGCAGATAGTTAATGTCAAATCCACCTGAAGGCTTGACCTATTGAAAATAAGCCTACATATATACTTTTCTCCCCTTTTACGTCATGCACTCCCCAAGCTTATTCCTGGGTCAGTATGGTGTACAGTTTGTAAGTCAACTTCAATTTTGAGCTATTTTTTTTTAGCTCACCTGAACAGTGCTCAAGGGGAACTTAAGTGGTCACTTTCTGTCCATTGTCTATTCATCCGTCCTTCCATCATCAATCTGTCCATCTGGCATGAACTTTACATTATCGACAGCTCATAAACCACTGGGCCAAATTAAACCAGAATTGATATATTTTTTTCTAGGGGGCTCAGCCTAAAGTTTGTCCAATGCAAGTCTCTGGCATCATATTTGGGCTCCCTGTGGGAGCCTGAATTTTAACTTTGTGCAATATAAGGAATATTCTTTAAAAATCATCTTCAGATCTATCAGTCAAAATCTTTTGATATTTAGTATGTAGCATTCTTAGTGGGTGGGTGGGATGAGATTCAAGTTTGTTCAGATAAAGTCCCTGGGTTCATATTTGGGCTCCCTACGGGAACCCGAATTTTACTTGGTCCAATGTGACAACATTTTTTTAAAAATCTTCTTCTTCAGATCCACCAGTCAGAATCTTTTGATGATTGGCATAGATCATCCTTAGAGGAGGGGTCAGATTTGATTTTGTTGAGGGGTCAGATTCAATTTTGTTCAAGTCATTTCCCTGGAGTCATATTTGGGCTCCCTACGGAAACTCAAACTTTGACATAGTGCAATATGAAGAATATTATTTAAAAACTTCTTCTGATCTACCAGTCAGAATCTTGTGATATGTAGCTTCCTTAGTTGGTTCAGATTCAAGTTTGTTCAAATCAGGTCCCTAAGTTCATATTTGGACTCCCAAAGGAAACTCAAATTTTAACTTGCAGTATGAGGAAATTTATTTAAAATCTTCTTCTTCTGGTGAACTGGTCAAAATCTTTTAATATTTGGCACACTCCATCTTCAGTGGGGTCACAAGAAAGTTTGTTCAAATCAAGTCCATGGAGTGATATTTGGGCTCCCTGTGGGAGCCCGAATTTTAACTTTATGTAATGTGAGAAATATTCTTTAAAAATCTTCTTCAGATTCATAAGTCAGAATGTTTTAATATTGGGTATGCAACACCCAAAGTTGGGTTCAAATCAAGTCCCAGGAGTCATATTTTGGGCTCCCTATGGTATCCCAACTTTTAACTTAGTGCAATATAAGGACTATTCTTCTTCACATTCACAAATTAGATTTTTTATTACATAGTATTGACATCCTAAGTGTGATGAGATTCAAGTTTGTTCAAATCAAATCCCTGAACTCATATTTTAGGCTCCCCATGGGAGTCCGAATTTTAGCTTAGTGCAGCATGAGGAATATTCTTGAAAGATCTTCAGATCCACCAGGCAGAATCTTTTGATATTTGGTACATAGCATTACGATAACCCCAAAATTAAAGTTTGTTGAAAGTGTTATGCTTGACTGATTTCCTTGGGCACCAGAGGGTGTTGAAATTTAACACAAACCCAATGCAGAATTTGCAGTTTGTTTAAATGAACTGTGCCAATGCATAACAGAGCTACAGTACACTCCAGGGGGATGATCCCGCGATCGCCCATCACCGGTACGAGGAAAAGAGATTAAAATGACCCGGCGTCGATGCGGTGTCGAATTTTACCACTGCGATCTCCAGGATGAGAGATTGGGACAGTAACGATTCTGATGTATCAAGTGCTAATATATTTCTCGTGCATTATCGCTCGTCACCGCGTTAGCATTTTCTGATGTAAATGTATTAATGCAAAGCAATGTCTGAAACACAAGTTACCAACTCAAAATTGAATATGAAGCATGTCGAGTCAATTTTATCGACATTAAATATTTTTTCTCACCACTGTCAAGACAGCAAACACACCCTACAACATTTTCAATTAAAGTACAATCTTCTTCGGAAACTCCCCGGGACGTTTCGAAATCAAACATGGGGAAAAGTTTCTCTTCTGGGTAATCTGCTGCCCCGAATAAATATGTGAAGGTGATATTTTTAGACAGAAATATGTTAAGAACGATGCTCGTCTGACTGAAAACAAACAGTAGTCATTTTCCGTTATTTATTTCTACAAGTATCTCAAGTGCGCTGGAAAGAAACATCATTGTGATGTCAACAGCCATGTGCTTCAAACTGCGCAAATTGTTTTCAAACCCGGCAATTCCGTTCCATCAACTCGACCCGTCAGAAATTATTTTCTCCTCATATACCGCATACCGCAGCGTGCTCATGCACATTAACTGAATTATGAATAAATCTGTGTTTAGCACATGGAAATAATAATAAAAATAAATAAATAGTAAATATTCATTGTTGACGTTTCGAGGGCCTGGTTGGATCCTAACATATATCAGCAAAGAGGAGAATTCCAATCTTCTCAATGTTCGCGACTTTAATATTTTACCTGCGGCATTCACGTGGAATGCGTGAGTACTCTGTTAGCTGCATAATCTGGCATACTAAAAGAATAATCATTTGGGATACACATTAGCAATTTTAGCTTCAAAGCGTTGTTTGAGCCCACATGCCCATTGCCTTCTCAGTGATGTCCAAATAAGATCACCTGCATCACGTTCTCAAATTGGAAAAATGTTACTCTTAATTTTTAACTTAAAAAAAACACATAAAAACAGATGGTTTAAATTCGAGAGTGCATACTTCCTAACGATGGAAAACGGTCAATCTCATTCGCTAAATGGAACACGGAGTACAAAAAACTCAGTTTCCAGACTGCGTATTTCTGCCTCACTGCATGGATCCAATTTCTTTCGCATTGAAAACGCAGTGCATAATGAAATATAATATTTCTCGTCGCAAGATTTCCTTTCGTTTGTGTACTAGAATCAAGTGTTCCGTGAATCTTTCGTTTATACATGCGTGGGTCATTGGGCGGATGTTTTCTTGTGGAAAATGCGCTCCCCCCCCCCCCCCCCCCCCCCCCCCCCCCACACACACACATACACCTCCCCTCTCAAGTGATGCACCTCCCCCCACACACGCACACACACTCCTTTGCCACATCGATTCTCTGGGAACGGAGGGCTGCAGTCGTTCTTGAAAAAAAAAATGGACACCACCCCACCCATCATTAACGAGCTATATGCATTCCGTGGTTCTGATTAAACGTGTTTTTACGGTTCTGGTATAAGTTCACCTTTCTCACTTTATCTCAAATGTCTTTGACTGCCAGAGTCTTATTGTCCAGCGGTTCTGTTTTGAAGTAAAATTCGAGCTAAACCGTCCATATCAATAGGCTACTAAGAAAAACATAAGGTTTATACAATAATCGGTAGCTGATTAAACTTCTGATCACTAATCCCATTGCGGTGACTGTCTAATTAAAAAAATTATTGCCAATGATTTTAATTGCTAAACAAACTCCTAGAATTATTAATTATAGTTAAATGTGCTAACTCTAAGGATGTTGAGGTGTGACTTCTCTATCCAAAGTCGATTAATTGGGAATAAGTGTCAAAATTATCAGCTGTCCGAATTCAATGAACTATTTCTTGAGTTGAAGAAAAAAACCTGATTCTCTTAGGCTCTCACATTCACATTTCACACTTCTGACATCAGAGCGTGAACAACTTGACTATGGAAATACCAGCCAGATTGCAAAAAGCCATATCAGCTCTGGGTGTCTCTTGTCCCATCTCCTGGACGATCCAGGAAACGGGCAAGAACGTCCATCTGATTTTGGACTTTACCATTGACGAGAAAAATACACCACCCTCCTCGGGGAGAGGTAGTACCTTTTGTGAGAGGAACCCCTCTCACACAGGTCCTCGCCTGAGGGGGTCTGGAGGTGGCCCTGAAAAGGAAGAGAGACCAAAGAAGAACAGGAAAAAGAGCCCATCAACCAAACGTAGGGACTCCCGACGCTTGGAGGCTTTCCTGGAAAAGAAGAAGGAGAGGAGTGAGGTGATGGAAGTTCCGGAGGCAGCCGCTTGTTCCCCTCCCAGTCCCACAGGAGCACCCAACCAACTACCGGCACCCCAGCCGACTCAGTTGGATGTGGAATGCCCTGTGGAGATTGAGGAGGAACTGGAAGTTGCTTTTTCGCCACCTCCGGCCCCTCACTCCCCTCTTCCTTCGCTTCCGGACAGCCCAGGCAAGGGAGACTCTGCCAACCAACCAACACTGGCCGCACTGATAACCGAAGCAAGGGAACTGAGGGCCCAGTGTAATCAGCTCCAGGCAAAATGCATTGATGGTGACAAGCGCTCGGATGAAATCTCCAGAATGGCTAAAGAACTCATTAACAAAAGAAACCAGCAAGATCCGACAAACTCATCTCCACCACAACCACCACAAGACTCTACAAACTCATCTCCATCACAACCACCTCCAAAGAAGAAGTCCCGCAAAAAACATAGAAGAGGATAAGCTGCTTCCTTCTACATTCCTCCTTTGCCATGCCCAGACAATCAAAACCATCTACAATCACTGAGGGTCGAAAGGGGCTTGTTCCTCAAATCCCCCCTGCGCGCCTTCGGCGCGCAAAACCATTTCATTCAGAACCTGATTCTAATCCTTCAACACGCCTAAGACATGAAAGTATCAGATCACAAACAGTCACTGAGGGTCGAAGGGGGCTTGTCCCACAGCGTCCATGCGCGCCTTTGGCGCGTGAAACCATTCCGCACCTCCAGCCTGATTCTAAATTTCATCTGTCTGTGTTTTCAAAGCAAGGCTGTTATCCAGAAGCGAAGCTGGGATTTCATTTCTTATTATTGGGGGGGGGGGGGGGGGGGGCATTGTTTGTTTTGGGGGGGGAGGGGGGTAGCCAGGTCGATACATGCATATCCGATGGCCATAGGCCTGAGGTGGGTGTGGCCTTCCCACTAGTGGAGCTTCGATGGAATTGTAGATCAGTCCTACTTCACTATTTTTGAAAGTGCAAAGTCTCTGACGGAACTTCCATTTATTCAACTGCAGGGGATGTAAATATACCAGGTGCATAGTCAGGGGATGGGGGGGGGGGGGCTCTTGCATAGAGTCAATGTTTTTTTTGGTGGGGAACAACAACACTGAATTTTACTGGTTATTCCCCCCCCCCCCTCCCCCCACCCACTCCACCGGTCGTCTTCACATGATATTGTAGACTCTAGGCATTGTTGATGCAGTGCTCGACTGTGCATGTTCATGATTCATAATTGCCATAATTTGCCTACAGTACACACTGAGTGGCTGGGATAAGAAGAGGGGTAAGTATTGGTTGATTACAACAAAAACACTCATTTAGTGGAGTTTCCACTCACACGGTGTGCTCAGGTTCTGTGAAAAAAGCTTACAACACACTGGAGACAAACTTCAACTTGAACGACTCCAGAATTCGTTTCAAAGCCTCTAGACTAAAATACTAAGTTATGTTATTTTACTTTAACTCAGCGGGGTGAACTGTGCGGAGCGAAAAGCATTCAAATGATAAAATGGCCGACTCCTTACACACGTGTTGTTTGAAAGTTGTGAAAAAATAATGCCCTCGTATTTAAAAAACACACTTTCAGGGGTGTTCTTTTGTATGATATTGATGAATAAATAGTCAAACTGTACGATCACTGTTTTTCTTTCATTCGAATGTGCTTTTCTTTAACCATTTAACTCAGAAATGCATGTCCGATCAGAATATCGATTCACCCCAAAACAGCCAACTTTGTGGCGAGAGAACGTAAACCGTAAAATTGGCTTTTGACTGATTTCTGATGTTAGGTAAATAACTTGTGTTTGAAGTAATTTGGCTATCGCCGATGGACATGGCAGCCTTTTTATTTGTTTTATTTTTCATAATAATTTTACCAATTGACAGTAATATTTCTATCGACACCCAACCGCAGGGGGGGGGGGGGGGGGGGGGGGGGGGCGGGTAATTGAGATACATTTTTTTTGCCCAACCTCACTTTTGAAAATGGAAGTAGTTTTAATCATTTAATTATTTGTTAACCCTTGGCTGCATTCAGTGGTAGGTTAAACAGATATTTCTGTAAAAAATTTTGTTTGCAACTTAATTATAGCTCAGGTCGTGAGCTCTCGTTGGCCCAAGCGCATTCCAGTTTAGAGTCCACAGACATGTTTTTTCGGGAAATCATTTTTAAAAAAATAATTGAATATGCCTAGGGATCGGACCATCACTTTCTGAATTTCAAAAAAAAAATAAGCCTATATAATTTCATTTTCACTTTTAACCGAAACTGGGGCAAAGTAGGCCTGTATAGCTTCACCAAACTATATTGCAGGACGTTAATTTTGTTGGGGGGGGGGGACTAATCCGGCAGAATCCTTCAGGACATTCATTGATGGACCTTGAAATACTCAAATGTCAACATTGTGTCAGTCACGATATTTTTTATTTTATTTCCGATTTCAATTGCATGTGAGATTGCTGCCTATACATGTACTGTTCAATCTGAGTATTTTCATTCTGATCAAACGCTGCATGGAGGTTGAATAATATCGTTTTTTAAAAATCTTTTAAAGCGTTTTTAAATGCTGACGAGACTCAACCGGCCCACAAATTCGCTCATAAGCCGATTTCTGAAACCTACAATATGATCAGAAATATAGTTTATTTGAGTTTCCCACGGCATTTGCAAATGGGCGTCAATGGCGTTTTGGGCCTTTGGGTTCAAAATTCTCGTGAATAATTTATTGTTCAGCTTTCACATAAATGCATATTTTTATTACAGAACACCAAGTACATGTGTGTCTAAAAATTTAAACTTTCATTACAAATAGCGGAGCGTTCCGAATTCGCTCGCAACATTTTCGATACACTGTCAGTTCGGCATTCTGTGGAGAGCGTTCTTTCTTTCCAACCATGCCTGCCTCTCCCACAGTTGCCCCATTAGAACAGCTGCAATTAATAGTAGGCTAATATTCTCGGAAAGCAAACGTCTTTACTTCTGTCTTCTCCTACCACACATACGTAACGTCCTTTACAAAATACTGGGCGCAGGTTCCCACTGCTGTGTGGTTTCGGGAAATCCACTCTTGTCTTCAAAACGTATAAATTTTGCACAGGCCACAGCTGTTCGATGCTCTTACTTGTTGTTTCTTGATGAAGAGAAACGGCTCGAAACGCGACAAGCAAAAATTCCACACGTGATACAGACATCTTGTGTCAAATTCGTCACAAATAGTCGCAATACGAAACGCGGTGGGCGACGCCGGGTTTTATTCGGAAGCCGACAGTTCTCACCTACAGCAATTATCTGTACCTAATGATTAATCGGACTAATCTTTTACGCACCAGGATGCAGGGCCGACGCCGGGATATTGTTCCAGGGTCATCCACAGGTTTTTGGAGAGGAAAATAAAAAAATTGTCCCGGTGATGGGTGATCACTGGTTCATCCCCCTGGCGTGTACTGTAGTACACTTCAATTAGATGTAAATGCGAGTACATAAGATTCAACATTTGTTCAAATGGGGTTCTATGAGTCCACTTGAAGCCGGGGGAAGGGAAAGGAGGGTGATGAGGGTTTTTGTAGGTTTATTGGTAAAATTTTTTTTTTTTTGCTCTAGTACAAGATTTTGTGGATGTTGAGTGATATTATGCGAAAAAAAACCTTTCAGTCTGTAGGGTGGGGAGTGGGAGGGGATGAACTGTGTGATTTTTTAGCTCACCTAACTGAAAGTCAGGATGAGTATTGTAATCACTCACTGCCCAGTGTCCGTCATCTGTCATGTGTTTCTTCCGTGAATTTCTTAAAATTTTTCATCAAATTTTGAACTTTTAAGTTTCTGTTCAGCTCACACTTACATATTTTCAGTGTGTTAAAATTTTTAGCTGTGACTAGCAGCTCTATAAGTGGCAATGTCGGTCTGTCGGTCGGTCTGTCTGTGACCAGCGAGTTTCAAAACTCAATAACTTTTGAAATACTTGATGGAATGACTTTATATATGGCATGTAAGTGTATCTTATTGATGTCTAGCCACTGTTCAATGCATGTGTTGTTCCAAATATTTTTCTTGGAGTTATGGGCTTGATGAACTTAGAATTTTGTGAGATTGCACCACCCGTCGCAGCTACGGCATCGATGTCGCGTTTTTTTTTAGTTCAGCTGTCGACACCCTTTTCATCCCATGGCCATTATATTATTTCTATATGGTGCTTATTATCGTTTTATCATCATTTAACCCTTGCCCAATGCATTCTAAACATTTTTCTTACCGTTTTAGCTACGTTTACTTTTCTGTTTAGCTCAGATTTTAGGTTTAACTTTGTGTTCAGGTCAGCTGCTGTGTTCCTTCTCTTCTCATGATGCTCATATTTCTCATACATGTTCCGCATTATCATTCTAGCATCATTTAACCCTGGTCCACTGAAGTTCTTCAAATTGTTCATCAAATTTTTAACGCTCACACTTACACACTTTCAGTGTGTTAAAGTTTCTGTTTAGGTCAGTTGCCAACACCATTTTCATGGCCTTTATATTGCTTCTATGTGGTGCTTGTTATCATTCTGCCATTATTTCATCCTCACCCAGTGTGTTTTCTAGTTGTGTTTACTTTTCTGTTTAGCTCAGAATTTCATGTTAACTTAGTGTTCAGCTCACCTGCTGTGTTCCTTCTCTTCCCATGGTGCTTATATTCATCATACATCTTCTTCATTATCATTCTACCATGGTTTAACCCTTGTTCAGTGAATTTCTTAAACATTTTCTTCCAATTTTGAACATTTAGTTTTCTGTTTAGCTCACACTTCGACATTTTCAGTGGGTTAAATTTTTAGCTTGACTTGACAAAGTCAAGATAAGCTATTGCCATCATGCATGCGGAAGTCTGTTAGTCTGTGAGTATGTTCACATTTTCCTTTAGCACAGGCTACACCCCGTAGTTCTTGTCTGATTGTCACTAAATTTCATATGCAGGTTTGGGGTCATGTCCAGATGAGAACGTCCTCTTTTGGTCATGATCGGTCTACCGGTATGGTTGTCCGAGCCCAAAACCCGAAAACCATTATCACAGTCTTCAGGTCGTATTTATGAAGGGATTTCATTGTAACTTGGTAGGATGACTCCAGATAATGTCTAGATGAGAACGTCCCCTTTTGGTCATGATCTGATCTGTCAACCGTGTTGACTGCCCAAGCCGAAAACCTTTAGCACAGTCTGCAGGTCATATGTATGAAAGGATTTCATTGTAAGTTGGTAGGTTGACTTCATATAATGTCTAGATGAGAACGTGCCCTTTTGGACGCGATTGGGCAACTGTGACGGCTACAGGGGCCCGAAGCCCTAAAACCTTTAGCACAGTCTGCAGGTCATATTTATGAAGGGATTTTATTGTAACTTGGTAGGATGACTCCAAATAATGTCTAGATGAGAACGTCCCCTTTTGGTCGCAAACATTCAGCCATGATGGCTGCCCGAGCCCAAAACCAAAAGACCTTTAGCACAGTTTATAGGTCGTATTTATGGAAGGATTTTATTGTAACTTGTTAGGTTGACTCCATATAATGCCTAGATGATGACATCCCCTTTTGGTCGTGATTGGTCAACTGTGATGGCTACAGGGGCCCGAAGACTGAAACTTTGAGCACAGTCTACAGGTCATATTTATGAAGGGACTTCATTGTAACTTCGTAGGATCACTCCAGATAATGCCCAGATGAGAACATCCCCTTTTGGTCGCATTCATTCAACCATGATGACTGCCCAAGCCCAAAACCCGAAAAACTTTAGTACAGACTACAGGTCGTATTTGTGAAGGGATTTCATTGTAACTTCGTAGAATGACTCAGTATAATGTCGAGATGAGGACTTCCTCTTTTAGTTGCAATCAGTGAACAGGCCTAAAGCCCGAAAACCTTTAGCACAGTGTACAGGCCATATTTATGAAGGGATTTCATTGTGACTTGATAGGATGACTCGTTTTGAAATAGTTTCACTGTAACTTGGTAACTTTCATTGACATACGTTAACTGTGAGGGCTACATACATTAATTGTGAGGTTCACATTAACCCACCCCTCAGTTCTTTAGTACAGTCTACACCTCAAATTATTTTTATTAAAAACATAGCATACAGGGAACAGAAATTAACATACTCCCAATTATCACAATTCTTGTCTTATTTCATAATCCTTTCATAAACATTGAACATTATCCTTTTCATCAAACACAACACACAGACAAGTTAAGCTACAGTGTCATTGACACTTTCATTTGTTTACATCGACTGCTGACACCCTTTTCATCCCATTGCCTTTATAATGCTTCCATATGGTGCTTATTATCATTCTACCACTATTTAACCCTCACCCAATGTGTTTTGAATGTTTCTCTTAACATAATATAGTTACATTTACTTTTCTGTTTAGCTCAGAATTTCATGTTTAACTTAGTGTTTAGGTCAGCTGCTGTGCTCCTTCTCTTCCCATGGCACTTATATTCATCACATACTTGTTCCTCAGTATCATTGTTCCATGATTTAACCCTTCTCCAGTGAATTTCTTTAAATTTTTCATCAAATTTTGAACGTTAACTCTTCTTTTTACCTTACACTTGCACATTTTCAGTGTTTATTATCATTCTACCATTATTTAACCCTCGTGCAGTGTGTTTTAAACCTTTTTCTTACCATTTTTAGTTACGTTTACTTTTCTGTTTACCTCAGAATTTCATGTTTAAGTTTGTGTTTAGATCAGCTGCTGTTTTCCTCCTTCTCTTCCCACGGTGCTTATATTCCATCATACATGTTCCTCATTATCATTTTAGCATCATTGTCCAGTGAATTTCTTTAAATTTTTCATCCCATTTTTAATGTTAAGTTTCCTGTTTACCTCACACTTAGACATTTTCAATGTGTTAAAGTTTTTGTTTAGGTCAGCTGCCGACACCCTTTCCATCCCATGGCCTTTATATTGCTTCCATATATTATCATTCTACCATTATTTCATTCTCACCCAGTGCATTTTAAACCTTTTTCTTAACATTTTTTAGTTATGTTTACTTTTCTGTTTTGCTCAGAATTTCATGTTTAACTTAGTGTTTAGGTCACCTGCTGTGTTCCTTCTCTTCCCATGGTGCTTATATTCCTCATATATGTTCTTCGTTGTCATTGTACCATGGTTTCACCCTTGTCCACTGAATTTCAGTTCAAATTTCTCTTCAACTTTTGAACGTTGAGTTTTCTGTTCAGCTCACACTTAGACATATTTTTATACTAAAATCAATGGCCCAGACGTAGCTGGTGCTAACTCAAAATTATCTAGGGCCAAACACAAATTTTGCCCCCCAATCCCCCAAATTTGCATGCAAAACCGAAAATAAGAAGTCCTATCTGGCCCTCCATACATTTACTCTCCACGCATGCGCAGACGCCAGGAAGTCACCGAAACTGGCGCAAACATCATTCTTTGTTTGGCCCTTGAGTCGGATAACAGGAAACTGACATCTGTGCTTTTAAATCTCAGTTTTAATGATGCCAGACACAAATCAATGGTTAATTTAGTGGATCCAAGACACAACTGGATGAAGGAAGGAAGAAACGGTGGTTTGAAACGTTTAGGGCTGTAATTTTAAATATTTATAAAAATTAGTTCATGTTCCCCAATTTCGGGACATGGGCCTGACGTCATCATTGTTGATAATGATTTCTCCACTGTTTGTTAAGTATTCCTTCCTACCCTCCCTTGATCCCCCCTCCCCCCCTCAGTTAAACTCCCAAGCTTTTCGGGTTGTTTTATTGAAATCTTTTTTTTTTAGCTCACCGAAGGGAGCTTAACTTATCACCGGCCGGCCGTCATCCGTCGTCGTGCACATTTTTCAAACGTCTTCTCTGAAACCACTGGTCTGATTTTCACGAAACTTCATGTGCATGTTCATTACTATATGGCAATTCATGTTTGTTCAAATGAAATGGCCACGTCTCTTGGGGCCTCTGTATGGGGCATCACTTTGATAGCACCATATGAATTATAGAAAAATTATTAAAAAATCTTCTTCTCCAGAACCAGTGCGCAGAATCTTTTGATACTTGGTATACAGCATCTTGGTATGGGTCTGATTCAAGTTTGTTCAAATCGGCCCCCTGGATTCATATTTGGGCTCACTATAGAAGCCCAAATTCGAACTTAGTGCATTTCAGGCAAATTTCTTAAAAAATCTTCTCCAGATCCAGCAGGCAGAATCTTTTGATATTTGGTATGCAACATTGTGGGGTTGATTTGATTCAAGTTTGTTCAAATCGGCCCCCTGGATTCACATTTGGGCTCAGTATAGAAACCCGAATTCGAACTTAGTGCATTTCAGGCAAATTTCTTAAAAAATCTTCTTCTCCAGATCCAGCAGGCAGAATCTTTTGATATTGGGTATGCAACATTATGGGGTGGATCTGATTCAAGTTTGTTCAAATTGGCCCCCTGGATTCATATTTGGGTTCAGTATAGAAGCCCGAATTCGAACTTAGTGCATTTCAGGCAAATTTATTAAAAAATCTTTTTCTCCAGATCCAGCAGGCAGAATCTTTTGATATTTGGTATGCAACATTGTGGGGTGAATCTGATTCAAATTTGTTCAAATCGGCCCCCTGGGTTTATATTTGGGCTCAGTATAGGAGCGCAAATTTGAACTTAGTGCATTTCAGGCAAATTTCTTTGAAAATCTTCTCAAGATCCAGCAGTCAGAATCTTTTGACATTGGGTATGCAGCATGCTTAGGGGAGTGAAATTCAAGTTTGTTCAAGTCAAGTCCCTGGTTTCATATTTGGGCTCACTGTGGTAGCCTGAATTATAACTTAGTTCGAAATGAGGAATTTTCTTTAAAAATCTTCTTCTTCAGATCCAGCAGTCAAAATGTTTTGATATTTGGTATGCAGCATCCTTAGGGGGTTGAGATTCAAGTTTGTTCAAGCCATGGCCCTAGGTCCATATTTGGGCTCACCGTGAATTGTAACTTAGTTTGAAATGAGGAATTTTTAGCTCACCGACGGGAGCTCAACTTATCACTTGCCGTCCGTCGCCCGGCGTCCGTCGTCCGTCATCATCGTGAACATTTTTCAAACGACTTCTCCTCTGAAACCACTGGTCCAATTTTCACAAAACTTCATTTCTAAATGGCAATTCAGGTTTGTTCAAATGAAATGGCCACGTCCCTTGGGGGCTCTGTATGGGGCATAACTCTGATAGCACCGTATGAATTATAGAAAAATTATTAAAAAATATTCTTCTCCAGAACCAGTGGGCATTTGATATTTGGTAAACAGCATTATGGGGTGTATCTGATTCAAGTTTGTTCAAATTGGCCCCTGAATTCATATTTGGGCTCACTACAGAAGCCCAAATTCGAACTTGGTGCATTTCAGGCAAATTTCTTTAAAAATCTTCTTCTCCAGATCCAGCAGGCAGAATCTTTTGATATTTGGTATGCAACATTGTGGGGTGGATCTGATTCAAGTTTGTTCAAATCGGCCCCCTGGATTCACATTTGGGCTCAGTATAGAAGCCCGAATTCGAACTTAGTACATTTCAGGCAAATTTCTTGAAAAATCTTCTTCTCCGGATCCAGCAGGCAGAATCTTTTGATATTTGGTATGCAACATTGTGGGGTGGATCTGATTCAAGTTTGTTCAAATCGGCTCCCTAGATTCATATTTGGGCTCACTATAGAAGCTCGAATTCGAACTTAGTGCATTTCAGGCAAATTTCTTCAAAAATCTTCTTCTCCAGGTCCAGCAGGCAGAATCTTTTGATATTGAGTATGCACCGTGCTTAGGGGGGTGAGATTCAAGTTTGTTCAAGCCAAGTCCCTGGGTTCATATTTGGGCTCACTGTGGTAGCCTAAATGATAACTTAGTTCAAAATGAGGAATTTTCTTTAAAAATCTTCTTCAGATCGAGGAGTAGGAATGTTTTGATATTTGGTGTGCAGTATCCTTAGGGGGGTGAGATTCACGTTTGTTAAAGCCAAGTCCCTGGGTTGATATATGGGCTGCCTGTGGGAGCCCGAGTTATAACTTAGTTCAATATGAGGAGTATTCTTTAAAAATCTTTTTTTTTCAAATCCACTGGTCAGAATCTTTGGATATTTGGTATAAGCTTTTCTTAGGAGGAGCAGATGCAACTTGTTGAAATCAAATCTCTGGGTTGATATTTAGGCTACCATGTCAGGTGAGTGCCCTCAGGCCCCCTGGGGCCTCTTGTTTAGTTTCTATTTACAGAGGAACATGAACATGGAGCGGTTACGTGATGCCGTCAGAGAGTGTGCTTCTGTCATCGCAATATACAATTAGAGCTAGCGGCAAATGTGCTCAATGAAATAAGATAAGGGCCTAAATCACAGATCATGTGATTTACATCCTTGTCGCCTGCTAGCTCAACCGGCGCTTCTATCACTCCGAATATGGGTGTTATGACGCCGGATAAGTCTGTAGCGGTCGAGGAAAGGAAAAAGTGTGTTGCAAGCACTATAATATTGAAACATGCTCACCCTGCGACGACGGAAAGGAAGAAGCAGACAAGTTCGGAGGTATGCTCATCCAGGTCTGCCATGACCACGAGCAAGATAGAGGCCCCTCTCTCTTACAACAACATCTGGGGTCAGAGGTTGTTGGTAGGAACTTACGTCAGTTGGAGCTTACGTCCATGCCTTCCTGTCTGGGCCGCTCCTTCTAATAGGCTGCTGGGGTCGGCTAGTCTTACGGTTCCTCTAAGTCCAAAAAGCACACACGACTGCACAAAAAGTCTGTTGTCGCATTTAAACAGGGCTAAAAACCATGGCGTATGGTTTTAGTTCCCTGTAGCCAGCCAGCTCGACCGGTGAAGCGGTTACTCAGGTCTCTGAGAACTGTGACGCCGCTGGACTAGGAATATACAATGCCGCAATATACAGTTAGAGCTAGTGGAAAAAGTGCTCAATGATATAAGACAAGGGCCTAGATCTCAGATCATGGGATTTACGACCTTGTCGCCAGCCAGCTCAACCGGCGGATCGTTACTCAGAATATGGGTAGTGTGACGCCGGGTATGTCTGTAGCGGTCGAGGAGAGAACAAGGGTGGAGCGAGCACTATAATATACTATCATGCTCACCCAGCGATGATGGAAGGAGGAAGCCGGCAAGTTCTGAGGTACGCTCGTCCAGGTCTGCCAGGACCGCGAGCAAGAGAGAGGTTTCTCTCTCTTACAGCATCATCTGGGGCCAGATGTTGTTGGTAGGAACTTGCGTCAGTCGGAGTTTATGTTCATGCCTCGTGTCCGAGACGTCCTGTCTAATAGGCAGCCGGGGTCGGCTAGTCTTATGGCTTCCTCTACATAACGGCTAAAGTGCTCTTAATATTGCACGGGGCTATAAACCGCGATGAGTGGTTTCAGTTCCCTGTCGCTGGTGAAGCGGTTACTCTTGAATATTAGGACCATGACACCGGGTGTGTCTCATTTACATAGTAAATCAGAGCTCAATGATATAAGACAAGGGCCTAGACCTTAGAATATAGGGTTTACGATCTTGTCTCCAGCTAGCTCAACCGGCGGATCGTTACTCAGAATATGGGTAGTGTGACGCCGGGTATGTCCGTAGCAGTTGAGGATAGAAACAAGGGTGTAGCGAACATTATAAAATCCAATCATGCTCACCCTGTGACGATGGAAAGGAGGAAGCCGGCAAGTTCTGAGGTACTCTAGGCTAGGTCTCCCAGGACCGCAAGCAAGAGGGGACCCCTCTCTCTTTTAACAACATCTGGGGCCAGATGCTGTTGGTAAGAACTTGCATCATTCGGAGCTTACGTACATGCCTATTGTCCGGGGCACTCCGTTTAATTCTCAGCCGGAGTCGGCTACAATTCGGCTTCTTCAGCGTCTACTAGGCACTCACGACCGCACCTTGGCTACGTGACTTCGGATATCCAGCCTGCATCATCAATAGGTCCACTCTTTGTCAAGGAAGTCGCACCATCTAGTAGCCAAGGACACGAAGCCTCATTCATCGGGACGTCCGCAGTTAAGAGCCATCTCAGACACACTGTCCCAGGAGCAGTCGGTGGACAAGCAATACATGACCGCTGCTCCTCAGGCCTCCGTAATCGACTTGCTGTCGCAGATTGCACAGCTCATCGCAGTATTCCTGCAAATGCAGAAGCACTCAGCGTCAGTCTCAAAACTTGAGCTGTCGGATGGTGCTTGGTCAGTCCAGTCATCTGCGTATTCAGATGCCGTTGACCATGATTCTAAATCTGATTTAGACGGATGATGAAAGGGATACGGTCTCTTATTATCATCTTCTGTATTTTTAACCGTTTTTTGAACACATTTATTTAAAACGACCGGAGAAGATGTGTTGAGAGTTTCTCTGCGTTTGAATGAGCAGGCTAAGGTCTTAGTTGTGACCTTACCTTCATCATTTCGCTATTCGCTCGGACACACTTGAGAAGATAATGTCTTACTCAGAGCAAATTTAGACTCACGGTCATGTGTACTTCATTTTTAAGTACTGCTACTCAACGTTTATATGGAAAGGAATTTTGTGGACGTTTGTACCTCTTTAAAAATTCTTTTCAGGCCTATTTATCACATATATCTCTGTCTTAACAGTTGTTAAGTGGGAGTTATTCTGATGTGACGAAGCCTTGCGTTGTCATCTTTAATATATGACAAAGTGGAAAACTTTCTACAGGTCGCTCTAGTTTTCCAGACTCTAGTCTTTGACGGTAACCTTTCATTAATGTAGGATTAATCTACAAGAAAGCATCAATACTCTACTCTTTAAGTTGGGGTCTAATAGACCAACAACAGCAGAAAAGAGTAGGAGAGGATGTCCTAGACTCAGATCGTCTATAAGGATTCATAGCGAAGGTATAGATATCCCTCCTATAATTACTTTAGGGATCGACTATACAGCCACTTGGATAGGGGGTTTAGGTCTGTTCGAGTTTACTGATCAGACACCCCTGAGCCGGTGGCTCGAGGCTCTTCTATAGAGCTCGGTCCGACCGATAATTAACTGGAACTGGATAACGTGTTTATCATGGCTCTAAAAGGAATATTTAGGATAATCATTCAGTCGAAAAAGTGAGCGTTCGAATGATCGACTGTGCGGCAATTATAGTTCTTAAGATCACTTGAAGAATGAACTAGATAATGTCTCATGGGATGAATGATAGGATACATGTATCCTACAATTCATTTTCAACAAGCTGGTTCTTTTGTTGTTTCACAGAGCGAATTAGCCAGTTGTTAGGCTCGCTTTTGTCTTCTATCAGACACATTGACAGTGCAAGATTTTATGCGTCTGATGGGATTGTGCGGAGCAGCTACGAATGTTATTTCGATGGATCGCAAACGCATTCGTCCCCTCCAGTTATTCTTAACTGGAGTGGGAAGACGTTTTTCACTCGAGATCTGTTTTGTTTTAGCGGATCTAGTTAACATAAGGTCATATTTGGGCAGATATTCAATGGTTTTACAGATGCCAGATTCGGTTTTCTCAATTATGATGGATGTGAGTTCATAAATTGGGTTACAACCCTGAGTCTGACGGACTTGATATGCAGGGTTCTTGAGACCCTCAGTTCTTGGAGATCACATATTCATCAGAAATTATGTCTTATTGTTTACGCTACATCATTGGATTTATTTATTTAGCAAACATGCATGTGGGTTCGCTCCAGGCTAGTTAAGTTTGCGATGCACAGGAACAATAGTTTCCATCATTTGTGTCGCCAGTGTTAGACATTTGAGCGCATACAGTTGATGCTCAGCCGTGTTTATGGTAATGAATGGTATGATACGCGTATCCTTCAGTTCATTTGATTCAGTAGATTGCGTTAAGATTAAACAATCTCAGTGTGATTGCTACTAATAACATATCTGTCGTCACAATATCCTTCTATCAGTTTTCTCAAGTGCCTGTTATTGAACATTCGTCGGAAGCTTCCTCCACGAGAGGGCCTTCTTCTTCAGGGGAAGTTTTGTTCTTCACGTCATTCTCCACCCATAGTGGTATAAGGGAGTCTGTTAGACGTGAGGGAGCCTTTGGGGTTCCTATATTTTTGCTGTCTGGACCAGCAATGATTAAGTAATGTGGGTGAGGAGGTTTCGACATAACTTCGAATTCCCCCCCACCCCCCCCCCCCCCCCACCCCCACACTCACACTATGTCTTGTATATATATCTTAATACATACATATTATGCATTTGGGTCGTGTTGGAGGGCGCCCTCATAGGCCTCTACGCAGTTTTGTTGCATTAGTTTCCGGTGATTATTTTTTTATTTTTGAGATACAAGCGCTTATTAAAATTATCATAATTGCTATTAGAGTTCATCGGTGGCTGCATAACCAGTTATTGGTTTTTAGATGATTACATGCTGGATTTTAATGCACTCACGAAATATTTTATTAGGCTATCGCTTTGGTGAACCTTGAAATTATTATATATTTCGGGGGCGGTCCATGTTGGAGCTTGTTAATCATACCTACCTCCATTTCCAGATCCTGGTCTCTATTTTGTCGGTTCTCAAATCGCATATTCTCATGTGTTTATGGTTGTAGATACCAGATGGATGATCTTGGAAGTGTGTTTTCTCTGCAGAGATTGTTCAGTGTATCTTGATTTAATATGTTTATGTTATATTTTATATCACCGGTTTCATCGTACCTGTGTACACCGTCTGGTGCACATTTTGTAGTGGACAATATTATTTACCAAAATCGTCACTATAGCCTTGGCTTGTGAAGTGGCGTTAAGCACCATTTATTATTCATGAATTAATTCCCGAGTGCCTGATCGATGTTTATTTATATTGTTTCTTGATACCTCTTTTATTGATTCCAGAGCTCTCTCCTCTTTTTTTGAAGATATGTTAAAAAAAAAAGGTGAGGGGGGGGGGGGGGGGGGGGGGCCATTTTCACCCCTTCTCTGGCTTATTGGGTATGTAACTATTTAGGAAGCTGTTTTATTCGTAACTATATTCTGCATACAGCTGTAGTGTTATTGTATGGCGTAGGTTTATAGGCAATTTTCTCTCATTCTCAAATACGCCATCCTAATTTTTGAGGCTTAGTCCAGACTAGCCTTAAAAATTGGGAACTCGTCACATAACAATTAGCATGATTTCAGGCTCAGATTTAAGATTTACATAATTGGGATCCATATTAGGATATGTCTCCTCTATTATGGTATAGAGAGACATACATGTAAATTCTAATTATTCTAATTCCTTCATCATGGATTGACGGGTTTGATCTGTGTTGATCAACTATTTTGGAAGTTCTAGGCTCTCCACCTTTTTATGATTCAGCTAAGTCTGGGCCATTGGTTTTAGTATAAAAATATGAAAAAATTTAAAATGATTTATACATTTTCAGGGTTTTTTTTTACCAACGAGAGGGGCCGATAATCGGCCCCATTCCCAATTGAAAATAGTCTCTTTTTTTCCCAATTTGCTCTAAAAAATTCCCAATTGACTCCAGTTAGGAATTCATTTCTGTGTGACCAGTTGATTGTTTATAACTGACAAGGACCGAATATTCAGCAGTGGGCTTCCGAATGTGAATTGTTTCAGTGCGATTGGCATTCACTTCTGTTGATCTGAAACCTTTTAACAATGTTTTCCTGGATGTCGGCGATCGAAATTAACTCCCTTGATGTGCAGCAATGATAATTGAACGACTCGCAGTGAGCGAAGGAAAGTGACAAATTGCATTGCTGTAAACCATAACTGTTCACGAACGGTACCTAACTTTCGTTACCGTGTGTTTCTTGAACCACGGTACCGATTTTTAAGTTCCGTTTTCGTCTGAAATCGAGTCAGATAACCTGTATTTTATCCAAACCGCTCCCCAATCTGATACTCTTGCAACTTGATATCTTGAAACCCCGAATCGTCCCCAGGTCGAACCGTCCTCAATTATTTTACCCATCCGTCCCCCAGGTCTGACACTCCTGCTGACTGATCCCAAATTGTTCCCTGGCCGAACTGTCCCAATTTATTTTACCCAAACTGAACACAGGTCTGATACTCCTGCTGACTGAATTTTTCTTGGGGCAGTTCGACCAGGGCTCGCTTCGACCAGGGGGGACGGTTGACGCGGCTCTGTGGCAATCAACATGTAAACTGCACTTCCGTTTTGTGAAAGTTTGTTGATATTCACGATGTCACACAATTCAAAATACTACCGAAAAAGGGTTATGAAGGAAACAGAAGCTAATTGCCAATCGATCAAGAAGTTTTTACTCAAGGGGTGGTCAGAATGTTCCGAAGATGTTAATAATACATCGGAATCGTGCAATTTAAATGCACAGAGCACGTCTTCTAGTGCCGTGCATTAAACGAAGGTACATGTATCAATCGCGATGACGTTCCAACAGCAGAAAGTTCAAAAACTGAAAGTACTGGCGGCATACAAACTGATTCAGCCGATCGCGATAATAGTGAATCTGACTCGGACTACGATAATGAAATAGCCCACAGATTGGACAAGAGACTCTTTGCCAGCATGAAATACGAATCCGAGTATAAATGGTTGTATTACAATATGACAAAACAAGGCTATATCTGTAAGTATTGTGAACTGTTCGCACCAATACTAACGCCAGGATTGTCACGTGCATTCGTAGAACAAGGTGTTCTTCTGGGCTACCACCCTAGCAGAAAGTTGGACAAACATGACTGTAGTGAACGTCACCAAAAGGCTCTGCATATATTTCAAACACGAAAACAAAGCAGCAGTGAAAAACCAAGGGCTTTACTCAAGTTATGGGATAAAGTTGTAAAAGCAAATGTAGAAAAGGATGAACAGAAAAGATTGGCAAATCGTAATTACATTTCTAAAATAATTCAAGCTGAGTACTTTCTAGTTAGGAAGAAATGGGCTGTGAGTGAGAATCTCGAGGACTTAGTTATGTTTCTGAAATAAGTTGGTGTTCCTGGTATAGAAGAATTTCAAAATGAAAATCCAGAGGTAACTTACCTGTCATCCAGTACAGCTACTGAACTACTTACCTGTATTAGCGCCAGGCTTGAACATCAAACATTGAATTCACTCAGAAATGCAACTGAGTTCTCCCTCTTAACAGACGAATCAACAGATGAAAGTAACAGAACTCAACTGTCAATTCTATGCAAGTGGGAGTGTGATGGAGACTTCACTGAGAAGTATGTTGGATTAGTGGAGGTGGGTCGGACTGATGCTAAAAGTTTACTGGACTACATTCTGCAATTTTTTATTGCTAAAGGTGTTGATATTAAGAAAGTTAAATTTGTGGCTTTGGATAGAACCAACACTATGTCTGGGGAGAAGTCGGGTTTGCAGAAACGTATAAGACATGTTGCCCCACATTTGATATACATTAACTGTAGGAACCATAGACTAGCTTTGTGCATCAAGCACTTGGTTGTCAAACCTGAGTTTAAAATAATGACTGAACTAGACAATGCCCTCATGTCATTATGGAAGTTGTTTGAGTATTCTCCACAGAGATTTCATGTTCTCAAAGAACTTCAACAGGTGTATGGTGAGAAAACCTACACTATGATTCGTGCAGTGCCCACTAGATGGCTCTCACACCATGGTGCTTGTGTAAGAGTGGTGAACAGATATGCTGTAATCATTAACGCACTTGATCAGATTTATGCAAACAAGTCTGAGCCAGAAGTTTATGGAATTCGCCAAGTACTCATGAAGAAGCCAGTACTGGCCATGATTTTAATGTTGTGCGATGTTTTGAAACCATTGCAGGTTTTAAGTTCCTATCTCCAAGGACAATATGTGGACTTCAACAGAGTGGCACACCATGTTGAAAAATGTACAGATGAACTTCATGAATTGATACATGACCTTGATAAGGTGAAGGTGTCACTATATTTTTCTAAATGTACTGTTATGTTTGAGGAAATGAATGATCGAACAGACCTCGCCCAGCGAAGGCGATCAGACAGCGAAAATACAACTCCAGAAACGTTTCTTGAGAAAATCGGAATTCCATTTGTTCATGCTCTTATTGAGGAGGTGAAAATGGCTTTCAAAGTTTCCCCAGAGCTGGATGCTTTCTCTGCACTTGACCCTAGACAGCTGCCCCTAAATGCAGTAGACCTACCTGACCACATGTCTAAAGAAATGGATGTGCTTGCAACATTTTATGGCTCTTGCACCATTGATGTGTTTGGGGGACACTCAATCAAGGCTGACCCTGAATTTTTGAAGCAAAGTGCCATTACGGAATACACAATGTTCAAGTCACAAATGTTCTCATTGAAAAATAAAAAAAAAATCGATGTTCCAAAAAAACTCTACAATGAATTGAAAAATGACTCAGTTCTGCAAAATATGTTTCCAATCATGATGAAACTGTTAAGATACAGTTTAATTATACCAGCATCTACAGCTTCTGTAGAGAGGTCATTTTCTTTGATGAATCTATTGTGCACTCCACTGCGCAACAGACTGGGACAAGACAGACTTGATAGTCTCATGCGAATATGCTCAGGGCCACCCGCACTAAACCAGACAGACATAGATTGGATCATAGATGAGTTCAAGAATTCAGGTGATAGGAAAGTTACATTGTGAAGTTCACAATGCAACTTACCTTTCACCTGAATTCGGAACAGTTGTGTAAATTACTAATCCAACATTTCCTACAGTAACACACACTCACTGTTACTAAGTAAGTAGCAATGACATTGAGTTGGGACCTGCAGATTAACAGACAACATCACAAGTGTTGTGTTTTTTGTTCATTTAAATTTTATTTAAATAATAGACACTGATTGCATTATTTGAAATCAAAAACCAGTTTCAAGTTCTGTTATTCTGTTGAGTAGTTTAAGATAAAGTACAGGTTTTCTTATAGGAAGTCATGTGTGAGGACATAATCATTAGACAGGTGAATCCCTGGCAAAAGAGGGGGTAGTGCTCCCACCGACCGTCACCACCAACCAGGTAAGTCGGGGCGCGTATAATCACTCACTAAAACGTTGATTTCTCACCAGGATAACATGCTCGCAAGTTCATTTATTTTTGTCGCCAGTCGCTCACATAAATTCCCAATTTGGACCCCCGCAATGCTAATTTTCCCAACTGGAAAGGCCCCTGGACCCTTTCCCAAAAAGGGTAGAAAAATCCCTGATTTTTTATACTTACCAATGGCTCAGACGGGAATGGCCCTCCCATGAGTGGGCAGTACTGGGCACTCATACCTCCCCACTGAATTATTATATTATAATCTTTTTTACAAAGAATGATGTTGGCGCCAACTTCAGTGACTTCCTGGCATCTGCGCATGCACGGAGAGTAAATGTATGGAGGGCCAGATAGGACTTCTAATTTTCGGTTTTGCATGCAAATTTGGGGGATTGGGGGCAAAATTTGTGTTTGGCCCTAGATAATTTTGAGTCAGCACCAGCTAAGTTTGAGCCATTGGTAAGTATAAAAAATATATAAATTACTTTAATTTTTTTCATTTTCAGTGTGTTAACGTTTCCATTCAGGGCAGCTGCCAACACCCTTTTCATCATTGGGGCTCCATAGGGGGCATAACTCTGATAGCACCCTATGTAAGAGAAATTACTAAAAAATCTTCTTCTGCAGCACAAGTGGGCAGAATCATTTGATATCTGGTATACAGCATTATGGGGTGGATCTGATTCAGGTTTGTTCAAATCGGCCCCCTGGATTCATATTTGGGCTCCTATAGAAGCCTGAGTTCAAACTTCGTGCATTTCAGGCAAATTTCTTAAAAAATCTTCTTCTCCAGATCCAGCAGGCAGAATCTTTTGAAATTTGGTATGCAACCTTGTGGGGTGGATCTGATTCAAGTTTGTTCAAATCGGCCTCCTGGGTTCATATTTGGGCTGAGTATAGGAGCCCAAATTTGAACTTAGTGCATTTCAGACAAATTTCTTTAAAAATCTTCTTCTCAAGATCCAGCAAGCAGAATCTTTTGATATTGTGTATGCAGCATGCTTAGGGGGGTAAGATTCAAGTTTGTTCAAGCCATGTCCCTAGGTCGATATTTGGGCTCACTGTGGGAGCTCGAATTGTAACTTAGTTCAAAATGAGGAATTTTCTTAAAAAATCGTCTTCTTCAGATCCAGCAGTCGGAATGTTTTGATATTTGGTGTGCAGAATCCTTAGGGGGTGCGATTCAGTTTAGTTTTCTGTTTAGCTCAAAATTTCATGTTTAACTTAGTGTTTATGTCAGTTTCTGTGTTCCTTCTCTTCCCATGGCCTTTATATAAATCATACATGTTCCTCATTATCATTCTACCATGATTTAACCCTCATCCAGTCAATATTTTTCAAATTTATTTCCACATTTTTAACGTTAAGTCTCTGTTTAGCTCACACCTAGACATTTTCAGAGAGCGAAAGTTTCTTTTAAGGTCAGTTGCTGAATCCCTTTTCATCCCATCACCTTTTACCTGGTTTTCAGTTAACATTTGTACATACATCGGTCTGTGTGTCCACAATTCCTTTAGCACACCCTGCAGGCCGCAACTCTCACCCAATCAGTTCCAAATTTCATACATTGCTTTGGGGCCATGTCTTCATGGGAGCTATTTTTCAGAATTTTGTTGAAAAACATGACTGCCAGTGGCCATCTTGAGTTTGGATATAAATTGTCCAACAATTCCTTTAGCATCCCCTACAGGCAGCTCTCTCCCAAGCAATCCCAAATTTCACATGTGGCTTGGGGGCAATGTCTAGATGGGAGCTATCAAATTTCGTTGAAAAACATGGCCGCCAGTGGTCGATCATGGATTTGGATATAAATTGTCCCAATACTTCCTTTAGCACAGCCTACAGACTGCATCTCTCACCCGATCAGTCCCAAATTTCATATGTGGTTTTGGGGCAATGTCTAAATGGGAGCTATCAAATCTTTCTGAATTTTGTTTGAAAACATGGCTGCAAGTGGACATCTTGGATTTGAATAGAAATTGTCCAACAATTCCTTTAGCACACACTACAGGCTACAGCTCTCACCCAATCAGTTCAAAATTTCATATGTGCCTTTGGGGCAATGTCTAAATGGGAGCTATCAAATTTTTCCGAATTTTGTTGAAAAACATGGCCTCTAGTGGCCATCTTAGATTTGGCATATAAATTGTTAACAATTCCATTAGCACATTCTACAGGCCGCATCTTTCACCTGATCTTTTTCAAATTTCTAATGTAGCTTTGGTATGATATCTAAATGGGAGCTATCGAATATTTCTGAATTCTGTTGAAAAACATGGCCGCCAGCAGCCATCTTGGATTTGGATATAAATTGTCAACAATTCCATTAGCAAACCCTACAGGCAGCATCTTTTACCTGATCTTCTTCGAATTTCATTAGCTTTGGTGTGATGTCTATAATAAAATACAACCGCCTCGTCTCAAAAATAGCAATCTTACAGCAAATGCTCTGAATCATCTGTTGAATGTAATTAAAGTTTCATTAAACTCACTTGAGCAAAAAGAAATAATCTGTTTGTAATATGTGTCCCAAATAAATTCTAATCGATCGAAGGTTAATCATTCTGATCGATAATCACTTCAGCACGAAACGATTGCTAGATAGAGTTACTCCTTTTACATTGTAAACTTACGTCTGCTTGTTTGCATTTTCATGAATAAATTACCGGGCTGATTAATTAAAGGGACATACTGGATTTTGTCCGTTGACATAATAAATATGGATAAGGTGTCATGTGAGGCTCAGTGAGACCAATATTAATATTGATCTCACTTCGCCTCACATGATACCATATCCAACCACTAAACATCCCATAACTTATAATAGGCAGCCAAGACTTGCCTAGAAACCTACAAAAAGCCAAGGGATGCAGACTGTCATTTAACTGGTTGAGGGCTAGATTATTTTTGGTGATCTGAATTTGTTATTCAAAATTTGTTTTATTACAAATTATTGGAAAGCGACCACAGGCTCTCTCCAATGAGCTGTAATAAAACTAATTTGTATGAACAAAATATTGTTTGCATTTGACCTTATATGAAACAGGAGGAAGGAAAATATTAGCTTTTGCTCTGGTATGCTCATATTTTGAAAGCCTTGATAGTGGCTTCTCGGACTCAACCAGTTAGTAGCAAAATTATAATCTCCAGGTCTTTCCAGGTTAAATCATTTCAACAAAAATAGAAAAGAAACCATAAAAACAAAAAATACTATGTGTTGTTTCCGACTTGGGAACATTTCTATCATTTCGGGACACTGGTTACCAGTGTGAGTACGGTGGAATTTAAAGACCCTGTGTTCTATTATTTGCAAACATTATCTTTCATTTTAGGAGACTTTTGATCTGAAAAATGAAGTGTGTGAGAATGTGCCAAGGATATCGGAGAAAATTTCAAAACAAGAGACACATCTTTTAGACAAACATCTCAATTTATTTCATGATTTGATGAAAGTGCAGCCTAAAAGACATACTCAGGAGCAAATTCGGGAAGAAAAAAAGAAAGAGCTTGAGAAATTGCTAGAAAAACAAAAACATGAACTAGAAGAGGAGCGCTTATCTTCTGAGCAAATTCACAGCAAGCATATCAAATGTGAGAAAAGTGGTAAGGTTAGTATATGCAAATTATTATTACTATTATTTTTTTTATTTTAGCCGACACAGAATTAATTGAAACTTTTACAGTGGAACTCACTTAATTGGAAATCTCTTAATTGTAAATCCTTGTTAATTGAATATAATTTCCCAACACAAAACCATTTACCATACCTCCAGTACAAATTTGACCTTTTAATTGAATATTGTTAAATCAGTATCTGAGGGTAAGGCTGTATTGCTTGTTCTCTTCATTGTGTCAGCAGCATTCGACACAGTCGACCATGATATTCTCATGCAGACATTGACACAGCATGGCATATGTGGAACTGTCTTATCATGGTTTGCATCATATCTAGAAGGTCTCAGTCAACAAATATATATCAATAAGATTGGTTCAGAAAGCAGGACGTTAAAGTGTGGTGTTCCCCAGGGCTCAGTTCTTGGACCACTATGTTTACTCTACGCACTTCTTCTCTTGGTCGCCTTCTTAAAAAGCATGGCATATCATATCACTGTGTGCAGACGACACCCAACTGTACATCACATTCAACCCATCTGTTCCAAGTGACTCATTCACTGCAGTCAATAACATGGAAACTTGCATAAATCTTGTGCGGGAATGGATGATAGACTTTAAACTGAAAATGAATGACTCTAAAACTGAATTCTCAGTGATATCTGGGGTTCGCATGCCTACACCCTATGCTACATCAATTCTGGTGGAAACAACATCACTATGAAAAGTGAATCGGCCAGGAATATTGGACTGATTATGGACTCAAATTTAAAACTAGACATCCATATCATTAAAATATGTCAAAAATGCTACTGGCAGCTTCGTAAGGTTGGAAGACTGCGACCTTATCTTAACCAGTCAGCACTTGAAAAACTTGTGCACTCCTTCATCACCTCACAACTAGACTATTATAATTCAGTGTTAATGGGGCTGTCCCAGTGCCTGATTCAGAAGCTTCAAAAAGTTCAGAATACTGCTGCTAGGATAATTACTGGTACCAAATGCTCTGAACACATAACACCTGTTTTAAGACAACTATACTGGTTTCCAGTTAAACAGAGAATTGATTTCAAAATATTGATCTTAGTTTTCAAATGTATCCACAACTGGCTCCAGTTTACCTGCAAGAGCTCCTCACTGTATATAAACCAACGTGCAGGCTCCGATCTAAAAACCAAATTC
Organism: Pictodentalium vernedei; assembly: GCA_031216915.1. NCBI lineage: Eukaryota > Metazoa > Mollusca > Scaphopoda > Dentaliida > Dentaliidae > Pictodentalium > Pictodentalium vernedei. The sequence goes on along the minus strand of CM062292.1, from coordinate 195,037,903 downwards.
AACTAGTTGTACTTTTTAGCAGATCTAATCAGGCTCATGATCTTGTGTTCTCCATCATGGGTCCCAGATTGTGGAATTCCCTGCCAATTAGTGTCAGAATTTCAGAAACTCTCGATGTCTTCAAAAGAAATCTTAAAACTTTCCTATTTACTGAAGCATTCTCCTGAACCTCTCTAAGAGGCAACCAAAACAGATGTGACTCTTTATTTCAGGAAAGTGTATATATTTCTGTCAAGCGTTTTAGAGCACTATTTGTGATTTTACGCTCTAGAAAATCAATTATTATTATTATAAAGTAAACTCCCGTTAATTGAATAAAAAATCTTGTAGCATGTCGAGAAATTACCCTTATTCTCCCCAGTTTTCCTTTGGTTATAGACCTGTTTGGCCTCAGTACATCCGATACAGGCATTTAATCTATTATATCTTGTTTGACAGAACTCATGGAGCTCTGTCAAACAAGATATAATAGAATAAATGCTAAGTTTATCTCTAGAATACAGGAAAGTTACACAATCCCTGTTAATTGAATACTCCTGTTAATTGAATAATTTTCATTGGGTTCCACTGTACCTTGTTATGAGTTTGTCAGTGTTAACCTCTAATCTAATGAATCATCTGCATCCATCCACATAATTTACAATACGAGTAGTTGAAAAAAAAGTGTTATCAAAAAAGTTATCAAGAAACTTCAACATAACCATATCATGTTACCCCTCATTCAAATGATCTCATTGAGCTCATTCCAGTTAGGGGTAACATGATGTGAATTTGTTAAAATTTTGTGAAAACTTTTTGTGAAAAAAAAAAGTGACAATTTTTGATATCATGATATCACCTTCAAAGCTTCATCTTTATATATAAGAATCTGTTGTTCAATATTCAGCTTATCCAAATTGGTTTCTGATCTGTGCATATATATTAGATTTAAAATGAGGCAGTGAAAAAAGGTTTATCACTAACAAGTGCAACCTTCGTCTTCGAATGCTGGTTGGCTTTTGGATTGGAGTACCATTTGCATTGGCGGTGATCAGTGCATTTAACCATATTGGCAATGGATGACAAAAGCATCGGTGATCAGTGCATTTAACCATATTGGCAATGGATGACAAAAGCATAAGATACAAAAACACAAAACATGTAGCTTTCAAAATTGACAAAAAGGGGTTGCAAGGAGATGAGTGACCCCACATCAGGGTGTGTTTTGTTTTTTTATAATTGATTAGCAGTTTTCTCGCGGGTGGGAGAAATTGATTAGCAATACCCAGATTTTGATTAGCAGTTTTTCAGAGGGCAACTATTTTACATAAATTAAAGAATTGTTAAATATAAGACTTATCTGACTTTCAAAACAAACCCATACATCAGCTCAATCATGGACATGTTAGCTTTAAATGTACTATGCATTACCATATTTATTCGAAGAATTGATAGGCCTACACTCTTTGTATTGATACACCTTAATTTTTCAGAAAAATAATTTTTAAAACTACTCTTATTATTGATACAGTTCAAAAATTATTTTTCCGAATTCATCTTAAGTATTGATACAGGCTGAACGGGAAGGTTCGACGGCCCAACGCATTTGTTTTTATACTTCGTTTTGAGCACAGTTGTAGCCTATGTACCATATTTATTAAAAGATATATGTCAACAGAGTTTGTTATTACTTTCGCCAGGTAGGTAATTTGTTGATACTTTTGATGCATCATATTTATTAAAAGATATATGTCAAACGTGTTTGTTATTACTCACGCTGGTGAAAGACTGGAAGTCACAGGGCATGTTTTCAAGGTAAGATCGAAGTAAGTTGAATTCAAATGGTAAATCCCAAGCGAAAAGGGCTTCTCATTTAAGCAACTTAATTTTCACGTGTTAAAGTTTACAGTGGGAATCACCCGTAAGACGACGTAAGTATTCATCGGCCAATAGAAACAAGAATGTTATTAGTTTGATCCAATCAGACACGAGGAGACCCCCGAACACGCGTTTAATACGTCATAACCACAATTGATTTGTATAAAAATAGAACGGCTGCCTGATTCCCGGAAAACAGCTGCCGATTCTATGAATACAACCGCCATGTCATGCGGTCGATGCATGATCGATAGAAGCGGCGTAAATCTGTTTGGCTATCGGGTCCACTGTTCAGTATTACTAACGAAATCCACGATTCGCGATTTGCGATCCAAAACGGGGAAAACGATTTGCAGGCGCTTAATTTTGGTTCGCATTTTGCGATGCGAACCCGGTCATTACACACCCTGCACATCATCCAAGCAGGCAGTTGGCATGCAGAAACCTTGGATCTAACTGAAAAGTTGCAGCCAGATATTGACCATATTAACCCACCTCTCAGCTCTTTAGTACAGTGTACACCTCATATTATGTTTTATCAAAAACATAGCATACAAGGAACAGAAATGAACATATTCCCAATTATCACAATTCTTGTCTTATTTCATAATCCTTTCATAAACATTGAACATTATCCTTTTCATCAAACACAACACACAAGTCAAGCTACAGTGTCATTGACACTTTCATTTTGATTTCATGTAACCGTGACAGTATGAAAATATATTTGGCATACAATGCAACTTGTTTAATTTTCAAAATAGAACAGGACAACTATTTTTGAAAAGTGTCAAATCGGGAGACAATAGGATGTGACCGTGAGAGCGTGAGTTGGTGCCTCAAACCGGGAGAGTTAACAGGTCTGATGTACACCCATTTGACGGGTGTTGTTCAAAGCGTCTCCGATATAAAATTTGTTGAAACGTCCCTCCCTCAACATTGGTCAAATGTCCCCTGGATTGGTCAAAATGTCCTCAAATTTGGTTAAAATGTCCTCTGCAATTGGCCAAAACAAGTTATTCGCAAGTCAGTTAAAAATCCTTTAATGCAAATCAGTTGTTCAGAAAGCACCGGACAGACTATTGCTGGTTCACAAACAGCAGATTTTCTTTGAGGGTCATCTAGTTTTCACTTGTCCTACAAGTGAGGTATTGATGTGTACACTGATTCTTTTCAAGAAGTTGAATCCAATGAATTCATTGCCAATTGCTATGGATGATTCCTTGACCTGCTCCTACTCACTTAACTACCAACCCAGCAACCAACTGTGACAGTTTGAACATATCAGCTATTGGACAAAGTACTCAGTCTGACTACTGCTCAGCGAGACAAAGAATTTGAGGGAGGTTCAGGGATGATACAAACGAATCGGGTCTGGAAATATGGAGCAGGCTATTCAGTTGCCTGTGTGTCACCCGTTCAATTTCAATCCCACATGAGTGGGGTTTTTTTTGCTCCCCCATTTCTGTAAACCAGAATGTGTTACAAGTTCAAGTCTGTTATAACTGGCTTAGAAGAGTTGAAAACAATATGGCTGTGCACCTTCGATTCATCATGAAAGGAATAGGTCTCAAAGAGGAAAGTGAAAATGTTCATTAGTCCACAGATTTAGCGGTGGAATTCAACAATGCTGTCAGCAAATTTCAAGAAGTGGCATAAAAAAAATTCAGTGTGGGGAAAAGTGTCCATAAAATAATAGACTTTGTCAAGATTTTACTTTCAGTTTCCCATTTGTGAACTCATGTTTAACAAGTTGTGTTAACTGAACAGCACTAAAAATCATAATAAGCATGATACAAAAAATTCCATTATTAATAAGAAGGAAAGAGATGGAGAAATCCAAAAATATTTTGGAGGCTTTTCACCGGAAATAAACATGACTTTTTGAACAACAGTAGGTGCACTCAATCTGAGGGACAGGAGGAAAGGTGAATGGAATCTTCAAAAGGTACAATTCCAGTAGTAACTCTTGTAAGAATACTCAAAGAAAAAAGTTGAGTACCCCCCAAATATACTGAGTCAAAAAAGAAGGTATAATAAACTTTGAGGAGCAATTTTTTTAGTATTATTGACTTTAATCCCAAACAAATTTTTGTAAATTTGAGATCTTCAGTGGTCTGATTCAGCAGAGAATTCAATTCAAATGTTTTCTTCTTATCTTTAAATGCATCAAATGATCTGCACCACCCTACTTGTCTAATTTGCTTATCTGTTACAAGCCACAAAGGTTTCTTCGGTCATTATATAAATTTAACCTGGTTCAGCCCTCATCTAAATTAAGTTCTGCTGGTGATAGGTCATTTGTCATTGCCAGGCCAAAGCTATGGAATTCTTTTGCAAACCGTTTACAAGAAATGGATTCCCAAGAATCAATCAAGATGAATATTAAAACATACCTTTTTCATAAGGCATTTGCAACTTTATACAGCCATAGAGCATCATGTGTGATTTTAATGCTGTAGAAAGAGTATTATTATTTTGAGAATAACCCAGCAAAATCTCACCATATTCGCATACTCTCTGATAATATCGACTCCAGAACAGCTGCAAATATACACACGCCACCACACAAGAGTGGAAGTGGATAGGCAATAGAGATGAGCAGCATAAACTCTGTTCACCACAACCCCCTATTGATAGGCAATAGAGATGAGTGGAATAAACTGTTCATTGCACCCACTCTCGAACAGATGTGCCAGTATTGGTTGCTGGGTACTGCTTGTGACTAGACACTGCCCCATGCGAGTCACAAGACATTTATTATTAATATTATTCTGAATTATCATTGTTATGATTTACAAGTTCATTCAAAACAAGATCCTGGAGCCATAGTTTGGGGTGTCATGGAGCTCCCAGGTTTTAACCCTTTACCCAACGTAACGGCCAAAACCGGCCAGCGCTATTCACAAAAATCGCCAATTAATTTTCATTATTTTTTTCATTTTTTGTCTCAAAAACATAGGTTATGACCCCTCATTGGAACGAGCTCATCGAGCTTGTTCCAATGAGGGGTCATAACCTATGTTTTTGAGACAAAAAATGAAAAAAATTACTTATTCAAGATTTTTTTTTTGCAAGTGTCGTCTGCTTTTCATGTTAGGTAAAGGGTTAAAACTATGGGTAAAAATTTGCTCTTCATAAACCGTCCGTTCAAATTATCCATGCTTGTCATATAACATTGGTAAGGACAGTTTACAAATTTTTCAAGTCAAGGCAAAATTTTAGAGCCCTCAGATTTTAGTACTATCAGTAAGGGGGATATCAGTATAAAAGAATTTGATATAACTGATGCAGAACCTGATATGTCTTTGAGATTTCCATGGTAAAAATGGCAGAGACTTCGACAACCTCAAGATACATTGTAGTACAAGCAACTACAATATTCTATTTTAAAATAAAGAATTATCTGAGTATGTTTGTGGGATGGGCGTGTTAAGTTTTGAAGAAGTGCTTTGCACTTCAAACAACTTAACACACCCATCCCACATTCAAACTTTGATAAAAATGACAGTTAATTCATTTTAATTCTTATATAAAAAAATTTATTTGCCCTTAATAGAATTTGAAGGACATCTAAAGAAGATGAATCTAAATAGTACCAGCACAATAGAAGTGCCCTGAAATTATTATTGTATTATAGACCTCTCGCAAAGGAATTATTTTCCTTTCATAATGCCTGGTAATGTATAGTGACCTCTGCCGACACACTAAAACTCATTATTAAAAATGCCCAAGTCTGGAATTAGCAATGCCATTTCTTGTCTATGATATCAGCTGTCAGACAACATGTCGCATCAAATCTAACATTTTTGTTCACCTTCAGTGAGATACTTGCATGTTGCCTATCTGTTGATTAGGGTTGCAACGACATGCTTCCCTAATGATAACGATATGTCTCAAAATTTAATCTGCACGATATGTATCATGACACACATGATCTCTCATGGCATGCAACTACAGCTTTCAACTTCTTCAGACTATATGTATTCATTTTCAATAGCTTCTTTTTATAACAAATTTTTGAATGCTTTCTTTAAACAATACGTAACTTCTCAATGTGATAACCAGTAGCATTCAGTAATTCAAGGTTTTGATTTTATGACCCATTTTCTAGTGTTCTTTTTCCTCAAAAAAAATATATTCCTACGATTTAATCCCTTATATCTTGTTTGACAGAGATCTGAGCTCTGAAATTAAATATTTAGGCAAAATAGAGGAAATTCACCAAATTTTGGTTAACTGAATAATCATTTTTAATAGCATATTTATCACTGTCAATGTGAGTATGCAAAGAAAAGGGTTTCACTGCAGCAGTTTTCAAAATCCTAGAAGTTGTTATGCCTTATATTATTTATATGTATTGTATCATGATACACAGCGAACAACAATATGTATTGAATCATGAGCAATGTATCTCGGTTCAAGTGTATCACTATTAATCGTTGCGACCCAACTGTTGAATGCAAAGAAAGTCGAGTGTACATCTAAGACTCACCATATGGGCAATTTAGGGTCTTGTTCAATGTTCCTCGGAGTAATGTAGCCCCATTTCAAGAAAGATAATCTTCACAAGTTCCCCCTGTTACATGAATCTTTCTACCTAACCAATCGATGTTCCAGAATTTAACATGTGATGCAGGGGGGGGGGGGGGGGGGGGGGGCACTAAAAATTTCGCAAGACATGACGTTCTGTTTTTTATTTGGCTCCTTTTTACACCCACCCACCCACTATGTGCAAATTTTCTACTACCGTTCTCAGACACCCACCTCCCACTCTCCCATTAAAATCCAAAATAAACTTATAAACTTAGTAGGCACAGCGGTCTTTAGGGGTTTTTCATAATGTTCTTAAACTGGTACCACCAATTTAAACCTCTGTGGGCTGCTGTGGGCCCCAACTTACAAATGACAAGCTGTTCATTATCAGGCTTGGCCAGAGCAGGTGTACATATACAGGAACAAAATTTCATTTGAATTGTTCCCAAAATATTGTCTGCACATTTTCTACATTTCGAACAAGACACCCACCCCCTACTAACATGTGACATTTTCCCAGATTAAGCCCAATATTCTCACATATAAAGCCTCCTGATGTTGTATTTATGTTGAGAGTGTGATGTACAACATCATCTTTAAGGTTTGAAACACAAATGATGGTATATATTAGCTGATATATTGATATATTTTTAAAAAATTCAGAAAATTGCACAAGTTGGAAATGCACATTTTTGGCGCACTCAAGAGACCCATCCACCCCCACGTACGTCTTGCAAATTTTTGGTGACCCCCCCCCCCCTGTGTGATGTACTAAAAATATTTTCATACTACACAACTGAATGGCCTTGAACGGGGGCACAGTGGCTCAGTAGGTAGAGGTGCAGACTGCAAGCCGAGAGGTCCTCGGTTCGAATCCCACCTGCGGCAACCACGTTGTGTCCTTGGGCAAGACACTTCACCCCCATTGCCCATGTGGGGGCACGATGACGCCGTGTACTAAGGCGTACAGCACGTCGATGGTACGCATGTCTTCAACCAATGTAACCCTGCCTGTGCTGCAGTTCGGAGTTACAATGTAATTATGTTGGGGAGCTGGCAGCTGCTTGTCATTGCTCGGTGGTTCTCTCCGGGTACTTCGGCTTCCTTCACCCGTAAAACTGTCACGGTCATGATTAGCCATTGTGAATAAATATGTGACCTTAAACATCAATAAATAACAATAAATAATGGCCTTGAAGAAGCTTGTTTTTAGCTAAACTTGACATAGTCAAGATAAGCTATTGCCATCACGCATGCGAAAGTCTGAGTCTGTTCACATTTTCCTTTAGCACGAGCTACACCCCGCAGTTCTTGTCTGATCATCACGAAATTTCATATGCAGGTTTGGGGTCATGTCTCGATGAGAATGTCCCCTTTTGGTCGCGATCGGGCAACTGGTATGGCTGCCTGAGTCGAAAACCATTAGCACAGTCTACAGGTCGTATTTATGAAGGGATTTCATTGTAACTTGGTATGATGCCTCTGTATAATGCCTAGATGAGAACGTCCCCTTGTGGGCATGTTCTGTCAACCGTGATGGCTGCCCAAGCCCGAAACACAAAAACTTTTAGCACAGTCTGCAGGTCATGTTTAATATGGAGGGATTTCATTGTAACTTGGTAGGATGACTCCTTATGATGTCTAGATGAGAATTTCCCCATTTGGGCGTGATTGCCAACTGTGACAACTGCCTGAGCCCAAAACCCGAAAACCTTTAGCACAGTCTACAGGTCATATTTATTGAGGAATTTCATTGTAACTTGGTGGGTTGACTTCATACAATGTCTAGATAAGAAAGTCCCCTTTTGGTCCTGATTGGGCAACTGTAATGGCTACAGGGGCCCGAAACCTGAAAACCTTTAGCACCATCCCATTTTGATCGCGATCATTCAGCCTTGATGGGTGCCTGAGCCCAAAAACCTTTAGCATAGGCAAAAGGTCATATTTATGGAAGGATTTCATTGCAACCTGTTAGGTTGACTCCATATAATGCCTAGATGATTACATCCCCTTTTGGTCATGATTGGTAAACTGTGTTTTCTACAGGTGCCCAAAGCCCGAAAACCTTGAGCACAGTCTACAGATCATATTTATAAAGGAATTTCAGTGTAACTTCGTAGGATCACTCCAGCTCTAGATGATGCCCGGATGAGATTGTCCCCTTTGGTTGCGATCATTTAACCATGATGGCTGCCTGAGCCCAAACCCCGAAAACCTTTAGCACAGTCTACAGGTCATATTTATGAAGGGATTTCATTGTAACTTGGTAGGTTGACTTCATATAATGTCTAGATGAGAACGTCCCCTTTATGACACAATTGGGCAACTGTGACAGCTACAGGGGCCCGAAGCCCCAAAAACCTTTAGAACAGCCTACAGGTCATAATGATGAAGGGATTTCATTGTAGCTTGGTAGGATGACTCCAAATAATGTCTAGATGAGAACATCCCCTTTTGGTCGTGATCATTCAGCCTTTATGGCTGCCCGGGCCCAAAGACCTTTAGCATAGTCTATAGGTTGTATTTATGGAAGGATTTCATTGTAACTTGTAAGGTTGACTCCATATAATGCCTAGATAATGACATCCCCTTTTGGTCGTGATTGGTCAACTGTGATGGCTACAGGTACCCGAAACCCAAAAATCTTGAGCATAGTCTACAGGTCATAATTATGAAAGGATTTCATTGTAACTTTGTAGGATCACTCCAGATGATGCCCAGATGAGAATGTCCCTTTTTGGTTGCGATCATTCAACCATTATGGCTGCCTGAGCCTGAAGCCTGAAAACCTTTAGCACAGTCTTCCGTTCATATTTATGAAAGGATTTCATTGTAACTTGGTAGGTTGACTTCATATAATGTCTAGATGAGAACAGCCCCTTTTGGACACCATTAGGCAACTGTTACGGCTACAGGGGCCTGAAGCCCGAAAACCTTTAGCACAGTCTACAGGTGATATTTATGAAGGGATTTCATTGTACCTTGGTAGGATGACTCCAAGGAAACACCAGTAAATAAACTGTGATGGCTTCAGGGACCCGAAGTCCGAAAACCTTGAGCACAATCTACAGGACATATATATGAAGGGGTTTCATTGTAACTTTGCGGAATCACTCCAGATTATGCCCAGATGACAACGCCACAAAACCCGAAAAACTTAGTACAGACTACAGGTCGTATTTGTGAAGGGATTTCATTGTAACTTAGTAGAATGACTCAGTATTATGTCGAGATGATGACGTTCCCTTTTAGTTGCAATTGGTCTACCGTCATGGCAACACAGGCCTGAAGCCCGAAAACCTTTAGCACAGTCTACAGGCCATATTTATGAAGGGATTTCAATGTAACTTGATAGGATGACTCATTTTGGAATAATTTCACTGTAACTTGGTAACTTTTATTGACATACATCAACTGTGAGGGCCACATACATTAACTGTGAGGTCATATTAACCCACCCCTCAGCTCTTTAGTACCATGTACACTTCATATTATGTTTTATCAAAAACATAGCATACAGGGAACAGAAATTAACATATTCCCCATTATCACAATTCTTGTCTTATTTCATAATCCTTTCATAAACATTGAACATTATCCTTTTCATCAAACACAACACACAGACAAGTTAAACAACAGTGTCATTTACACTTTCATTGTTCATCCCATCCAGCTTGATAAGTGTGTATCTATGAGTGAAGCTGTTTTATCTGTAGATTATTACTGATCCTTGATACAGCTTGTTTATTATTTACCATTTTGATCCATTTTATCTACAAGAGAATTAACTCAGAGTTGTCAATTTACACCTGTAATTACATTGAATTTAATCCAATGACTGAGTCTCTATTGTTATATTTGAGGTGTTTACTCTACACACATATTATACACAACTATGCTTTACTAGTAAAATAGGACCCAGTCACCAATGCTTGGGTTGAAAGTCCTCTAAAATGGGCAACATGTTGATCAACGATTGACTAAACTTGACTTCATCTCCATGTTGTGTCACGATTAGCCATGGTGCATAAATATGTGACGTTAACTACCAACAAACAAACAAACATACACAACTATGACAATACGAAACATTAACTAATTAAAAGAAGAGATTATCTGTCTTTAATAGCAGGTTAAATTTCAAGTGATGAGTGGTTACTGGTAATTGAAAGTAGGAGAAATGCTCTCACAAACAGAGGCTTTCCATGGGATAAAGACAGGAAATTGCTCCTTTTAAAGCCAAATTTCAAAATTTTCACATGCCGGGTGGAACCATGGTCGACCCAGGGTACATGTGCTTGGTAAAGAGTATCCAAATTAGTGGAATTTTGTCACTTTGAGGGGGGTGGGGGGGGGGGGGATAAAATGATTCTGAATGGTCCTTCAAAAGTTAGTGGACAGAAATAAAAAATTGCAAATAATGAATCTTGTTATTTGAGCAGAAAAAATAAAACTTTTTGGGGTATGTTGAAGCAGGAATTGATCCTTCAGAAGACAGGAAATTGCTCCTTTTAATGTGAAATTTAAAAAAATGTTCATGCTGTGTTGAACCATGTTAGTGGAATTTAGTTTCTATTCAGGGAGGGGGGGGGGGAATGATTCTGGATGGTCATTCAAAAGTTAGAGGACAGAAATAAAAAAAAATCAAATAATGAATCTTGTTAGTTGTGCAGAAAAAATAACACTTTTTAGGCTAAAAAAAAATAATGTTTTGATTCTCAGGCCCTCCCTCGTTGGATTTGAACCTCCTCATTAGACATTTTTATTATGTCATGTTTTTTAAAGAATTTGTGAAAACTTGGAATGGTCATTTTTTCACTTTTCTCGACACATAATTATTTAGCTATGTTTGCAGTAATTGGTTTTTCTTGTTGCAGTTTATGGGAGAGTGCCCAGAGGCACTCTCCCATAAACTGTAAGAAGGCAAATTGTGATATACTGGATCATGATTTAATTATTTATTTATTTGCTGGTGTTTAAGGTCATATATTTCTGCACAATGGCTAATAATGGCTGCAACACCGATATAAACTCAAATTTAACCAATCATTTAGAGCCATGTTTCCCATTTTAAAGGACTCATACCCCAAGCACTGGTTATTGGGGCCTATTCTAATGGATCATGATGCTTGACAGATCTATACCATTAAAAAGAACAATAAAATACAAATCCTTTTAGCTGTTAATTATAGAAGATATACTATGATTACACTACAATACAACCTTTTCTCTTTTTCAAGTGGAAAGACAGCAAAAAGATTTACTGAGTATACTCAACCCTTTACACGAAAAAAAAAAAATTAAAAAAAAAAAAAATAAAAATAAAATCCTCCCTCCCTCCCTCACTGATTTGAAAAAAAAATTGCCTGAGAATCAATTCATTTTTTTTATTTGGCCTTAGGGGTATTTTGAAGTAGGAATTGATCCTTCGGAAGACAGGAAATTGCTCCTTTCAATGCAAAATTTTGGGGTATGTTGAAGTAGGAATTGATCCTTCAGAAGACAGGAAATTGCGCCTTTTAATGCAAAATTTTTAATTTTTCCCATGCCAGGTCGAACCATGGTCGCCCCGGCACACATGTGCTTGGCACGGTGTGTCCAAATTGGTGGAATTTAGTCACTATGAGGGGGTGGGGGGGATTGTGAAATGATTCAGGATGGTCAATTCAAAAGTTAGTGGACAGAAATAAAAAAAATTCAAATAATGAATCTTGTTATTTGAGCAGAAAAAATAAAACTTTCTGGGGTATGTTGAAGTAGGAATTGATCCTTCAAAAGACACGAAATTGCTCCTTTTAATGCCAAATTTTACCATGCCGGGCCGAACCATGGTCGGCCCAGCGCACATGTGCTTGGCAAGATGTATCCAAATTAGTGAACTTTAGTCACTTGGGGGAGGGGGGTGGAGGGAATAAAATGATTCTGGATGGAAAAATGATGGGATTATGTTGAGGTTGGGGAGGTCCCCCCCCCCCCTACATGACCCCCCCCCCCCCCCCCACCCAGTGCCTGACCCTGGTTGCAGGCCTGTTTATGGTATGTCTTCTCTATTATTGTCTTGAGAGACATACATGTAATTCCTTTTAAATTTAATTTCCTTTCACCTTGGAATGCAGGCTTAGGAGCTATATTTGGTCTGCTAATTCTTAAGTACTAGGCCCTCCGCATTTTTACGATTCAGCTAGTCTGGACCATTGGTAATTAGTATAAAAATATGATAAATTTAAAGTAATTTGTATATTTTTTATATTTTCCAATGGCCCAGACGGAGATGGCCCTCCCATGAGTGGGCACTCATACCGCCCCGCTGAGTCATTATTAGTATGCTCATCTACAAAGAATGATGTTGGCACCAATCCTGGTCTCTTCCTGACCACTGCGCATGCACAGATGGTAAAGTATGGAGGCCAGATAGGACTTTTAATTTTCGGTATTGTATGCAAATTTTGGGGATTGGGGGGTTCAAAATTTGTGTTTGGCCCTTGATAATATTGAGTTTGCATCAGCTAGTCTGGGCCATTGGTAAGTATAAAAAATATACAAATTACTTTAAATTTATCATTTTCCAAACTGAGAGGCTGATTTGAACCAAATTTGATATGCCGGCTTATTGGGTCATAAGTACCTAATTTATCCCAAACATTTTTTCCTGTTGCCCCACGGGGACTGCAGGAGCTAAATATAGAAAACATTTAAAAAACCCATATCTCCAAAACCACACGCACTGAGAATTTTTATTTTGTGTGAAGCTTCCTTAGGAACAGCAAAAAGGAATGGTCCCCCAAAAAATTGCCATTGGTTTTATCATAGGGCACTTTTCCTGGACTTTTGAAAAAATGCTGAGTCATAATTTTTTAACACTGAGTGATGGGAAAAACATTAAAGAATCTTCTCCCATACCACTGCTTCCATATTTCACATATAACATTTTTGGAAGATTCATTCACATGTTTGTTGAAATCAAATCCCTGGGTCCATATTTGGGCTCTCTATGGAAGCCCAAATGTTCAGATTAGTGTAATATGAGGAATATTCTTTAAATATCTGCTTCTTCCAATCCACCAATCAGAATCTTTTGATATTTGGTATGCAGCATCCTTAGGGAGGTGAGATTCAAGTTTGTTCAACCCATGTCCCTGGGTTCATATTTGGGCTCCCTGTGGGAGCCCGAATTATAACTCGGTTCAATATGAGGAATATTCTTTAAAAATATTTTTCTTGAGATCCAGTAGTGTTTGGTATACCGCATCCTTATGGAGGTGAGATTCAAGTTTGTTCAAGCCAAGGCCCTGGGATCATATTTGGGCTCCCTGTGGGAGTCCGAATCATAACTTAGTTCAATATGAGGAATATTCTTTAAAAAAAAAAAATTTTCAGATCCACTGGTCAGAAACTTATGATATTTGGTATAAGCTTTTCTTAAGAGGGCAGATGCAACTTGTTCAAATCAATTCCATGGGTTGATATTTAGGCTACCATGTCAGGATAGCGACCTCAGGCCTCCTGGGGCCTCATGTTAACTCCTTTAGGCCTTATAGCATTCAGTTTTTCTTTCTCTTAGAATTCTTCATAATATACCTATTGACTTCGATGCACATTATTTAAAAATAGGAACATTTTTTTCTGGCTTTCGAACTTCATGCAACCAGTAAGTAGAACCAATGAAATGCTTCAATTGATAAAAGAAGAGGGAATTCTCGATAAAATTCATATGAGAAATTCATAAAAGAAATGTGGCAGTTCTATTGCTTATGAACCAAGTCTTGAGCATGCGCTCGTTTCCTACAAAGTTTTCATTTCATTCTATGTTTTGACAAACATGTAATCATGTATTAAAAACAATCAATTGGTTCAATAAACACACCAGTTTAATGCACCAAGATTTTTGCCCACCCACATGGCAACTTGCTTTATTGCCTCAGTTAAAAATCCCCATTCTTATGAAATTCAAAGGTGTTCATCGGTTATGAGTCAACCAACCCTTGGCTAAGTCACACCTGATTTTGGATATGTTTGAACTTTTCAAGTCTGTAGCTGTCAGTACCACATCATGACATGGATTCGAATTACACCCAGTTATTTGAATAACTGACCTGTCAATTGATTTACCCATTTTGTTGGCTGCCAGTCAACACAATCCTATTTAAACTTGATGTGTTGGGCAATTTCCATTCTGTGATGAATTTTGAATGATGTGGGTGATCAGTCACATTTCTTATGCAAAACTCAGGCATGCGGAGGGGGGGGGGGGGGGTAAGGTTTTCGGGGAGAGGGATTGGATGATAACCTGTTAAAAAATGACCAGCTTGATTGAAACAAGCTTCTGATTATGTGTTTATCGCATTTGTAGACACCTTTGACTTCGGCTTTGAAAGTGGATCAAACAAATAGTGATTGGTGGGGGTGTTTGAGTGGTCAATGGTCAACATTTTTTATCAAAATAGCTTTCAGAGGAAATTATCCTTTGAGTGCAAAAGTTGCTTTCTTCAATACTAAGGCATTGCAGATGGCACCTTATTGTACCTCAGAGGCGATTAATTTTTGCATTTAGCGACCCAACAATTTTTCCAATGGCAATAACAATTTCTGACAGAGAGAGCCCTGCCTCCTTTCCATGGCCACTCTCCTATCTTCAGCCTGTTGGATATTTTGTCTCAGCTGGCCAAATAAAACCAACAGCAGGATACGACTCAGAAGTTTGTTGGCTGATGACATCTTATCATCTGTACATGTATAGTGTTTAACCCTTTACCCACCGAATTGGCCACATCCGTCTGCGTAATATGCAAATTCAGCAGCTGAAAAAATATTATTTTTCAAAAACTTTCAACAAAACCATATCATGTGACCCCCTCATTGGAACGAGCTCGTTCAGCTCATTCCAATCAGGGGTCCCATGATATGGTTTTGTTGAAAGTTTTTGAAAAATTTTAAAAAATGATATTTAAAATAACAAATTTTGATATCGTCTGCATTGGGTAAAGGGTTAAAGCAAGCATTTTTGTACAGCAGAAATAACCTCCGTCATAGAAAATTTTGCAGCTTAATCCTCTGCACACTGATGTCAAAATATCAGGATTTCAAACGGAAACTTTTTACCACAATGAATCTAGAAATTTAACCAATTCAGTCTTGTTTGACAGAGCTCACTGAGCTCTGTCAAAATAGATTGAATTGGGTTCCACTCTACAGTTTCGCACTATTGCACAGGGATGAAATTCTAAATATAGTGCTTTTGTTGAAACTAAGGCCATGTAAAATAGAGATTTGTTTTTAGTATCAGATATATAATTACATTAGGCTTTTTGTTGGACAAGAGAATTTGAAGTTTTGGTCCCAAAGTTGGAGTCTGATACATCGGGGTAAATTACCAGATGAATTATGGGAAACATGTCTATTTTTTAAAATGTAATTTTTACATGGGTTAGTTACCAGACGTGTAACTAAAAAATGAAACAGAAACATACAAATTTTGGGGGGCATTTTAGAAACAGGGGATGCTATGCTCCAGGGGTAGGTAGGTGAGGGTGGTGGGAAAATTCTGCTTTTGAAGCTTCTGGGTGGCTAAAAATGACTGGTTTCTGCATTTTTTTATGCAATTTTGCAGGTTGAAGTCTTGCCTTTGACAATAAATTATTCCGCCCACATTCACATTGTTTATTTCTACTTAGATAGTGTTACATGTTTTTTGTGGATTTGGGAAATGTAATACATGTTATGAGTTAGATAACTAAGTTACAGAATATTTGCATTTGAAGAGTGTACGGCATGTCATTTTTGGAATTGCCTGGAAAATTGTGGAGTGGAACCTTGGTTAAATTGCAAGTTGCATTGTGGAGTGGAACCTTGGTTAAATTGCAAGTTGCATTATGGGAAAAAATGGCGGTTTGACCTTTTGGCATCAGTGTGCAGAGGGTTAAAATTTCAGTATCTTGACATCAGTATGCAGAGAGTTAACTTTTTACCATGTAATATTTGAAGTAAACATTGCTTGAATAAGTTGTTCACTGGCAGAGGGTTAATGTAAATTGGAATTTATCTTAAACCACCATTTCATTGTTCTAAACTGCAGTTGACATAACATGTGAATTGTTACTCTTTGATCTGTTTTATTGCAGTATGTAGTTGAATACATACAGCTGACTGACCTTCACACAAATTGATTTGTTACATTCTGTACAATCTTCACATCTGGCCTACATTTGTACTTTTCATTGTAATCTTAGCTTTTAACATGGATTTGTCCTATATTTCTTGTATGACTTATGACATAATTTAAACCACAATCAACAGAAGTTATTGCTTGATCCATTTATAGACGATCCAAATATTTTTGAAATAATGTGAATTTAATAATTATGCTACATTGTTTGTACCTGTTTTATAGTACACCACTGATTGAGCACAATGTTTGACATATATGAAGGCTTGTGTGCAATATTCTTGTTATCGCTTCTCGGCCTTTTGGCTAAGATCAAAGTGTAGTATCTGTTCTTATCAGCTTAATATCTGATACGTACCCCATCGGGGTACATCGATATTAAACTGATTTTTGGCTTGAGGCGAAGTGCCAGGGGCTTGCTCCACCTTTGCCACGGGTTGGCCTGGTATTGCAGTACCTCCAGGATCGGCCCACTCCCTATGGGAGATAATATTAATCTAAAATTAGTGCTCCTAAGTTTTCCAACTCCCTCCCATCTGTCTAGCAATTTTTCTTGAATGCCCATATCAGCAAATTCACATTTTCTTTACAAGTGCCTGTCTGCAGCTTACGTGATGAATATTCACTGAGCCAATTTATTCGCTGATTCAAATGGGAGATTGGAGAGATTATGCAGAAAAGCTAAATTTTAATGTTTTTTTTTTAAATTTGTTTAAGAATATCAGGGACAGACTTTCACCCTTAAGCTCCCATACAAACTACCTGTTTTATATTGCTTTGTAACAGTTGTCCCAAGTGTATTCTTCTTTGAAAACTCTACTGGCAGGTTGCATTTCTTTTGACAGTGTTTTAACATTATTGTTTGCTGCCTGTACAGGCAGCCAGCACTTATGTAGCTACACTATTAACCCATTACCCAATGTAACAGGTAAAACTTACCAACACTATTTACAAAAACTGCCATTAAATTTTTACTATTTTTTTCATTTTTTGGCGTCAAAAATGTAGCTTATGACCCCTCAATGGGGCAAGCTCAATGAGCTTGCCCCATTGATGGGTCATAAGCTATGCTTTTGATGGAAATAAAATGCCCCAAAATCATTATTCAACAATTTTGTTTGCAAGTGTCATCTGCTTTTCATGTTAGGTAAAGGGTTATGTCAGCTGCAGCTATGTAAATGTCTGTACAGTAGTTTTTAGCCCTTTACCCAATGCAGATGATATCAAAATTAATTATTTTAAATATCATTTTTTTTTAAAATTTTCAAACATTTCTACAAAACCATATCATGTGACTCCTCATTGGAACAAGCTCCTTCCAGAGAGGGGGTCACATGATGGTTTTGTTGACATTTTTTGAAAAATAGTATTGTTTTCAGCTGCTGAATTTTCCTATTACGCAGGCGGATGTGGCTGATTTGTTGGGTAAAGGGTTAATGAGAAAATGATCTATGGACTGAGGGTTAATGTTTTGTGGAATAGTGATTTCAGATGACTAACAGCCAAGTAACAGGAATTTTATTTAACAAAAAAGGTGTTTCATCATTTGTTTTTTGTTCAAACGAATATATAAATTTCATCTTTTTTATTGATGTGTTTTACTTATTTTGGTAGATTCGGTAGTAAAACAGGTAATTGGGTTCATTGTGGTTTGAGATTTATGTATTGAAGACCCAAACAGTATATCATGGGTTTCCTCAAAGCAAATCTACTACCAGAGTTTGCTGTAATCAGGAGTTTAGTTCTATTTATGCACTCAGTCTCCTCATGGGAACCCTGGGAAGGAAAGCAGTGCTTGTTTATTGTGGTAAACATGTTCAGTTTTACTGGTAAAATAGGTCCAATCACGCCTGGGGAGAAAGTCCTCTAAAGTAGGCAGCACTGGTATAAATGATTGGCTATACTTGACTTCATACTCGTGTTATGGTCTTGGGCTGAAAGTGACCTTAAACACCAATAAATAATATGCCCTCATGTCTGATGCTGCATTATGGAACAGTGGAACCCTGTTAATTGAATTGTCCTTTACCTGTGAATATTATTCAATTAACCTAACATGAAATACCGACAACACTGGCAAATAAAATTCTTTAATAACTAATTATTTTCATTTTTGTATCAAAAACATAGCTTATGACCCCTCATAGGAACAAGCTCAATGAGCTCGTTCCAATGAGGGGTCATAAGCTATGTTTTTGATACAAAAGATAAAAAAAATAATGAAAATTGAATGGTGATGTTTGTGAATGTGCTTGCCAGTTTTGGCCATTACGTTGGGTAAAAAGTTAACCCTTTACCTTACATGAAAAGTAGACGACACTTGCAAACAAAATTCTTGAATAACTAATTTTTTTTGTTTTTTGTCTCAAAAACATAGGTTATGACACCTCATTGGAACAAGCTCAACAAGCTGGTTCCAAAGAGGGGTCAAAACCTATGTTTTCTAGACAAAAAAATGGAAAAAAATAATGAAAATTAATTGACGATTTTTGTGAATAGCGCTGGCCGGTTTTGGCCATTACGTTGGGTAAAGGGTTAACAGGATTATGCAATTACAAGTAATTTGATCATTTTTCTGCATTCTAGTTATAAACTGCAAACTCTGCAACACCAACACCTGATATTGTTTCTTGGAGCGTTTTTGTCGTGATCTTGCAAAAGAACAGCCATGTTAACCTCAAAAAAAAAAATTTGGGAACATGGGGATGATTTTCAGGAAAATTGAATGCATTTCAGGAAAAAGTTCATGTGAGAACAATACATGAGAAAAATCAGAATATTTTCATCTCTTGGACCATCACTGGCACATGGTTGTACCCAGTGGTTTATGAGCTGAACATTTACTGATGTTGCTTATGCTATGTTAAAAAATCATGAAAACTGTTACGTTGAAAATGCCCCACACTCCTCTTTTCTTCCAGATCCCCCATTCCCCTGCATTTCAAGAAAGTGCATGAAAAAAATAATACAGTGAAACCCTGTAACTTTCCTGTTTTCTAGAGATAAACTTGAAATCAAATAATCCAAACTGGAGTTATCGGTCGGAAACCAATCTGTCATCAAAAAATACGTGACCAATAGTACCCCCTACAGTCAGTTTCTGAGAATCAAACGCATATGTAGTGAAAATGACGACTTTATACCCTATTTTACTTTATTCACAATGCGAGAATACATTCTTAGACAGGGCTACTCTAAGGAAACACTGTAGACAGCACTCGACAGAGTCGTGGCTCGAGACTGGGTAGAACTCTTTAACAACCACAACTCCAAACAAACCGACCGTACGCCATTCGTCACTTCTTACCACCCCAACAACATTAACATCCACCAACACATCAAAAAACTATGGCCCATCATGTCATACAACCCTATCGGTAGCATACTCTTCAAACTGCCATCACTTCTGGTCTTTAGACACAACAATCCATACAAGATTTAATCACAAGCAAAACTACCCCAACAAAAACAACTCGCGGGCAGAACTATAAAAAACCCTCATACAGATTGTGAGACCAGAGACTGCAACATTTGTAACCAACTACCACACACAACATGGTTCTCCAGTATCATTACTTCTAAACACTACAGGGGGCCTTGCAAAATGAACTACCGAACACGCAATTGCATTTACCTAATAACTTGCCATACTTGCCAAAAATAATATATGGGGGAAACCAAAGGAAACTTCCAAACCTGCATGAAAGAACACACAGCAGACATTCACCATAATAGAGACATGCCATTATCAATACACTTCAATAAGCATACCAATTCAACCATGGACCTACCGCATTATACAGGTACTGCACTCCGACCCGGACGGACCCAGTGCTATGGAAGAGGGCCGTCATAAAGAAATTCAGTGGATATACAAACTCAAAACGCTACAACCGTTGGGCTTAACAGAAAGGACTTTTAGTAGTTTTGCAATTTGTATTTGTTTTTTACTTTCTGTTCAGAACACCAACTGCCCTATACAGCTATGTTGTGCACACACACTAGCATCACAATTAAGACAATGTAACAACATCCTATTGCGAGAGAGGATAATTACGATTCAGACCACCTGAACAATGCCTTCTTTGTGCAAGATCTGCAACATTCAGTATAAATACAGACAAGACCTATATGAACACAACCGTACTGTACACTGGGGTAAAGGCACTCTCAAGTGCGATATATGCAACATAACATTCCGCAGAAAGGAATACCTCAAAAGACACCTCACCAGAGCATGCCACATCAATAAGGCAGCCAAAGAGAATGAGTCAGATAATCTGAGAACATCAATGTCTGAAATCATAATACCGGACCATACCTCATTGTACCAGAATTACTCTGAACGAGGGACCCAAACAGAACCCTCAACCGCCACGGCGTTAGGACTGACAACACCAGTGTGTCTCAATACAGTGTAACAATAACATGTATCCCAATGGCAATGCCCCCTTCTAACACATAAACCATCAATACAAACATTGACTCACCACACCCCAGAGTAGCCTCCCATAAAGGCAACACACTGCCGAACACGGATGTCACCAGCCTATACAGCACTAGCAAAGTTTTGAAATACGCTGCCAGAATGTTGTATGCAGACCTAAGAGACAATTATACACCGTACTTTCACTGAGAAGACATTCAGGGAGAATAAATTAGAACAACACCAACTGATCATGGTATTCTTTTCTTCGTTCTTTATTTAATTATTTCAATTACAATATTTTTCTCCTATTTGCAAATAAATGCAAACAACATCACAGCAGTGCAACCCAAATTGGGGCCATTCTCGTCCAGTAGCTCCTCACCACTTTACCTCACTTATCAATAGACTGATGCATCCTCTCTAAAGCTCACAATTGTCAAAACACCAAACCTACAAAAAAAATATAAAATTGGTAAACAATATATACTAGATTATACAAACTACATACCGGCAACCTACGCTGACTTACCAGCTCATGCCATAGGCGAAACCTGTAGATACCTGGACGGACAGTATCAGGGGCATTTCCCCCACCCACCCCCACCAGGCAGGGTATGTATTTAACGGCACATTAAACTATCCCAATAACAGCAAACAATGCATTTGCCAAGTTATCTGCCCCTTCTGACTCCCAGATACTCACCTGATGCATTCACCAGCACATTCGCCAACTCGACAGAGAACGCTGGCATTGGCACAGCATTCGCCAACATCTTAGGCATTCACTAAAGTAACCATAAACAATTGCTTTCGCCACGGCATTCGCCAGTGCATTTGCCAAAAGTAACAATTAACAGTTGCATTCTCCACAGCATTCGCCAATGCATTCGCCACAGATAAAGCATATATAGGCCTATGACAAAGAGCAAAACCGCCTCTGATGAAGTTCTTCTGTGAATGAAACCGGTTAGGCACTTAATATATTAGGAATAACTTGACCACAGGTCCTTTTGGACTATTTAGTTAGTTTCGAAATATAAATATAACTTTGTTTATATCTTCACAATGTCATATTTTCTTAAATTTTGTCTGCATTAAAGTATTTTAATTAGAGATTTAAGTCACTTAAGTAATTTCACGTTGTCTCTGATGTCTTACACTTTGCATACAGTGTTTTTTGCAAAAGTAGCGGCTTCTATATGGCATGTGATTACATTACCACTTAAGATGTGTTATTTGTCCACAGAGCGTACGCATCAGGAAATAGTCCCTAATAAAGACTAGATTGAGAAGTATTTAATGAAATAATTTTCAAATAAACAATGACCGTCACAGACAACAAATTTTGATCATTCCTCCCAGGAGTCAGAATCTATGTTTATTCTCCTGCCCTTAATTGGCCGTGTATTACCATTTATCACTGGTTGAGTGCTAGAAGCCAGGAAATGGCTCTATTCAAAATTGCCTCAAGCCTCTTTAGTGGCTTTACAATGGATGGTGTTTGCCCAGCAGTAGAAGACAATTTTTAGCTCAACTTGACAAAGTCAAGCTGAGCTATTGCCATCACTTCTCGTCTGTCGGCGTACGTACGTATATTAGTACATTAGTATGTTAGTGCGTATGTCCACAATTTCCTTTGGCACACCTCACAGGTCGCATTTATGATCAGATCACTTTGAAACTTGGTATGCTTGTTTGGGGTGACCTCTAGATGGGAGCTATCGATTTTCTTCAATTTCCGTCAAAAAATGTTGCCGCGGCCAACGTTCTTAGAACTTAGTTTAGTCAGACCACAATATTTCCCTTTGGCACACCCTACAGGACACATTTATGACTGGATTGCTTTGAAACCTGGTATTCTTCTTTAGGGTGGCCTCTAGATGGGAGCTATCGAACGTTCACCTCAATATTTCCCTTTGGCACACCTTACAGGGCACATTTATGATCGGATTGCTTTGAAACCTGGTATGCTTGTTTCGGGAGACCTTCAGATGGGAGCTATCGATTTTCTTCAATTTCCATCCAAAAATGTTGCCGCTGCCAATGTTCTTAGAACTTAGTTTAGTCAGACCTCAATATTTCCCTTTGGCACACCCTACAGGGCACACTTATGATTGGATTGCTTTGAAACCTGGCATGCTTGTTTGGGGTGACCTCTAGATGGGAGCTATCGATTTTCTTCAATTTCCGTCAAAGAATGTTGCCGTGGCCAACAGTCTTAGAACTTAGTTTAGTCAGACCTCAATATTTCTCTTTGGCACACCCTACAGGGCACATTTATGATCGGATTGCTTTGAAACCTGGCATGCTTGTTTTGGGGTGACCTCTAGATGGGAGCTATAGATTTTCTTCCATTTCCGTCCAAAAATGTTGCCGCTGCCAACGTTCTTAGAACTTAGTTTAGTCAGACTTCAATATTTCCCTTTGGCACACCCTACAGGACACATTTATGACTGGATTGCTTTGAAACCTGGTATGCTTGTTTGGGGTGACCTCTAGATGGGAGCTATCGATTTTCTTCAATTTCCGTCAAAAAATGTTGCCACGGCCAACGTTCTTAGAATTTAGTTTAGTCAGTCCTCAATATTTCCCTTTGGCACACCCTACAGGGCACATTTATGATCGGATTGCTTTGAAATCTGGCATGCTTGGTTTGGGGAGACCTCTAGATGGGAGCTATCGATTTTTATCCTTTTCCCTCGAAAAATGTTGCTGCGGCCAACGTTCTTAGAACTTAGTTTAGTCAGACCTCAATATTTCCCTTTGGCAAACCCTACAAGGCACATTTATGATCAGATTGCTTTGAAACCTGGCATGCTTGTTTGGGATTACCTCTAGATGGGAGCTATCGATTTCCGTCAAAAAATGGTGCCACTGGTGTTGTATATGTGGTTTACTGGAATGAGTTGAGAAGGCGTCCTCAATGGATTGCATTTTATTCTAAACTAGCTTGAGTGTATTGGTACAGAGATATATATTACATACACAGAGTATCAGAGTTCCTGCATGGGACACCACATGGCCTGAGCTATGATTAATGACTGTTCGGTTGTAGAAGTATGTCACCGTGTTATTCTCTGATTATCTGATATTTAAGTCAAGTACACAACAGTTCCTCCCCGTCTAATTAATGTGCCCCCAATATTGTTGAAATGTTCTGGGTCTCAGAGAAATGTACATATAGTCTATGGTATCATGTTAAACGGAAGTTTGTCAAGCTGTTAAACATCTGTGGAGTTTGTGAATCAGACATCAATACCTTACTTGGATACCTTACTTAGCACAGTCACACTTATTACACATGCAATAATCCACTATGTGATTTGGAAGTGACACTGCAAACATATGTTAACCCGTTGAATATATACACGGTTAAATTCACTGTTGAATCACTTTGGTTGCCAGGGAATTATTATGACCCTCGAGCACGCAACCATTTAACACTCAACACTCAGTTTGCCAGGGAGTTATTATGACACTCGCGCATGCAACCTGTTTATTATAATCCCAAACGATCAGGAGGCTTGCGAACTCGTGAAGGGTATCTTCCTGAATTCTGTGATACTGCCGAAGAAGCTGTATCCGTATGTATGTTAGAAGTCACGCCTTCATCGTGGGTAATATCTGTTGGTGTTTCCTGTATATCATTTGACACTTCATCGAAGTCAGGCAGAATAACTCCATCTGAATCATTTGTGCTGTCATTGAGAAAAGCAGCACTTCTTATTTGATCAATGTGCCGTTTCCATACAATGCCTGATGAAATTTCAATGTCATAATGCAGTGGGCCGCATCGTGTAACAATTTTGCCACATTGCCATTTCACGTTACCACGATAATCTCTGACAGCCACTTTATCTCCAACCTTGAATTCGCGAGTGCTATGTTTTTGCGATTTCAATGTTTGTTTGGTTTGTTCGTTGTACACTCGCCGCTGTATATCAGGCTTCAATAAATCCAGACAGGTACGCAGATTTCTGCCCATGAACAGTTTAGCAGGTGTTTCGTTGGTGACACTATGTGGTGTGTTGCGATAAGCAAGAAGGAAATTTGCAAGTTTTGTGTTCAAGTCCAGAGTTTCATTTCTCATGGTACGTAAACTTTGTTTGAATGTTTGCACAAAGCGTTCTGCAGGTCCATTTGTGCTTGGATGATAAGGAGCAGTTTTTATGTGTGTTATTCCATTGCTTTTGACAAATGTTCTGAATTCATCCGACACAAATTGCGGACCATTGTCACTCACTATTTGGTCTGGAATTCCATTTCTGGCAAATAATGTTCTCAAGACTTTGATTGTGCTTGATGCTTTAGTTTGTTTCATAGCAAACACTTCTGGCCACTTTGAATGAGCATCAGCAGCTACGGAAAACATCGTATTCAAAAATGGTCCGGCAAAATCTACATGAATGCGCTTCCATGGAGTCGTAGGCCACTCCCACGGGTGTAATGGTGCCTTTGTTGGCATGTGCTTTTGCTTTTGACAACCGCCACAATGTTTAGATAGTTGCTCAATGTCATTGTCAATTTTCGGCCACCACACATTACTTCTTGCTAGCCATTTCATTCTCACAACACCTAAATGTCCTGAGTGAAGTAGGTCTAGTATGTGCTGTTTGTGTCTGTGGGGAATAATCACACACATCCCCCATAGTAAACATCCTTGGCTCACTGTAATTTCGTTTCGTTTGCCATAATATTCCGGCAATTCTGTTGCATCACCGTCTGTCCACCCGCTCATAACTCTGCCGTGGACTTTTCTGAGAGTGTCATCTTTTACGGTTCACTTCCCAATGATTTCACTGCTGAGACATATGTTCTCTAGCTGGTTCAATGTATAGAGATCAGCTTCATCTACATTCTCTTTGTCAGCCCTATTAGTAGTCTGTGGACATCTGGATAATCCATCTGCATTTGTATGTTTACTTGAGCTTTATATTCAATATTGTACTGGTAACCAGACAGAAATAAAGCAAATCTCTGCAGTCGTGCTGCTGACGTTGCCGAGATGCCCCTCTGTGGATTGAATATTGCAACAAGTGGTTTATGATCAGTGATCAACGTGAAGCTTTGACCATAAAGATATATGTGGAATTTCTTTACTCCAGAAACTATCCCTAGTGCTTCCTTGTTGATTTGACTGTAGTTTCTCTCTGTTTTCGTCAATGATCTCGATGCGAACGCGATTGGGCATTCGGATCCGTCAGTCATTACGTGAGACAAAACTGCACCTAATCCATGAGGTGAGGCATCACATGCTAGACGTATCTCCAATTTTGGATCATAATGACACAGAACTCGATCTGACGTAACCAAGCTTTTCGCTTTTTCAAATGCCTGATCGCAGTTTGCTGACCATATCCATTGCGAGCCTTTTTCTAGCAGTTTATGTAAGGGTTTGACTTCTGTTGCAAGGTTTGGTAAGAATCTATGATAGTAATTCACTAAACCCAGAAATGCACGAAGCTGTGTGACATTCTGTGGTCTTTCTGAGTTCATGACAGCCTTGATTTTGCTTTCTGATTTATGTAATCCGTGCTTATCAATTACGTGACCAAGGTATTCAATACTGTTGACGAAGAACGTACATTTGGATTGATTCAGACGTAATCCAAATTCTGAAAGCCTCTGTAACACGTGTCGCAAATTGTTAATGTGTTCTTCGTCATTTTTGCCGGTGACCACCATGTCATCAGATACACAAACTACACCAGCCAGTCCATGTAATATTTGTTCAATTGTTCGCTGCCATATCGCAGGTGCTGATGCCATGCCAAACAAAAGTCGATTGTACCGATATAGGCCCTTGTGAGTGTTTACTGTCAGATATTGCTTAGAATCTTGATCGACACACAGTTGCGGGTAGGCTTGCTTCAGATCAATTTTTGTGAATTTTTCACCTCCAGTAAGTGAAGCAAATATATCTTTAATTCTTGGCGAAGGATATTGATCTACCAATAGCTTTGAGTTAATTGTCACTTTGAAATCACCACAGATTCTAACATCTCCATTTTTCTTGACCACTGGGACAATAGGTGTCGCCCAGTCACTAGTTGTCACGGGAGAAATTATTCCTTCAGTTTCTAGCCTTTCAAGTTCATTTTCAACTTTTGGTTTCAAAGTGTAAGGTTACGGACGTGCCTTCATAAATACTGGTGTCGCATCTGCTTTCATTTTAAGGGTAGCTTGAATGCCTTTAACACATCCAATGCTGTCCCGGAATAGATGTGAATATTCTTCCATTAATACGTCAACATCTTTGCAGTTCCCTTTTTGTTTGCTCACAGAGTGTAGTTGATCGATTGACTGCCAATCGAGCTTTATCTTGCGCAACCAGTCTCGTCCAAACAATGGTGGACCATTATTTCTAATAATAAACAGTTTTTGAACTGACGTCTGTCCCTTGTATTCCACGTTCACTGTAGCAGTACCAAGTGGTTTTATTATCTCCCCAGAATAAGTTTTCAGTTTAATGTCACTTGACTGAAGTTTGTGCTGTGGAAGAACAGATCTGAAATCCCTAATGGACATAACAGAAACTGCGGCGCCCGTATCCAGTTCCATTTTCACGTTCTTTCCATCAACTGATAAATTTATCCATATTTCTTGGGTATTCTTGGATGAAACAGTGTTAATACCGAGAGTTTCAAACTCGTAACCTGAATTGTCACTGTCCTCCTCGCATAAAACTTTGACTTTTTGTCTCTGAAAATCAGTTTTCACTGTCTTCGAACGACATGCACGCTGGATATGTCCCTTCTTTTTGCACTTATGACAGGTTTCGTTTCTGAACCTGCAATTATTTGGGCTGTGTCCCGATTTTGCACACCGATAACAAGTATTTGACATAATATGTGTTGCGTCACTGTTCTTTATCTTACTTCTGCGAAAGTTCACCTTGTGAATTTCAGTGCTATTTTGCAGTTCACTGGCATCTTTTGTTGCTGTCTCCATGGCAACAGCAATTTGAATTGCCTTTTCAAGGGTTAAATCCGACACAGATAACAGTTTCTTTTGAATTGGTTCTGAACGTAAACCACACACATGTCTGTCTCTTAAAGTGTCATTTAATTGTTCCCCGAATTTACAATGCTCGGTGAGCTTGCGAAGCTCTGCCACATACTCGTTGATACTTTCAGTCTCTCGTTGAGCTCTTTTGTGAAAATGAAAGCGTTCAGCAATAACAAGAGGTGCTGGTGATAAATGATCCTTCAGGATTTTTACTATTTCATCATAGCTTTTATCCTTTGGTTTCACTGGAGCAGTCAAGTTCCGGAGAAGTGTGTAAGTCTTCCCTCCAATCAAACTCAACAAAGCTGGAACACGTTTGGCTGCATCGACTTCATTTACTGTACTGTTCCAAACGTTCCGGAATAGGATGACCAACTTTCAACAGCATCATCAAAATTATCAATCTTCCCTATGTAGCCTGGCATTGTCTCTGTTTTCCCGCCGACCGTGGGGCGATAGCCACAAAATCGTCGCCAACTGTTGTATATGTGGTTTACTGGAATGAGTTGAGAAGGCGTCCTCAATGGATTGCATTTTATTCTAAACTAGCTTGAGTGTATTGGTACAGAGATATATATTACATACACAGAGTATCAGAGTTCCTGCATGGGACACCACATGGCCTGAGCTATGATTAATGACTGTTCGGTTGTAGAAGTATGTCACCGTGTTATTCTCTGATTATCTGATATTTAAGTCAAGTACACAATAACTGGCAATGACCTTAGTAAAAACTTAGTGCAGTTAAGCATCAATATTTCCCTTTGACACACCCTGCAGGGCACATTTATGATTGGATCGCTTGCAAACTTGGTGAGCTTGTATGGGGTGACATCTATATGGGTGCTGTTGATTTTCTTCCATTTCTGTCAAAAAATGTTGCCGCTGACCTTTCAACTGTTCCGTGTGACCTCCAGATGTGGACTATTGGTTTTTTTCATTTCCATAAAAATTTATTGTCGTTATCACCAACCTTTGAACTTACTGCATTTGTGCATCAACTTATTCCTTTTGCACTCTCTGCAGGGTATTTTTATGAATTTCCATAAAAACCCCATTGCCACAGGCAATGACCTTCTATTTAGTGCATTTGTGCATTAACATCTTCCTTTGGCATGCCTCAGAGGACACATTCATTATCAGGTTGTTTTGAAACTTTGTATGCTTATGCAGGGTGACAAAGATAGGAGCTATTGATTTCTTTTCATTTCCATCAAAAACTGTTGCTGTTAGCAACAATCTTTGAATTTATTGCATTTGTGCATCAACATTCTTTGACATGGCCTACAGGCCACATTTATCATAGGATTGTTTTTGAACTTGGTGTGCTCATAAGGCAAGAACTTTAGATAAGAGCTGTTGATAAGCATTCATTTCTGTGAAAAAAGTTGCCATTTACAATAACCTCTGTACATACTGCATTTGTGTATCAACATTTTTCCTTTAGCCAGTCTTACAGTTTACATTTAAAAATGCATGGATTACGCTGACGTGCACACACAATGCTGTTATGTTGAAATTTCATCAAATAACATTGGTACCAATGATCTTCAATTTTGCCATTTCATTTATAACTAACCAAGTTCAGGTTTGTCAAGTTGAGCTACAGTGTCATTGACACTTTCATTATTTATCCCTTTACCTAACAGGAAAAGCAGATGGCACTTGCAAAAAGAATTCTTGAATAACTAATTTTTTCCATTTCTTTGTCTCAAAAATACAGGTTATGACCCCTCATTGGATCGAGCTAGACAAGCTTGTTCCAATGAGGGGTCGTAACCTATGTTTTTGAGACAAAAAAAGTAAAAAAATAATGAAAGTTAATTGGCAGTTTTTAGCTCACCTGAGCGAAGCTCAAGGGGAGCTTAACTAATCACTTTCTGTCCGTCGTCCGTCGTCCGTCGTCCAGCGTCCGTCGTCCGTCGTCGTCCGTCCGGCGTTAACTTTACATTATCGACTTCTCCTCCTAAACCACTAGCCCAATTTTATTCAAATGTTGGCTAAATGTTTATTACCTAATGCCAATTCAGATTTGTTCAAATGAAGTTGCCCCTCCTCCTGGGTGGTGCCACACCCCCAAGGGGCACCAAAATCTTTGTAAATCTTCTTCTCATGAACCAGCAGTAGCAGAGACTTGATATTTGGTGTGCAGCTTCCTTTTGAGGTGTAGACTCAGATTTGTTCAAGAGAAGTTTGTGGGGCTATACTTGACGTTGTTATGAGAGGGGCAAAATTTTTTGCCCCGCCCAAAATTTCTATTTTCCAAACCGAGAGGCTGATTTGAACCAAATTTTATGTGAGGGCTTATTGGGTCATGAGTACTTGATTTATGCAAAAAAAAATTTTCCCGCAGCCCCGTGGGAACCGCAGGAGCTAAAAATAGAAAAAATTTAAAACGCCCATATCTCCAAAACTGCACGGCACTGAGAATTTTTATTTGGTGTGCAGCTTCCTTAGGACCAACAGAAAGGATTGGTAAAAAAAAATTGCCATCGGTTTTATCATAGGGTACAGTTTCGGGACTTTGAAAAAGTGCTGAGTCAGCACTTTTTAACACTGTAGGCAATGGGAAAAACATTAAAAAATCTTCTTCTCCAGATCCAGCAGGCAGAATCTTTTGATATTTGGTATGCAACATTGTAGGGTGGATCTGATTCAAGTTTGTTCAAATCGGCCCCCTGGGTTCATATTTGGGCTCAGTATAGGAGCCCGATTTCGAACTTAGTGCATTTCAGGCAAATTTCTTAAAAAATCTTCTTCTCCAGATCCAGCAGGCAGAATCTTTTGATATTTGGTATGCAACATTGTGGGGTGGATCTGATTCAAGTTTGTTCAAATCGGCTTCCTAGATTCATATTTGGGCTCACTATAGAAGCTCGAATTCGAACTTAGTGCATTTCAGGCAAATTTCTTAAAAAATCATCTTCTCCAGATCCAGCAAGCAGAATCTTTTGATATTTGGTATGCAACATTGCGGGGTGGATCTGATTCAAGTTTGTTCAAATCGGCCCCCTGGATTCATATTTGGGCTTAATATAGAAGCCCGAATTCGCACTTAGTGCATTTCAGGCAAATTTCTTCAAAAATCTTCTTCTCCAGATCCAGCAGGCAGAATCTTTTGATATTTGGTATGCAACATTGCGGGGTGGATCTGATTCAAGTTTGTTCAAATCGGCCCCCTGGATTCATATTTGGGCTTAATATAGAAGCCCGAATTCGCACTTAGTGCATTTCGGGCAAATTTATTAAAAAATCTTCTTCTCCAGATCCGGCAGGCAGAATCTTTTGATATTTGGTATGCAACATTGTGGGGTGGATCTGATTCAAGTTTGTTCAAATCGGCTTCCTAGTTTCATATTTGGGCTCACTATAGAAGCTCGAATTCGAACTTAGTGCATTTCAGGCAAATTTCTTAAAAAATCTTCTTCTCCAGATCCAGCTTCAGAATCTTTTCATATTTGGTAAGCAACATTGTGGGGTGGATCTGATTCAAGTTTGTTCAAATCGGCCCCCTGGGTTTATATTTGGGCTCCGTATAGGAGCCCAAATTTTAACTTAGTGCGTTTCAGGCATATTTCTTAAAAAATCTTCTCCAGATCCAGCAGGCAGAATCTTTTGATATTTGGTATGCAACATTGTAGGGTGGATCTGATTGTGATTCATGAACGTATTTATTTGTAAAGTTGATAGAATCTTAGACAAAATTTGCAGAAAAGATCTACTATAGAAGGGGTGGTATCCAGGGTGAACCGTTTACCCAAATCTAGCAGTACTAATGCATTATTCACACAAATCCCTCATTGGAACACACGCATTCAGCTCATTCCAACAAAGGTCATATGCCATGTTTTCGAGACAAAGGAATAAAAATTTTAGTTATTCATGAAATTTTTAGGCAACTGTTGTCTGTTATTCACATTGCTTCATGAAATTTCAGTACTTTTAGAAGTTACCTCAGTAATCAAGGGTTAATTCCCCTTAATTAAATGTCGCCTCTAAAAAACAACCACTTTGCATATCTTACCTGTTTACCAGCATAACTGCCAAAACTTGTCAGCATTCTTCGCAAAAATCGCTATTCAAATTTTAATTTTTGTCTCTTAAACATACATGTACTTATCGCTTGTAAATACCCCATTGGAATGAGCTTTTTGAGCTCATTCCAATGAGAGGTCGCACACCATGCTTTTTGAGTCAAAAAAGCAATTTTTTTAGTTATTCCAGAATTTCGTACGTAAAACACAGCTTTATGACTTCACATTAAAATGAGCTCTCTAAGCTTGTTCCAATCAACATTCACGCACTATGTCTTTCACACAAAAAATAAAATTTTCCATTTATTCAGGAATTTTGTTTGCAAGAACACTCTTACCCCCCCCCCCCCCCCACAAACACACACACACAAACACACACACACACACAAACACAGACACACACATCTAAAAGTTCGTCAGCAAAAAAACAGTTACTTCAATTTTTAAATGCATTATAGGAACAACTTGCCTAATCAAATTTAAATACTTTTGCATCATTCTGTATCTAGAACAAACCATTTACCATATCTTTACGCAAAATTCTCCAGCATCATTCACAAAACAACACCATTATTTATATATTCACATTTCTGTCTCAAAAATATACCTGATCTTCCCATACCCCTATTGGAATAAGCTGTTTGAGCTTGTTCCAATGATGATAAAAAAAAATAAAATTTGTGAAAATTTTTGTTTTCTTGCATGCAAATATATACATGTAGCACATGGAAGATATCCACAGTTGGGGAGAGATGTCCAAGGCTATCTCTTCACATTCCTTGTTTGTGCTTCATGCTAAACCAGTTTGTCTGCAGAGATAAATTTGCTTTATTAAAAATCATTGGAGATTGACCACACACCAATGATTTTAAATAAAACTAATTTTAGGTAACAAATGTTGAACTTCAAACAAAATCTATCACTCAACCAGTTAATGTTGATGAGGCATGACATGGTGAAGGTGACCTAAAATACTTCTTAGAGTCACTTTGTCAGGTGAGCGATTAAGGCCACGTGGGGCCTCTTGTTTAGAAAAGTGCTGGCCTATTTTTGCCATTACGTTGGATAAAGGGTTATATAAAATTGTTTTGTTACAGTTTATTGGACCGTTCCTATCAGCACTCTCCAATAAATTATAACAAAACATTTGTAAACAAAATCTTGCTAGACAATGGCTACTCTTGCTGGTAATTTGGTATCTTTGAAAAAGGGGGCGCGGTGGCATGGCGGTAAGCAGTTCTCGTTAGATTACCGAAGTTAAGCAACATCGAACCCGGTTAGTCCTTGGATGGGTGACCATCTGAGCAATCGATTCGGACTCCAGCGTTGTGTCCTTGGGCAAGGCACTTGACCCCAATTATCCACATGGGGGCACGATGATGCCATGTACTAAGGCATACTGCATGTCTTCAACCAATCTAACCCTGCCTGTGCTACAGTGCGGAGTTACGATGTTGATGAGCTGGCAGCTGCTCGACGTTGCTCGGTGGTTCTCCTCCACCCGTAAAACTATCACGGGCATGATTAGCCATTGTGCATAAGTATATGACCTTAAACACCTATAAATGAATAAATCTTTGTAAAAAGAATTACCATGTTTCAAATTACTTTTAAAAAATAATTGGGCACTCAACCAGTTAATGAATGGGCCTAATGACCAGAAGAATGGTAATATCATGTAATAAAAGATTCTTTTATTATGACCCTGATCTCTGAAGGTGGCTTCGGTGGGCATATAGTCAAGGGTTGTGTCTCTGATTGTTACTTCCATACAGACATTTTGCACTGCAACTCGAGCATCAGCTGTCAGATTTTGATGTCCTTTGGTATGGAGGCAGACTAGCATGGTGGAAAGGATATCCAACTATTACGGGTTTCTGTCCATGCATACATACCATAGTTACAGTCTTTGTTTCACTTAGAAAATTTTCCATACAAACGTTTGGCACTATAACTCCAGCATCAGTTGTCAAATTTCGAAGTTCTTTGGTGTGGTGAGAAACCAGCATGGGGGAAAGGATATCCACATATTGCAAGTTTCATTCATGCATACATCCCATAGTTAATCCCTTGTTATACTTACAAAACTGGCCCTATCAACATTCGCATGATAATTTGAGCATTAGTTGTCCAGTTTTGATGTCCTTTGGTATGGTGACAGATCAGTATGGGAGAAAGTATATCCACATATTGCAGGTTTCATCCATGCACTATTAGTACTTACCACACTGTACTAACAAAACTGTCCCTATGAACGTTTTACATTATAACTCTAGCATTGGGTGTCAAATTTTGATGTCCTTTGGTGTGGTGACAGACCAGTCTGAAGGAATCTACATATTGCAGGTTTCGTCCATACGTACCAACCATAATTATGCCCCCTTGTTGTTAGACTTAGAAAAAACAGTCCCCATGAACCTTTGACGTTTTTTGTCCATGGGAATAATTTTTATATCGCCCATGTTGAAGGGGTATGCAGGAAGAGTTTAACTGAGTTAGTCTACATGTATGTTCATTTGTTTCTTCAAAATGGCAGACACGCCGTCTTGAGGAATGTCCACATTGCAGTGGGTAACATATGCTATCCATGGTATTGCAGAAGGTGCCATATGCAATGCTTACATTATTCTTTTTTCTTGTTTAACCCTCAGCACTCTGATGTCAAAATGGCTAAGTTTCCAGCAGCAAATATTTCCCATAATGCAGTTTGATATTGAACCAAATATACCTTGTTTGACAGAGCTCAGTGAGCTCTGTCAAACAAGATATAATTTGTTAAATTCATAGTTAAACAAGATAAAAACAGAGGGATTGGAGAAAATTCAGTTGCACTACCAGAGTGCTAGGGGTTAATATATTTCACCTGTATCCATTTTTGTGATTTATTCATTATACTCAGAGCTTAGAAGGCCTATGATTTGAACCTACATGTCTCCACACAAAAAAAAAAGTATTCAACAATGTTCCAGGATTGGAGCTCAAAGCAGGGACTTGGCCAATCCTGGCCAAAATTTCCTATAGTTGGAAATTCGATGGGCAAGTCATGAATAGTGGAAATTAGGTTTCCCCCTCCAGGTAAATTTACTACCCTACACCCCCCCCCCCCCCCCCCAATCGGAAACCTCTAGCCACGTCCCTGGCTCAATGAAGGGTCATAAGCTATGTTTTTGAGGCAAAAAATGAAAATGTTTATTTATTCAAGAATTTGTTTTATAATCTTCCATTCAGATTTGGTGAAGGGTTAATCTTTTGAAAAAAAATTTTTTAATTTTAAATTCCAATGATAAAATGTTTTTTTCAAAAATGTAGAAAGGGCTTCGTTAAACAAGATTGAATTGGTTACATTTTATTTAAAGTGCATAATTCAGACATCAGCACACAGAGGGTTAAAAAGGTTAAAGTAGCCTTTTCAGGTCACCCTA
This sequence comes from Pictodentalium vernedei, assembly GCA_031216915.1. NCBI lineage: Eukaryota > Metazoa > Mollusca > Scaphopoda > Dentaliida > Dentaliidae > Pictodentalium > Pictodentalium vernedei. The sequence goes on along the minus strand of CM062292.1, from coordinate 195,002,455 downwards.
AGTTCTAATTTGTTGTCTTAATTTCATATGTGTACTTTTTATATAAAAGGGTTAATTTAAGAAACACTAAGAACCAGCTGTAAAATTACAGTGGCACAGATCAGGATTAATTCTAGAATTAAATATTGCTTTTTTGGTCAATTTTTGAGAAGTATAAATTAAATATTGCTTTTTTGGTCAATTTTTGAGAAGTATAAATTGAAGTCCTTCAGGATATCAATTTATACTTTTCTCGTCCTTAAGGTGGTTAAATTTATTCAAAAGTGTTAGGGGAGGTTGTTGATAATTTCATGCTTCAGAGAACAATAATTTCATTAAATAGGGGGATCCATAAATAGCTGGGAGACAGTGAATTGAATATGTATTTCCCCAACACATGTTGATCGACCTTGCCATTGAATCTCTTTTGTACACAGGTTGCCTTTCCAGCCATTCAGCTCACATTTTTTGTTGAGTTTATACATGTTCAGAAAATTAGCTTTCTTTGATTAATTTCACTTTCATCTCATCAGAAAACTGACAAAACCAATATTTCTATATGTAACAGTTTAATGCATGTATGAGAGAATGAATATTGTTCCAATCCACTGAGATTTTAAAATAATCTTTTTTATCAGACCATGTTTGTGAAACACCTGTGGTCTTGTTGAATCCCTCTTATACTTGAACAACTTTCTGCTGATTCTGGTTATCGCTTCTCGGCCTTTTGGCTAAGATCAAAGTGTAGTATCTGTTCTTATCAGCTTAATATCTGATACGTACCCCATCGGGGTACATCGATATTAAACTGATTTTTGGCTTGAGGCGAAGTGCCAGGGGCTTGCTCCACCTTTGCCACGGGTTGGCCTGGTATTGCAGTACCTCCAGGATCGGCCCACTCCCTATGGGAGATAATATTAATCTAAAATTAGTGCTCTTAAGTTTTCCAACTCCCTCCCATCTGTCTAGCAATTTTTCTTGAGTGCCTATATCAGCAAATTCACATTTTCTTTACTACAAGTGTCAAAAAATGAAAAAAATAATGAAAATTAACTGGCGATTTTTGAGAATAGTGCTGGCCGGTTTTGGCCGTTACATTGGTAAATGGGTTATACCAATCAAGATTGATTTTGATTTCATAATTCTAAAACCCAATCCATTTATGAAAAGAAGAATGATCATACAAATAAGTATTTCATGTGAACTTCAATGTTTATCTCAGTACAGTACAGCCCACTTAATTGGATAATTCTAAACTGAATAACCCTGTTAATTGAATATAATTTCCCAACCCAAAACCATTTATCATACCTCCAGTACAAATTTGACCTGTTAATTGAATATGGTTTGTAGAATAAACTCCTGTTAATTGAATAAAAAATCTTGTAACCTGTCGAGAAATTACCCTGACTCTCCCCAGTTTTCCTTTGTTTATAGACCTATTTAGCCTCAGTACATTCAATACAGGCATTTCATCTATGGAGCTCTGTCAAACAAGATATAATAGAATAAATGCTAAGTTTATCTATAGAATACAGGAAAGTGGCACAATCCCTGTTAATTGAATATTCCTGTTAATTGAATACTTTTCATTGGCAAAGTGGCTATTCAATTAACAGGGTTCCACTGTATTACTAGTACACGCATGCAGATTTCACGGAAATGATTGTTCCGTTTCTGTGCAGGCTCTGTCAGGCCCAAATCATGGAAATGAAAAATAGGTTCCCACATATTTTTAGCATTTTATTTTTCATCAAGAGGCATTTAAAACACACAAGTTTCCTGCCAAGACTAAATAAAATTGTATTATTTATCATCAATGAAACAGTGATCTGATTTGTAATAGTAACAGTGGTGCACTTGCTTTGACAATCTCAGATGATTCAGATTGTTGAGCAAGCGTGTTTCCAATGGTTTCTGATTCTTAATTACCAAAATTGAATGCACCCACTTTCGGCATGTAACAATACCACTTGAGCCAAGCATGCAAAATTGTATTATTGAAAACAATAACAAAATCAGATTTTATCACTGAAACTGAAGGTGAGGGGAAAATGTCTTTGCTACAATGCAAGATATGTTCTTCCAATTTAACCGAGCTCCATGCAGAATCAAGGAGAAGAGGTGTGTTCAAGATTTATTTATATCCAAGGTTAACAGACATTTTGTCCAAGGCAGAAAACAAGCAGCCTGTCATCTGCAAAATGAGGTCCCCAGAGGGTGAATTTAGTGATGCTTCCCTGCACAGCAGGGTAGCATCACTAAATTTACCCTCTGTGAACCTCAATCTGAATCAGGGTCTCAAAACTAAACAGAAAGAGGTACCCAGAGGATAAATTGGCCCACTGTATGGGATAGCATCATCAAATTCACCCTCTGGGGGCCTTATTCTGCAAATGGCATACTGCTTTTTTTTAGGCCTGATTTTGTCACAATCAATTCAGTATCGTTACCTTCGTAAACAGGATGTTTTGCACTTGGAGAATTCACCCCTTCCGTATAAGAATTTTTCTGTAATTAATTTTTTATTTGTTCAACTCTAAAAAAATGATATGATAGTTTCATTGTCCTACAGTTAAGATAGTTTTTTTCTTTATCGTTTTCACTTGCAAGAAATGTTGTACACACTCGTCTGAGTCATCATTGCCTCAGTTCATCTGTTGCAATTAAATAGACTGTTCAAGGTCACAAAATACACAAATGAAAATACAGATTATTTGTTTCACATTTTTATTTTTTATTTCATCAAATGTATTCACCCTCTGACCTATAGCAATCCACTTCATATTCTAAGTCCTTCCTAAACATTTGTAGGTCTTCAATTGGAAACCAGGATAAAAAAATGGGTTCAGAATAAATATGAAATAAAGAGGTTTCTTAATAGTTCATGTTGAAACCAAAAAGTAGGTTCTGTAGGGTTCCCAGACATAAAATAGATGGAACCTGTTTTCAGGTTCTGTTAATTTCTGAAATCTGTATGCCTGGTAGTAAGTGTATTTCTTCCAGCAGCATTTTAACACTTCACACAAAATACCAACCATAATTATACAGCTTGTGCTATAAATCACCAAGCAAATTTTATTAATTTTCGCCTCCATAGAGCTTGTTCCAGTGAAGGGTCATCAGCTGATTTTTGACTCAACAATAATCTACAGGTCATGCTAGGTAAGGAGTTAAACCCTTATTGATCGAAGTGGTCTGATATGCCTATTTCTATTCACAAAATTGTGTTTCTAATTTTTTTCTTCAATTTTTTGCTTTCCAGATATATAAACATTTAAAAGTGGGCCCACTCGTCCCTCCCATGTGAAAGATTTTCTAGTTGCTTTGGATATCGAGGGAGATTATCAAAGCTTGAATTTCTAGCTGAACTTAATCTTCAAATCACAGAATCACACTCTCCCCATTGTAATAGGTGACTTATAATAAAGCTGAATGTTTGCTTCCAAATGATGCCCCTGTGGGAACCCTGCAAATTGAAGTAGAGCATTTTTACTCTGATAAACAAGCTCTGTTTTACTGGTAAAATCGGACCTAGTTACCAATCCTTGCAGTGGATATCATCTAAAATGGGAAACATGGTTATAAACGATTGACTGAACTTAACTTGACAGAAATATGTGACCTTAACCCTTTACCCAACGCAGACGATACCAAAATTTATTAATTTAAATATCGTTTTTTATTTTTTCTCGAAAAATTTCAACAAAATCATATGATGTGACCCCTCATTGGAACGAGCTCGACGAGCTCGTTCCAAAGAGGGGTCACATGATATGGTTTTGTTGACATTTTTCGAAAAATAATATTTTTTCAGTTGCTGAATCTGCACATTACGCAGGCGGATGCGGGCGATTCGTTGGGTAAAGGGTTAAACACCAATAAATAAATAAATAAGTAATACCGTATGATGCTTGTCATGATCATTCCAGTCATGGCTTAAGTGCTATATTTTTAATTAAAGAAACATTAAAAAATTAAAGTTATGAAATCCCTCATGGAAACCCCTGGAAGTGGACCAGTGCTTGTTATTGAGGCAGTATAATCACTTTTTTAACATGAAGCTTTCGGCCAGTACTAGTCCTTTCTCAAGATGATAATGTATACAAAACACAACTGCATGACTAATACTTTTAGAGTCACTTTAAAATGTTGTTTCAAATTCTGCTTTGTGAATAATGTTGCTTGGGATGGCGTTCAAAGAACACAAAGGGTCAATTTGGTATTTTATTGCCTATCCTAGTGTTAAAACCTTTAATGGGTTGAGAACACTACCTCTTAATCCACATATCCTCCTGTTTATGGCTCTCACTCCTATTTCTGCTCAACACTTTCATTACTGCAACTTTCATGTCCAACAAACCACTGTGCCATTCTGTGTTGAAATGGGCAAATATGGGCATGTCTGGGTGTAACTTGATGTCTCTCCTGTGTTCCTTTATCCTGCCACCCAAGCTCTATCGAGTCTCACCTGTATAAACCACCTCACAGAGTATACATGATATAACATACACAACATTTTGCAGGCTGCAATTTACATTCTCTTTACGCAAAGTAGCCTACTGATATGTATTCTTCAAACTCTGGAACTCAATACAACTACAGATATCAAACCCATTTTCACCTAACCTCTTTGGAGGATTGACTGCTTTCTCAGTTTTACGATGAACTAGAATATTGCACAGGTTATTATACCATCCACTTTCGAAGAAACGGGGAGGGTATACTGGATTACATGCATCCGTCCGTGTGTCCTTGCATCCATCCGTCCGTGTGTGAGTCCATCCGAGAATATTCATTGGTCATAGGTATGCCCACACATAGGTACACCACGTGGGGGTATGCACCGGACGACAGTCCAGCTCTTGTCGTTCCACCTGTGCACTGTTAATGGGGGAGTCACAAATATCTTCTTCATTTTTTCCGAATCATGCATGTGTTTTCTCCTGATGGCCCCTATGTTTGGTAGAACTGACGAGTAAGTTGTCACTATCAGCACGTGTTCTGTATCTTTCCTTGCTTGAGAAGTATATCATTAAGCCAGTGCTTGTTTACTGCAGAGAACAATTTCTGTTTTACTGGTAAATTGGAATCTGAAAACCAATGCTTGGAGTGAAAGTCCTCTAAAGTGGACATCATAGGTATAAACAATTGGCAAAACTTGACTTTATACCTATGTTGCAGTCATAATAGTGACTTAGGTGCCAAAAGTGACCTTAAACACCATTAAATAAATAAATTATGAAAACCTTTTTTCAAATGACATCTACTTGTTTGAGGTAAAAGTTTAAGAACTGAACCTGTAAATAATTTGCACAGTTTTTTTTACCTCACCATCATCTGTCTGTCTGGCATGAACTTTATATTATCAACTTCTCATAAACCGCTGGGCTGAATCCATCCAGATTTGATGTGCATATTCCTTATGTCAATTCAAGGTTGTCCAAATAAAGTGGGCCATGCCCACAATGGGCAACACAAGGGCCATTACTCTGATAGAACTCATAAATTGTTTAATATAATTAGAAAAATTTCTTCACAACTATCAATTAGAATCTTTTGATATTTGGTTTTTAACATCTCTAGAGGTGTCAGATTCTAGTTTGTTCAAATCGAGCCTCTGGGTTTATATTTGGGCTCCCTGAGGGAGTCCTAACTTTAACTTACAGTAGTACAATATGATGAAATTTCTTTAAAAATCTTCATCAAATACACCAGTCAGAATGCTTTCATATTTGGTAAACAACATCTCGAGGGGAATAAGATTCAAGTGTGTTCAAATCGGGTCCCTGGGTTAATATGTAGGCTCCCTATTGGAGCCCAAAGTTTAACTCAGTGTAATATGAGGAAATTTCTTTAAAAATCATCTTCTTCAGCTCCACCAGGCAGAGTGCTTTCACATTTGTTATAAAAGATCTGTAGGTGGTCAGATTCAAGTTTGTTCAAATAGAGTCCTAGGGTTAATATTTGGGCTCCCTATGGGAGCCTGACCCCCATAGAAACCCTGGGAAATGAAGCAGTGCTTGTTTACTGTGGTACACAAGCTTTCACTTGTAAAATAGGACCCAGTCACTTATGCTTGGGGTGCGAGTCCTCTAAAATAGGCAACATGGGGTATAAACAATTGACTGGTCTCGACTTTATCTCCATGTTGTCATGATTAGCCATTGTGCAGAAGTATGTGGCCTTAAACACCAATAAGCCTGTGTTTTAACTTTGTGCAATTATGAAGGAATTTCTTTGAAAATCTTCTTTTCCAGATCATCAGTTACAATCTTTTGATATTTGATATACAATATCGCTAGGGGGGGGGGGGGGGGGGGTTCAGATTCAAGTTTGTTTAAATTGAGTCCCTGTGTTAATATTTGGGCTCCCTATGGGGCACCGAGTTTTAACTTTGTGCAATATAAAGGAATTTCTTCAAAAATCTTCTCCAGAACCATCAGTTAGAATCTTTTGATATTTGGTAAACAATATCTCTAAGGGGTCAGATTCGAGTTTGTTCAAATTGCGTAGCTGGGTTAATATTTGGGATCCACATAGGAGCCTGAATTTTAACTTAGTGCAATATGAGGAAATTTCTTTAAAATTCATCTTCTTCAGATCTCCCAGCCAGAAAGCTTTCATGTTTGGTATGCAACATCTCCAGTGGGGTTAGATTCAAATTGTTCAAATCAAGTCTCTGGGTTAATTTTTGGATCTTCCTATGGGATCCTGCATTTTAACTTAGTGCAATACGAGGAAATTTCTTTAAAAATCATCTTCTTCAGATCCCCCAGTCAGAATGCTTTCCTGTTTGGTATGCAACATCTCCAGTGGGGTTAGATTCAAATTTGTTCAAATCGAGTCTCAGGGTTAATACTTGGGCTCCCTATGGGAGTCCAAATTTTTACCTAGTGCAATATGAGGAAATTTCAATAAAAATCTTCTTCAGATTCACCAGTCTGAATGCTTTCATACTTGGTATATAACATAGTTAGGGGTGGTATTAAGGTGTGTGTGTGTCAGATTAAAGTTTGTTCAAATCTGATCCCTGGGTTAATATTTGGGCTCTCTATTTGATGGGGTGGGGGGGGGGGGGTGGCAGTGACATAGCAACCTTTGGAAGTTAGGCAGTGCTTGTCTAGAGCTGATAAAATTGGAAGCAGTCAGGAAGACCCCGGATAATAATAATGACATGGACACTAGGGTTATGAATAATTTCATGACTTCATTCCTCTGTAGTGTTGATGAACCATGACTAACTGAATGTGACCCAAAATAGTTCTTTGAACCACTTTGTCAGGTGAGCAATTAAGGCCCCTTTGGGCCTCTTGTTTTCATGAAAATATTGGTCACATTGCTTTTGAATTTCCGAAGCACATAACTTTCAATATTAATGTTTTAACATAGCCATTTTCAAACTTTGTGGGAGGCCAGTGAAGGTCTAGCGCTTGTTTATTTATGGTATACAAAATTACAAATTCTTCTTTATGAGAAAGGACTCGTAACCAAAAAAAAAGATTTCTTTCAAATGGGCATCACAGTCAAACAATTGGCTAAGCTTGACCATACTTCTCTGTAGGTTGTAAAATACCATAGATATGACCCTAAACCACAATAAAAAAAACTCTAACACTTACCGGCCTAATTCCGATTTTGATCACATTTTTTGCAACGGAGCAGTTGGCCCTACATGCAGACTTTGGGCTACCTCACAAGTAAGATTCTTAGTACCATGATAGTTGTTTTTAGGCAAGTATTGGCTGCCTATATAGGCAGCCAAGACTCGCCAAAAAACAGCAGCAAAGCCACAGGATGTATTCTATCAAAGCGCAGCAAAAATATGTAAAAATCTCTAGGCTCCTAAGGGTTAACCACTCAACTGTGGCTTATGCCCCCGACCTCGGAAGGATGATTTGGGAGTATCTATTGAAGCCCTCCATCCATCCATCCATCCATCCATCTGTCAGTCCATCTGTCTGTCCATCTATCCATCCATCTGACCGTCCATCCATCTGCCCATACAAATGTTTTACATTGTAATTTCAAAGCCACCAGTCAGATTTGGATTTTGGTATTCTGATAGACCTGCTTGTGGCAACGGATATGCACAAGGAATGGGTTCTGTCCAATAATTTTCCCAGAGTTATGGCTCTTTTTCACTTTTTGAAATTAGAAAATTTTTCTGTTTTCTCTCTTTTAACTTCAAAATTTTTCTGTCCCACAATATCTTTAAGGCTTCTTCAAACATGCCTACGGGTCAGGGACAGTGGCCCATGCTTTGTGTAGCCCTTGTTTATATACTTGTTGATCTCATTGCTTTGGAAGTGTGCTGCATTACAGCTAGAAAATTCAGATTATGTTCCTGTCTAAGAACAGTTATTTATCCTTTACCTTGCACAAATAGAGGACACCGCTTTCAAATTATTTTCAACAACTGAAAGTTTTTATTTTTATACTGCCACTTTTTTTTTAAAAAGTGGGGTATACTGGATTGCGCCTGTCTGTGCATTTGTCAGTCCATCCGTACGTCTGTCCATCTGAACTCAGATGTCTGTTCGCATTATAACTTCAACATTACTGCTCAGATCTCAATGAAATTTCAAACGATGTTCACTATTATGAGACTTTGAAGCAGCATTAGCCGTTTTGCTGTTGAAATATTTTTTCTGTGAGTTATGGCCCTTTGAATATACAAAACTAGGCTATTTTTGTCTGTTTGCATCATATCTCAGGTTTGGGTCATTGGATCTCAATGAAATCTGGAATGAAAATTGTTTATGGGATAGGCTTTCAAATGAGTCTCTAATAATATTTTTTACTTTTCAATTTTTAGACTTGGGTGAAGTGTCTTGCCCAAGGACACAACGCGGTTGCCACAGGTGGGATTCGAACCGAGGACCCCTCAGCTTGCAGCCTGCACCTCTACCTACTGAGCCACCGCACCCCCATGGGAAAGTAAACAAAGAAAATACTTGAAAATCACCTCCCCACATGAGGCATTATGTCTTTGTTGTACATCTCTTATGTGAATGATCCAATCATCACTAGACTTCAGTAACAGGTGTTTCTGGCCTTCACAATTACCTTACTGTAAAACAAAGACAATAATTTTGCTGTCTCGTAAATTAGCCAATTTTTTGTCTGTTTGCCTCATATCTCTGATTTGGGGTTCGTGGTTCTCAATGAAATTTGGAATTAAGACTGTTCATGGGAATAGCTTTCACGGTATCATGGATCATTTCTTCTCTTGTCATTGTTTGGCGGTATGCACTGTAGGGGTATGCCTGGGAAGTGGCCTCCTATTGTTTGTTTCAAAAACATAGCATATGACCCTAATTGGAATGAGCTCACCAAGTTCATTGCAATGAGGGGTCATGTATTCTGTTTCGTAAATAAAAAATAGAAAAAATAAATTTGAATGGAATTTTTTTGTGATTAGCCCTGACTGCATATATCCATTATATGAGGTAAAGGATATATGATTCAGATTTATCATCTGAAATGCTCATTTTTTGCCCAGTTGACAGCAAGTCAACATGAGCTTTTCCCATTACTCAATATCTGTTTGCTTTTGCATTTCAGTCTTAAGAACCACTAGCCCAAATCAAACCACAATGCTTTGAAATTTGGTATGCAACTTCCTTTATTGAAAAGGATTAAAGTTTGTTTAAAGAAAGTTTCTTGAACAATATCTAGGCTTGTCTCGGACTCCGAATCGATTTCAGAAATGATTCTCAAGGAATTTAGTGACAATTGACTTTGATTCTCCCAAAATGTTCATTTTGATTTGTGTCCCAGATTTTAAAAGTGTCTTTAACCCTCTGCACGCTGATGCCAAAATGGCAAAGTTTTCAGCAGCATACATTTACCATAATGCAGTTTGATATTTAACCAAATATACCTTTTTTGACAGAGCTCAGTGAGCTCTGCCCAAAAAAATATAATTAGTTAAATTCATAGTTAAACAAGAGAAACACAGAATGATCTGAGAAAATTCTGTTGCACCACCAGAGTGCTAGGGGTTAAAGGGTTGGAGAATTCTTATTTTCTGCTCCACCATAATAAGGTAACACTTTGTCTTTGCAGTGGTTTCCAGTGAAGTCATGGTTGCCTAGATAGGCAGCCAAGACTTCACTAGAAACCACTGCCAAGGTACTGTAACTTCCATCAGCAAGGCCACCAAAAGCCTGTGCATTAGAACATGTGTTCTACATGTACATGTAAGACAAGAAACTCACCAGGGTTGAAGCTAGTCCCTTCACCCTCTGCACTCTGATGTCAAAATGGCAAAGTTTTCAGCAGTAAATATTTCCTGCAATGCAGTTCGATATTTAACCAAATATACCTCCTTGTTTGATAGAACTCAATGAGCTCCATGGAGAAAATTCTGTTGCTTTACCAGAGTGCTAGGGGTTAACTGGCAGAGTGCTAAATTATGTTACAAAGGGGATTTTAACATGGATATTTTTTTTTCCAAAGATACCATGCTACCGGAAAAGGGAGCCTTAGTTTAACAACACTTTTGTCATAAATAATTGTTTTGTTACAATGTATTGGAGAGTGCCTAGGTGCTCTCCAATAAATTGTAACAGAATTTAATATAAACATTTTTTCTGCTGCTGAGAAAACAACAAGCTAATGCACACAGTGTAATGTGGCTTTCATCACTTTTCATGATAAAGTGAAACCCTGTTAATTGAATAGCCACTTTACCAATGAAAATTATTCAATTAACAGGAGTATTCAATTAACAGGGATTGTGTCACTTTCCTGCATTCTAGAGATAAACTTAGCATTTATTCTATTATATCTTGTTTGACAGAGCTCCATGAGCTCTGTCAAACAAGATATAATAGATTAAATGCCTGTATTGGATGTACTGAGGCCAAATAGGTCTATAACCAAAGGAAAACTGGGGAGAGTCAGGGTAATTTCTCGACATGCTACAAGATTTTTTATTCAATTAACAGGAGTTTACTCTATAACCTATATTCAACTAACAGGTCAAATTTGTACTGGAGGTATGGTAAATGGTTTTGTGTTGTGAAATTATATTCAGTTAACAGGGATTTACAATTAAGAGATATCCAATTAAGTGGGCTCCACTGTAGTGACTGTACCACAATGGTGGCTTATAGCACTCAACCAGCTAAGGGTTAAACTCCAGTAAATATACAAATTTTAGCCTTTTACTATGGCATATGTACTCGCACTTACAAGGCATAATAGTAGTCTCAATTTCTACATGACTTAAAAATTGAAAATTGATTCTTGGAGCAGGAGTTTGCGAGAATCAGAACTGATTTTTATTGCATTTGAGACACACATTTAGTGTTGTTTTTCCTATCTCTCGGGGGATGGGGGGGGGGGGGGGGAGGGGAGAGAACCAGCTTTGGAAATGGAAATCAAATGTGCATTGTTGTGTCGCCTGCCCCACGAAGTGGGGAGAGACATATAGGGATTACTTTTGTCATCTGTGTCGTCATCCACGTCACACTTTCTCTTATCCGCCACTCCTCTTTAACCTAAGAATGGATTTTGATGAAACTTTCAGTGATTCTTTATCACATAATGGCATTGTGCACCTCCTATTTTATTTTTGGATCCGCTGTATTTTTTCCAGAGTTATGCCCCTTTTCCACTTAGAATTCTGTCTGAAATATTAAAATATAGTGCAGGCGACACACGTCTTCCATGGAAGACTCACATCTAAGTATTCATACTTCTCATCTTCATTACTCTAGGGAACTGAAAACTATGAGAACACGAGGAAGGAATATTTAAGAAAGCAAAGAGAACTGGAAAAGAGAAGGAATGAAGAAGAACTTAAAGAAATCAAGGCTTCATATATCACGTAATGATGAATTTTAAAATTCTGTGAGATTGTATCAAAATGTAGTCCTGAAGAGAAATATGGGAAGCTGTTTCTTGATTTAGGGTTATGATATAGCCTTAGATGCTCACAGTGATCTTAACCCTTAAATGTTGAATTTCTCCTTAGATCACTTTTCATTGCAACACAGCAGGTGCCCCATCATTCTATCTCACGGTAAAAACAAATGTTGTTATCTCAGTATCATGGCAGTTGTTTCTTGGAAGTGTCGGCTGCCTGTGTTTGCAGCCATGCCCTGCCTGGAAATAACTGCAAAGCTGCAGGATGAAGACTACCAAAGTATAGCAAAAATGTTGGAAAATTACTAGACCTTTAACCAAACAAATTAGCTGCATCCACCTGGTGTAATTTCCATATTGAGCTGTTGAAAAAATTTTATTTTTCAAAACATTTCTACAAAACCATATCATGTGACCCTTCATTGGAACATACTCAACAAACTCGTTCCAGTGAGGGGGTCACATGATATGGTTTTGTTGAAATTTTCAAAAATGTTTTTAAAAATATGTAAAGTACTAAATTTTTATATTATGTGCATTGGGTAAAGGATTAAGGGTTAAACTCACAAAAGTACTAAATTTTTATATTGTGTGCATTGGGTAAAGGATTAAGGGTTAAACTCACAAATAAATAAGTGATAAATAAACAAAGTCATGGAAAAGTCATGGAGAAGGGCATTACCGCACATGCACAATTGGTTAAACCTTAGTCAGTTCTATATACTTGTGTTTATAGCCATAGATGCGGAAAATTTTTACCTAGATTACTAATAAATAAATAATTCAAACTACTATAAACCAAAGTAATTATTATATAATAGATTTTTATGCTCCCCGACTTAAGTCGGGTGGCATATAGTGATTGAAGTGTGCGTGTGTGTGTGTGTGTGTGTGTGTGTGTGTGTGTGTGTGTGTGTGTGTGTGTGTGTGTGTGTGTGTCCGATCCAATAACTCGAAAACTGTTAGGGCCATAGTCAACAAACTTCACACAATTATAAAGGACCATGGGTGGATGTGTCACATACCATAGCCGGATTCGTACCTTCAAGGTCAAGGTCACACTAAAAATTGGTCAATATTCGTGTCTCAGCCATAACTCAGAAACGAATCATAGTACAATTGTTAAACTTTTTACAAATGTTAAGGACAGTCAGAAGGTGTGTCGCGTATAATAGTTTCTGCTGTATCTGCAAGGTGAAGGTCACAATTGACCTTCATATGTTCAGGGTCATAAATCGTGTCTCAAGCATAATTCCAAAACTATTAGGGCTATAATCATCTAACTTCGCTCAATTATAAAGGACAACGGGTGGATGTGTCACACACCACAGCCAGGTCTATAAGGTCAAGGTGGGGGGGGGGGGGGGGGGAGGGGGTGCATGTGTTACCTTAGTAACATTTTTCTTGTTTATTACAAAGTTTGAAGTATGAAACATAAGATATCTTTTCATTGGTAAACCCAAAACAATTTGATCATTGATAAGTCACAACTGGGAGAATATAACAGTAGACATTGAAATGGGTTGGGAAGAACACAGTTATCCTGACACCTGATTTTTAGAGTGATTGTTACCATCCTACTCCAGTTGCTGACCTTAGTGAGAAAAACTTGAGAATTCTAGTGTAGTCATTATCCAGTAAGAAACTTTTGTCATTTTGCCCCCTGAGTTCCAATGTGTTCTATGTGCCAGTAGGCACATAGAACATATTGGAACTCAGGAGACGATTTGTAGAGATTAACCCTTTACCCAACGAATCGACCACATCCATCCGCATAATATGCAAATTCAGCAGCTGAAAAAATACTACTTTTCAAAAAATTTCACAAAACCATATTCTTTGGAATGTGCTCATCCCAATGAAGGGTCACATGATATGGTTTTGTTGACATTTTTTGCAAAATTTGAAAAAATGATATTGATAAATTTTGATATCGTCTTTGTTGGGTAAAGGGTTAAAACCAGTTTATTTTTCATTTCACTTTAGAGAAATCACTTTTCCCCTGACCTAAAACAAACACAGCCTACAGTACAGTCACCGTGGACTTGTCATAATCCATGCGTGGGCAGTGATGTTTGTTTACCAAGTAATCTTAATCATCATCAGCAAAATTTTAATTAATGAAGCACTGGGTTGTACCTGTGTTTGGAGTGTAATATTATTGCATCCGTGGAAATATTGCCCACTCATGAAAAATGACCAGTCCACGGCAGCTGTTCTGTAGATAAACTTTCTGCATTTCCTTTCTCAAAATCAACACTTTTCTCATTCATAAATTAATCATTTGCAAAACAGTTAGCAAAAACCTTTCTTACATAACAGGTAAGGCCTAAAAAAAATAAAAATCTGTTTCTCAGGCCCTCCCGCATGGTCCTTTTGGCTGCCGCATGCTGTCTTTTTATAACCAATGTAAACTTTAAAAAAATAATAAATGTTTTATGTCTGATATTTTACCCAAGTTAAAAAAATGATAAACTTGTCCCTTGAGTGCAAGAATGCTTTGCAATGCTTTAGCATTGCAAAGCCTTCTTGCTCTCAAGGGACGAAATGCACCACCACCCATGCTGTTCCGTAGATTATGAGGACAAAAACATAAACCTTGAACATGAACTTTTGATGACAAAAAAACAATTACAGAAATAAAAAATAAAATAAAAAACCGCTCGCCCGCATGCTATTTTACAAATAATGGCCTGAGAAACAGAAGATCTACTTTGTGTGGCCTAACAACACTTTATTATAAAGATGTCATTGCACAGAATGTGCTTCCTTAACACCTCATTGTCTGACTATGATGGTGTCTTAACCCTTCACCCAACATAAAAGAGAAAAAAAATTCTTGAATAACAAAGAATGTTCATTGTTTGCCTCAAAAACATAGTTTATGATCCCTCTTCATTATTTGACTCACTTCCAAGTGTCTCTTGAAATCTTCTTGCATTGTCAGGTCTTCTGTACAGGAGACCTTACAAAGAAGGTGTGTATAAGGAGACTCCTCTTCAAAAACTTCTTCGATTCTCTTTCTGGAATATTCCTTTTTATTTTATAGTTCAATACAATAATCGAGTGGAGACTGGCAATATTTGATATATTCTATATCTGGAAGAATGTCCAATATCTACAACTTGACAAAGCCTTAAAAAGTTAAAAATCTGTTTCTCATCCCCTCCCGCAAGGGTGTTTTGGCTCCCCTATGCTCTTTTTTGCACACCTGGCCTAAAAGGCCACATGAGCTTTGGCATCCGTCGTCATCTGTAAACTTTTCACATTTTTATCTTCTTCTCTGGAACTGCTGAGCCAGTGTGAACGAAACTTGGCAGGAATGGTCTTATGGGAGGTCCTATACAAACGATCCTCATTTTGTTTCTGTCGGAGGGAAAACATGGTCACCAGAGGCATTCTTTAATTCTGGTTGGTGGATTTTCAAAAATCTTTTCCTCTGAAACTACAAGGCCAAATGTTTTGAAACTTTGCATCACTGGGAACCCCTCTATCAGTGATCCTCATTTAATGTTGATTGGGTTGCAAACATGGCCGCAATTGCGGCTTTTAGTTACCATAGAAACTCTATGGGAAATCACATCTTCATCTTCTTCCCTGGAACTATTGAGCCGATGTGAACCAAACTTGGCAGGAATGATCTATGGGAGGTCCTCTTCAAACGATCCTCGTTTTGTTCCCATTGGTTGAAAAGCATGGCCGCCATAGCCATTCTTTGATTCTGATTGGTGGATTTTCAAAAATCTCCTCCTCTGAAACTACAGGGCAAAATGTTTTGAAACTTCACATTAGTGATGACTGGGACACCCTCTACCAACAGTCATCATTAAATGTTGATCGTGTTACAAACATGGCCGCAATTGCAGCTTATAGTTACTATAGAAACCCTATGGGAATTCACACTTTTATCTTCTTCTCTGGAACTACTGAGCCGATGTGAACCAAACTTGGCAGGAATGGTTTGTGTGAGGTCCTCTACAAACGGTCCTCATTTTGCTCCCATTGGATGGAAAACCTGGCCGCCAAAGGCATGCTTTGAATCTGATTGGTGCATTTTGAAAAATCTTCTCTGAAACCACAAGGCTAATTGTTTTGAAACTTTGCATTATTGATGACTGGGACACCCTCTACCAACAATCCTCATTTAATGTTGATCGGTTTACAAACATGGCCACAATTGTGGCTTCTAGTTACTATAAGAATCCTATGGGAAATCACATTTTCATCTTCTTCTTTGGAACTACTGAGGCAATGTGAATCAATCTTGGCAGGCATGGTCTATGGGAGGTACTCTCCGAACAATCTGCATTTTGTTCCAGTTGGATGGAAAACATGGCTGCCAGAGGCAGTCTTTGATTCTGATTGGGTGATTTTTAAAAATCGTCTCCTCTGAAACCACAAGGCTTAATATTTCGAAACATCACATGATTGATGGCTGAGACACCCTCTACCAAGATCCTCATTTAATGTTGATCGGGTATTGGGCGCGGTGGCTCAGTTGGTAGAGGTGTGGCTGCAAGCCGAGAGGTCCTCGGTTCGAATCCCACCTGTGGCAACTGCGTTGTGTCCTTGGGCAAGACACTTCACCCCCATTGCCCACGTGGGGGCACGGCGACGCTGTGTACTAAGGCATACTGCGCGTCGATGGTGCACGTGTCTTCAACCACTGCTAACCCTGCTTGTGTGGAGTTGGTATGTTGGGGAGCTGACAGTTGCTCGCCGTTGCTCGGTTGTTCTCTCCGGGTACTCCGGCTTCCTCCACCCATAAAACTGTCGAGGTCATGGTTAGCCATTGTGCAGAAATATGTGACCTTAAACACCAATAAATAAATGTTGATCGGGTTGCAAACATGGCTGCAATTTTGGCTTATAGTTACTATAGAAACCCTATGGGAAATCACATTTTCATCTTCTTTGGAACTACTGAGCCAATGTGAACCAAACTTGGCAGGAATGGTCTATGAGAGGTTCTCTATAACTGATCTTCATTTTGATCCAGTTGGATAAAAAACGTGGCCACCAGAGGCATTCTTTGATTCTGATTGGCCGATTTTGAAAAATCTTTTCCTCTGAAACTACAAGGCCAAATGTTTTGAAACTTCTCATGGTTGATGACTGGAACATCTACGAATGATCCTCATGTAATGTTGATCATGTTGCAAACATGGCCGCAATTCGAAACCATATGGGAAATCACATTTTTGTATGTAGTTCTGCCAGGTGAGTGATTGCAGGCTCTTTAGAGCCTCTAGTTTTATTTTTTTAACCAATGCAAACTTTAAAAATAAAATTTGAATGGTTTATGTCTGATATTTTACCCAAGTAAATAAAATTGATAAATTTGTCCCTTGATTGCAACAAGGCTTTGCAATGCTGTAGCATTGCAAAGCCTTCTTGCACTCAGTGAACGAAATACACCACCACCACCCATGCTATTATGTAGATTATGAGGCTATAAAGCAAACCAAGAACATGAACTTTTGATGACAAAGAAATAATTACAAAAATGAAAAATAAAATAAAAAAATGCCTGCCCACTTGTAATTTTACAAAAAGTGGCCTGAAAAACAAGATCTTCTTTGTGGCACCCAAGCAGTAAGATTAAATTTGACTGGACATTTGTTATTCACAGAGCCCTGGATGCTTGCTGTTTTTGTATTTTATGTTAGGTAAAAGGCTTAAAGGGCCACTTAATATTAATGAATCATCACCTATGTTGAACACTTAAAAATGTTTTGGCCCAATAACAATGTTTTTTTCAGGAATATGTTTCGGTACTGCATTGTGTATTTCAATTCTGTAAGATTTGTGATTTTAGAAATAAAAAGAAAAATCAAGAATCTCATAAAGAAACATTTCCAACCAAAGAGAAGACAAATGGTAAGTTTTAATAATAATAATAATAATAATAATAATTGATTTTCTAGAGCGTAAAACCACAAATAGTGCTCTAAAACCCTTGACAGAAATAAATACACTTTTCTGAAATAAAGAGTCACATCTGTTTCGGTTGCCTCTAAGAGAGAGTCAGGAGAATACTTCAGTAAATAGGAAAGTTTTAAGATTTCTTTTTAAGACATCGAGAGTTTCTGAAATTCTGACACTAATTGGCAGGGAATTCCACAATCTGGGACCCACGATGAAGAACACACGGTCATTAGCCAGATTAGATCTGCTAAAAGGTACAACTGGTTGAATTTGGTTTTTAGATCTGAGACTTCGTGATGGTGTATTTACAGTGAGGAGCTCTTGCAGGTAAACTGTAGCCAGTTTGTGGATACATTTGAATACTAAGATCAATATTTTGAAATCAATTCTTTATTTAACTGGAAGCCAATATAGTTGTCTTAAAACATACGTTATATGTTCAGAGCGTCTGGTACCAGTAATTATCCTAGCAGCAGTATTCTGAACTTTTTGAAGCTTCTGAATCAGGCACTGCGACAGCCCCACTAACACTAAATTAGAATAGTTGTGAGGTGATGAAGGAGTGCACAAGTTTTTCAAGTGCAGACCTAGTTAAGATAAGGTTGCAGTCTTCCAACATTACAAAGCTGCTAGTAGCATTTTTGACAAATTTTATTGATATGGATGTCTAGTTTTAAATTTGAGTCCATAATCAGTCCAATATTCCTGGCCAATTCACTTTTCATAGTGATGTTGTTTCCAACCAGAATTGATGTAACAGAGGGTGTAGGCATGTGAACCCCGGATATCACTAAGAATTCAGTTTTAGAGTCATTCATTTTCATTTTAAAGTCTATCATCCATTCCCGCAAGAGATTTATGCAAGTTTCCATGTTATTGACTGCATAGAATGAGTCACTTGGAACAGATGGGATGAATGTGATGTACAGTTGGATGTCGTCTGCATACAGAATATATGATATGCCATGCTTTTTAAGAAGGCGACCTAGAGAAGAAGTGTACAGAGTGAACAAGAGTGGTCCAAGAAATGAGCCCTGAGGAACACCACACTTTAACGTCCTGCTTTCTGAACCTATCTTATTGATATATATTTGTTGACGGCGACCTTCTAGATACGATGCAAACCACGATAAAACAGTTCCACATATGCCATGCTGTGTCAATGTCTGTATGAGAATACTATGGTCGACTGTCGATTGCTGCTGACAAATTCAAGAGAACAAGCAGTACAGCCTTGCCCTCAGACACTGATTTAACAGTGTCATTGTTGACTCGCAGTAAGGCTGTTTCTGTTCTGTGGTTGGCTTTGTATGCAGACTGGAAAGGCTCTAAAAGATCATTTTCATGCAGATAATTTTTGAGTTGTAAAGCAACAACCCTTTCCAACAATTTACACAGGAAAGAGAGGTTCGAAACTTGTCGATAATTCTTCAGGTTGTCAGGATCAAGAGATGGTTTCTTGATGAGTGGAGTAACAAGGGCTTTTTTCAATGGATTTGGAACAAACCCCTCAGGCAGGGATGCAGATATAATAGATGTTATGGCTTGCAGAAGATAATCAATTGTCTCTTTCAAAAGGAATTTGATCTAGATCATTGGATTTATTGGATGATGATAAAATCATTTTTCGAATATTTTCTTCTGAGACAGAGTGAAAATTAGAAAAATCTCTTTAAGTCGAGATGATCAAACTCTGGTGGTTCACATGATGGTATACTATCCAAGATTACTTGAATTTTAGTTATGAAATAATCGCTGAATTTTTCCAGAATTTCTTCAGTATTTAGATGATCTGGGAGAATGACTTTTTGTTCTTTACCAAGGAGACTATTGGTTACAGAGAACAGCACCCTTGTATTTGATGACCCCTCTATCATAGAATTGTAGTACTCCCTCTTCGCCTTTTTGATGATCTTATTAGTTGTATTTCTTTGGTGGCAGAACATCTGCTGGTGAACTTCAAGCTTTGTTTTATTGTAAAGACGCTCAAGTCTGCGACGCTGTTGTTTGGCAGCTCTAACATCTTCTGTACACCACTCCACTGTTTCCCTATGAGTTATAATTTTTGACGAATTTTCAAAGATAAATAATGACATTTCAACAATTATAATCACTTTTATTCATTACGTAATTGAAAGTAATTCAAGTGAGAGATTAGTCATTTGTTGGTTGGTCTATCTGACTGCTGGGCTGAAGGTCAGGAGTTCAAATGTAGCTTAAGCTACTTATGTTGTGTCCTTTATCAAGACCTTTGGAGAGTCCAGTGTCTCAGTGGTTAGAACATTGGATTTCAAACCAAAAGATTTCAACAATTTTTCAATAAAACCATACAAATATGGATGGCATTAGAACCAGCTCGGCAAGCTGGCTCTAATGATATCCATATTTGCATGGTTTTATTGAGAAACTTCAAAATTTTAACATCGTGCAAAATTGGTAATATTCTGAAAATCTTCGCCAGAACCACCCGTCATAATCTATTATAATATTAGGACGTTTCTTTTCATGTTCTATTGGTCGATAGTACCTGAGTTTGTGTGATTTCTGAAATAAAACCTGAAGCAGCGAAGTACTCAGGTACTATCGACCGATAGAACATGAAAAGAAACGTTCTAATTATTTTATTTTGCTGTCGCTTTGGGTGTTTCTGTATCAATAAATGCCAGTGTTTACAACTGCATCACGCTGTTCATGTTATAATTCATTGTTAATGCATGTGTGAAAAGTAATATAAATTAATGGAATATAAATTCATGTTTCTCGGATGACAACAGTTGATAGAATTAAGCGGAGTGAAACAATTTATTTTGAACTTGAGGCGGAGGCTCAGTAAGGTCGAGGAGTACTAAACTTGTGGAAATATAATTGATTGAAGTCATAACTGAGACTCATATTCAGGATTCACTGAAGTGGTGAACAACACGTGAGTGAGTTTTTTAGTATTTCTGATTTTTTTTGAATTCATTGTTTGCAGTTAAAATTGAAAACACACCTACTGAAGATGATATATTTGTTGGTAAGTTTGTGTCTACCAGTGTTGAAAAAAGTTAAACGGACACGGAGCCAGCATTTGGTGTTGAGAAATTCCAATCGACGCTGATCAATGGAAGTGGCGCTTACATTTTCTTCGTTCTCTTGTCTCCAGGGAAAAAAGTTTCGATAGTACCTGTGTTTTTTCCCAAAACTCCAGTACTATTGACTTTTAGAAGGTGTCAAATTAACCAATCATGGCTGATGTTACAAACTTGAGGCATAATAATGATATTTGGTATACAAGGTTACCTAGGTTGATATTTGGACGCCCTAGGTTTGCATTACTGAAAATCTTGGCATTATATCTGTGGTAGCATCCCAATACTAGAAAACAAAATCATCTGGCATGGACAACAAGAGTTATAAATAATTTCATTCCTCTGTAGTGTTAAGCAATAGATGCTAATTAAATCCTTCTTTAACCCCCACTGCTGTGGTAGTATAACAGATTTTTCTCCCAATCACTCTGTTTTTCTCTTGCTTAACTATGAATTTAACCAATTATTTATCTTGTTTGACAGATATCACTGAGCTCTGTCAAACAAGGTATATTTGGCTAAATATCAAACTGCATTATGGAATATATTTGCTGCTGAAAACTTTATCATTTTGACATCAGAGTGCAGAGGTTTAAAAAACTTTAGTCAGTTGAGTGCCTCAGGCCCCATGGGGCCTCTTGTTTAGTGTCTGGAGCTGTATTTGATGTTTAGAGGTAATTCCTGTGTGATGCTTACAAACTGTCCTAATTAACACTGGAGGACCATTTCGTATATGCTGTTTTAAGATTTCAGACACTGATGTCTTATTTGCGAGATCTCTGAGCTCTGTCAATATATAAATCTCTGAATCTCTGTTACGGTTACTAAAAGAAAATTTTATTTTTGAAAAATGTGAAAGACTGAATAATTGATTTTTCAGTGGCCTCATTTAAACCTGCATCACTTACTCAAAAAACACCCAATGTTTGGGCTGACAGACTACAAATACAGAAGAAAGTTGAGGAACTTGCACCCAGATCAGCCACAGACGAAGATGCCATGATCAGCTTAGCTATGGAGATGAGTAAAAAATCTGCTGAATCTGATGAAAAAAGGAGAAGGTAAACAGACATATTTGTGAGTTTGGGATATTATAAATACAGTTGTCTGTAAGATTGGAAGAATTATTATACTTCCGAAACCTCCTTCTGTGCCCCTGACCTCCGAAGGAGGATTCAGAGGTATCTGTCCGTACAAACGTTTTGCATTGTAATTTCAAAGCCATCAGTCAGATTTGGTCTCCTTTAGTATGCTGATAGACCTGCATGGGGGAACAGACATGCACAAGGAATGTGTTCCGTCCAATAATATTTCCCAGAGTTATGGCCCTTTTTCACTCTTTCGACTTAGAGTCCCACAATCAAGCCAGAAAATAAGCAGACTGTCATCTGCAAAATGAGTTTCCCAGAGGGGACAGTAGTTGATATTTATTTGAAAATTATTTCATTAAATTTGTGACATTAAATACTTTGCAATCTATTCTTTATTGGGGACCATTTCCTGAAGTGGACACTGTGGGCAAACAGAGGATAAGTTGTAATATAATATCGCAGGCCTTATAGAAGCTGCTGCTTGTTTATCGTTCCATTTAAGTAACTTTTGGGGAGTTTTTGGTTCATATAATAAATAGAATCTTCAACTCGTCCTCAGTTTATATCCGAATTTACAAATCTTGCGCAGTAAATTAGGTCCCTACCTCTAAAATTCGGTCCAGACCAAATTTACTGAACTCAGTTTGTAAATAGAGGATCTCCAAATGAATCTCCAGTTATATCAAAATTTACAAAACAAGTTCAATAAATTAGGTCTGCACTGAGCATGAGCAAAGTCCAAACCTGATGTAATGGACAAGTTTTGTAAAGTTTTATATAAACTGGGGACGAATTGAAGAATCTATTTATTATTTGATAGAAAAAAACAAAACAAATATACTTAAATACATTGAAGTACTCCAGGTGCTATTTCTGTTGAAAGCATTACCATTTTTAATGAATGTACTGGGAGCATGATGGCTCAGTGGTTATGGCATTGGACTTCAAACCAAAAGGTTCATTATATGATCCCCGACAGGGGTACCTGCATTGTGTCCTTGGAAAAGGCACTTGATCCTGATTGCCCATATGGGGGCATGGTGGCGCCGTGTACTAAGACGTACTGCACGTCAATTGTGTACATGTCTTCAACCAATGCTAACCCTGCTTGTGTGGAGTTAGTATGTTGGGGTAGGTGTCTGACAGTTGCTTGTCATTGAGAGTGGTTCTCTCCGGGTACTCTGGCTTCCTCCATCCATAAAATTGTCCGACATGGGGTGTCCCTGGCTGTCGAAAGTGTCGTTAAAATCCCAATAAATAAATAATGATTCGGCTGAATAACTGGAAGAAGGTTTAGGTCATAGAATAAATTTCAGTATAAACTGGGGACTTGTTGGAGTTCCTCTATTTAAAGTTACTACCAGGTACAAGTTCCTCAAAACCAGAACATTATTAAAATTCCATTTTGGCTTTTTCATTGCTCAAAAATTTCTTTTCTTTCTGTGTGGAATAATTGTACTAATTATACTTTGGAAAATTCCAGTGTGATAGTTCGAGAAAAGGGTTGTTGATAGAAATGTGGATGACAAAGATACTATAACTCTGACACCTCTGGTAATTTCTGTATAGTCAAGTTGTCAGTGAAAATATGTCTGAACCCAAGACCCTTTTCAGGCCAGGAACATGATACCAAGCCAGAAAATAAGCAAACTGTTATTTGCAAAATGAGGTCCCCAGAGGGTGAATTTAGTGATGCTACCCTGCACAGCAGGGTAGCATCACTAAATTTACCCTCTGCGAACCTCAATCTGAATCAGGTTCTCAAAACTGAACAGAAAGAGGAACCCAGAGGATAAAGTGACCCACTGTTTGGGATATCATCATCAAATACACCCTCTGGAGACCTCATTCTGCAAATGTCATATTGCTTATTTTCAGGCCTGCATGATACGTCATAATGTCATTAAATAGGATGGCTGTTCAGTAAATGTGTGGGTTAGACCAATCAATATTTTCAACGTGCAACCCCGAGGCTGCATTTTGAAAATATTGATTGGTTTACCCCAGATGATGAATATGGACTTTTTTAATTGCTGCTATTGAACTGACATGGGAGATACCACCAGAGTTCAAGGATTAAAGCATTTTCGGGAGGAAACATTGAACAAGTGAATTTCTTGTTATTGATGTAGTTTTTCAGTCCGATTTGTCTCTTATTGCCAAGATTTCTCCATTGGGGCCTGAGAAGTGTTGTCGTGCTTGTTTACTATGGTAAACAAGTTCTTTTTTTTGGTAAAATAGGAGCATGTAACCAGTGCCTGGGGTAGAAGTTCTCTAGTGGGCTGCACAGGTTTAATCAGTTTGCCGAATTTTACTTTGTGTTGAGATCATGATTCAGCTGTATATTCTATAAAATCATGATCTGGAGGTTCATTCTGTAAAATCATGATCTGGAGGTACATTCTGGAAAATGATCTAGAGGTAATTTCTGGAAAATCAAAATGGAAATATAAATGACCTTCAGTTCAAAGTGATTCCAGTTAAGTGACTTAGACTCACTTGCGCATCTGATATTTATTTTACTGAACACCAAACAATTGCCACATTATTTTTCATTACTTTTGATCACATTGTTTTATAAAATGGGAAAATATGTAAAGTGAAGGTCAGTTAAACAAAGTGTGACAATGGAAGGATTAGCCATTTTAAATTCGGTGCTCTGTAGTGTTGAAATGATTAGTCGACTAGTCGAAGTCGATTCGATTTTCGGAAAAATCGATTCTGAAATCCACTAATCGACTAGTCGGGAAACTCAAAGATGAAGTCGTAAAATGCCAATAGTGGGGGTTAATGATTACAAACATCAGACATTTCTGCTTCGTGGTGGACCTATTTTAAATTGTATTGAGAAGTGGATATCAATGCAATCATTGTCGTTTGTTGATGCCGATAATGTTACAACTTAGATTTCAGCAGCATTACAAGCACTGATTTTACCTAACCTAATCACTGGCACACGTTGAAGAAAAATACTTTGATGTACAACTTCAAAGATGCCGTTAATTCATGCAAGTGTTCTGTCCCTCACCCAAGTCGCCCACACTTTTTAATTGATATAAAAATAAAGTACATGCCTGAAACACTCAGAAAGCTGCTCCATATTCTATGATATAAATGTACTGGTTTGGGTGCGAGCTGGTGAAGACCGAATGTGAAGGTGAGGAAACTGTCCATCACAAAATTTGACCCGGGAGTTTTTAGTCCCCTACCGGCATCGCCGGAGAGGACTATATAGTCAGGGAGCTAGTTAGGGTTTTATTTACACTGTCACGTACAAAAGCTTTGATGTCTCCGGTCGTTAGTACTTGATGGTAGATAGGAAAAAAGGTAATTCTTAAGTTCCACATTCCTGGCATTTGGAGGCTAGGAGGGGCTCAAAACCCCACGGGATCAGTCTTATTTACACTTTTGCGTACAACGCTCTATTTTCGCTGAATGACATGCACAACATCACCGAATTTAAAACTAAGCTTAAGAATGAGATATTTCCTGGCATTTTCATTTAAGAACGGGGTCTTTGGACCCCCTTCCTCCCCCCCCCCCCCCCCCACCACCAAAGTCAGTTTTATTTACACTTTCGTGTGTAATGTTCTAGTTTTGCTGAATGACAGGCACAACATCACCGAATTTGAAACTAAACTCTTTGGACCCCTCCCCCCTCTCACTCACACACACACAAACCATCAAAATCAGTTTTATTTACACTATCACGTACATCCTTCATGTTCTCATCCATGGTCCTGGAAACATTCCCCAACCATAAAATTTACTGAAGAATAGAATTTTTGCTGGCATATTTATTTAGGAACGAGGTTGCTGACATTACCAGAAAAATGCTAAAATCACGGACATGCAGCTCATTCAACGCGCGTGTGGACAATGTGCTTTTTACAACTGTAGCGCACCAATTATTTTGACTGAATCACAGAAAAGATCTGAAATTGCATTGTATTCGCAAGAGCTCAGCAGCTACACAAAAGCAGTTTATTGCTGGAATGATGGTCCCTACCATGTACATCCCTGATACCCTCTCAAGGCCAAAGCAGTTTTATTAACATATGCTTATACATCACCTGTTTAAACAGGGCTTAAAACATTCAACACCAACCAACATATATTCAAGAACAGTGTTTCCGTTCTGGTGGACACTGCATAATATAAAACTCGGGAATGATAGATTGCAACGACTTGCTACCCAATAAAACAAATTGTGATGATTCACTGAGAATTAAAATTTAATGACGAGATCAAAACTATCATTTTAACGCAAAAAGGATAACATCAACTCTTCGTAAATGACAAGGAAAGTTTTAATACCTTTAAAACATTCCTTCTCATTTTTATTCTTTCTTCCTGACACTTCAGCTAGGTGAAATTAATCTATTTGGATATTTTTGACAGCTTAACCTTATGATTCAGGTTTGAAGTCTAGTATGTCTTTAAAGTTAAAATGGGTAATATTGATTCATGAAGTAACAGAGATGTGTGTATCATTTGGTTCAGTCATCAGAATTGCTTGAGTCCTCGGAAAAATCACTGTCCAAGTTTTCGTCTTCACTGAAGTCTGAATGTAGTGATGGTACCACTGAGTCTGGCATTTGGTCACAATCAAACCATATAATTGAGTAGTTTTCTTCTACCATCTCCCATCCATCCTGCAGACCCGGTAACTTTGATAATGTCATCGACACAGCTTGGTTCCACATTGTAGTGTAAGAAAAAAAAAATATATAATAAAAGAAATTACCATACATATGATATGTGCACACATGACTATATATATGAGTGTATGTGTGTGTGTTTTTATCTGAATGTATGAAGGTGGATTGATCGCTTCAATGTTAAATGCATTAAGTCACTTTGTTAGTGGCCTTAAATTTTGGCAAGAGAAAGAAAAATGGGTTAATCACTTCGGCTGGTCGACACACTTGGTGTTTATCGGAGTGAAATAACTCATGCGGTTCATTATAGGTAAGCGCGCACGGGTCTTCTGTGTCCGAGAAGATATTGTGTATTGGTTTGTATTCCAATTCCGAGAGAATAATTTGGACTTTCAACGAGGTAAGACGTTTTGATTTTGTCTCCTCCGGGTTTTCGGATGTGTTAACATCCAAAATCCCCCCCCCCCCCCCAGGGCCGGTCACTAGATTACACGGTCTTCCGATCCTCGCCGTGGGCCGAAACATTCATTTGTTGAAGCTTTATTAATTAAGCGTTTAACATGTATTCACGATTATCCCGAGACATCTTATTTTGCTATGAGATGCCTCGGCCTAATCGATGAACATCGGCATAGGGCGAGTTTCGGTGAGCCGACAGATTTGGAATCCCCCCCCCCCCCTGGGTGCGAGGGATTTAGGCTGATTCACCTTTAGTGTGAAAAGGTGTGGATATTTATGATTGGTAGCCTAACCCTTCCGCCGGGGAAGACTGTTGGGTTGTTGGAACTTTAGATTCCAGCCTGTGATGTGCTCCCCTTCTTTAACCAAGGGTAGTAGCAATTGTGAATATTTATAGATATATTTGGTATGTAAACTCTTCCGCCGGGGAAGAGGACTCAGATGATTGAATTGATAAGTCCGGCCTGTTAGGAAGATTGCCTATAATGTCTCTTTTTTTGGGTGAAAGTGCAATCTATGGCGAGGTAGAAGTGTAATTTATTTTTTTTTTTTATATGAGTATAGAAGGTGCAAAGTAGCCGCTGTTGGAAAATAGATATTTGTGAGATTCTTGTTATTCCTTTCTAGGATATAGCCTTTTCTATGAAACCCTGCTCTGATCTATGAGGCCAATAAACGCGGTTCAAAGTGGAATTGAATCTTGTCCCTTAAGATTACAGATGTGTATGACTAGTCCTTGGTTGACTTTTGCGGCGAGGCTCTCGGGGGGAACTCATTGCATGTAAGTGAGTTCGGGCTGAGAGCATTGGCGCAAGAGGAGTGCCAAGGCGGCGTGGGACAATTTTACACAGGTCCTGGGTAATTAATTAAGGTAATCAATCTCGGTTTAGAAAGACGAACTTGTATCTAACCCCTTGACAACAAATCTGTGTCATGGCTAGACCTTGGTTGACTTTTGTGGCGAGGCTGTCAGCCAGAACT
Organism: Pictodentalium vernedei; assembly: GCA_031216915.1. Lineage (NCBI taxonomy): Eukaryota > Metazoa > Mollusca > Scaphopoda > Dentaliida > Dentaliidae > Pictodentalium > Pictodentalium vernedei. The sequence continues at coordinate 194,974,408 of CM062292.1, read as the reverse complement.
CATTTCATGTGAGTGAGTTCGGGCTGAGAGCATCGGCGCAGGGGGAGAGCAAGGCGGGGTGGGTCAATTTCGTTACAGTAGCTACAAATCTGGCCCTTGCTATTTTTTTGTTTAATGACTGCTTCGCAAGGCGGAAGACTGCTGGCGTCGACTCCTTTCATTTTAGCAAGAGGCTTCGATTTGTTCTTCAGACTGAATGCCTTTTCGAACGACTTAAATCGAACCTAGTTCAATGGCAGAAATCTCTTAGCACCATATAGAAGACACACGAATTCTTCGAGAATTTTTACACCAGGAACAGAGGTGTTGGGTGATGCTAGTCAGGCAAATGCTTTCTGGAATCGTTAATCGCATTCCAAGAGTCCACATGGACGTTTTTCCCTTTATGTGCAAAGGCAGCTGTATAGTTACATCCCGTGAACGAGTGCAAACCAGGTAACGCTAAACATATCGAAGTCCCGATTTCCATTCCGATAGCAGATATACTGATAAAACGCTGATTTCCGCGACCAGACGTCCCCACTTCCATCCATATTTCAGAGTTAAAACCATGAACATGATTCAACAAAATGACTAAAATATCTGTGTCACAGGCTTGTACCACAATTCCACCAGGAACATTACCACTATCTGCATCTTTTGCGTGGAGACACACTCCCCAGTTTCCGCCTCTGGGTGATTGCAAGCCAAATTATCTACTTTCACACCTTGAACAGATTCACTGACAACTGTGAATTTGGTACATTCTTCTTCTACGCCAATATATAACTCCCGTCAGTCTAAAATTGCTGAGTGGTGCTGTGTATGCCAGTCACGGACTAAAAACTTCGGGAGCTGCTTTTGAAGAAGGGGGATTTTAAAGCTTTGTTTAGATCTTTGGGGCAAAGTTGATCTGGACCAGTAATTAGATAGGTGGTATTCTCCGCTCTTCTTCATTCACGCTCACAGTCTTTTATCGATGGCTGTTCATACAGGTCAAAGAAAATATCGATCCGTCTTGATTTAGGTTGCAATGCACTGTGTAGTATGATGCATGATAAGCCCCCATACGTTGGTTGTAAGTGTGGAGGAAGACAATGAAGAAGGAAATTTCCATCAATCATATGAGTTTGAATACTTTCCGGGCTACCATGAGTCTGTATTTTATTCTCGAGCAAGGAGAAACAGGCACTCTTATCCGTGTGAACCATACTTCCATCCGTTCTACAGACAGACAGAGGTACAGGTGTGAGGGGGAATGCCAAAAGGTACTCCCGATCGACAGCTCTCTGTGTAGCAAGGACAGCTATCCTTCCGAACATATCCCTGGTACATTTCAGCTGGGAAATAGTTGAGTTTTTTGTTCTTCTGTTCTTCGCTCCTTGGTCCGCAAATGTCTGGAGTTTATTCAAACTAATTTTTTGCTCAAACCGATTGGGATCTTCCTCCCACTCTTCGATAAACTTGTTGCGCATAACATTACCATTATCTGCTATGTTCAATAGGTTGCTTGATACATCCTGGCTGGCACACTTGCCTGTATCTAAATTGACCAATTCGTCACTATCCAAATTAAAGGGATTTGCACTTTCTTCTATTTTACTGATGATTTTTAGAAGATCTCTATTGTCTGTAAGTTGAAGGTGTTTCGAGGTACTATTGACGACTATTTGTAAATTACTGTGGCCTAACAGGAGTCACAAAGTAGGTGGTGGACTGGCCGATTGTGAGTTTCAAGTATGATGTTGGCTGGTGACCAACCCCCCTCCCCCCCCAAATGAAGGATGTACGCAACAATGTAAATAAGACTGACTTTGGTGGTTTGGGGTGGTGGTGGTGGTGGGAGGGGGGGGGGATTCCAAAGACCCCATTCTTAAATGAACATGCCAGGGAATATCTCATTCTTATGTTTAGTTTCAAATTCGGTGATGTTGTGCTTGTCATTCAGCAAAACTAGAACACTGTACGCGAAAGTGTAAATAAAACTGACTTTGGTGGTTGGGTGGGGTGGGTGGGGGGGATCCAAAGACCCCATTCTTAAATGAAAATGCCAGGAAATATCTCATTCTTAAGCTTAGTTTTAAATTTGGTGATGTTGTGTGTGTCATTCAGCGAATATAGAGCGTTGTACACGAAAGTGTAAATACAACTGATCCCGTGGGGTTTTGAGCCCCTCCTAGCCCCCAAATGCCAGGAATGCGGAACTTAAGAGTTACCTTTTTCTATCTACCATCAAGTACTAACGACCGGAGACATCAAAGCTTTTGTACGCGACAGTGTAAATAAAACCCTAGCAAGCTCCCTAACTAATAGGTTTGCACTCTGTCAGTCACACTTTAGTTTTCCGGAGTTTTTTTTGGAAACGCTTCAACGGAATGATTTCATTTTTGGTAAACTACGATAGAATGATGACTTACAAATCAAGTTTGAGTTTCATGCTGATTGCATTATTCTTTTGTGAGTTACGGCCCTTGGAAATATGGAAAAAAGCACCAAAATATCAGTTTTCCGGAGTTTTTTTGGAAACGCTTCAACGGAATGATTTCATTTTTGGTAAACTACTATAGAACGATGACTTAAAGATCAAGTTTGAGTTTCATGCTGATTGCATTATTCTTGTGTGAGTTACGGCCCTTGGAAATATGGAAAAGCACCAAAATATCAGTTTTCCAGAGTTTTTTTGGAAACGCTTCAACGGAATGGTTTTATTTTTGGTAAACTACTATTGGACGATGACTTACACAGGGTCCGTACGGTCTTGAAAAGTGCTTGAATTCCAATGCCTGTCTTGAAAAGTGCTTAAATTGACTTTTCCCCTTGAATTGTGCTTGAATTACCACCACTCCCCTTGAAAAGTCCTTGCTTATGTTTCCGTAGTCTATTCCGGATTACATGGAATAGTGTGACATGCGCAGTGAAGATACAGAATAGTAATCACAAGGAAACAGCAAATTGCACTTTGAATGTAAACCAGAATGGAATTTGCGGAAGTGGCGCTCGCAATTTTTGTTGATAATGTTGTCAATGACAACATGGATGCTGTTTTTGCTCATCTCAGTGCCGAATCTGTATAAAACAGCACAGCTCTCCTATAGATAGGTAGGTCAATATGACCAGATTAAAAAAAAAAAAAAAAATTTACAAAGAAACGCTGGACAGAGCACTTGAGTTTTATTATTATTTCGACTCCCATTTGTTCAGGGGCGTAGCCAGGATTCTATAATTGAGGGGGGGGGGGAGCTAGCCTTTTTTGTGGGGGCATACCATGATATTTGTAATGTTGTAGGGTTTCGGGGGTCCTTGCCTAGTCAAGCTAGCACCCTCCCGTCGTTACCCCTCCTCACACTTCCCTTCATGGAAGTGGGAGGAGGGGGGTAACAACCGGAGGCCCTAGTTGGGACAAAGACGTGGGAGGAGGTGGGTGACGACCAAAGGGGCCTAGATTGGACAAGGCCTTCCCCGAGAAAAGTTTGCAAAATTTAGTGCTCCAAGATCGAATATGAGGCAATTGTAGGGTAGTCCTATATTGGAGAGCATTTTGGGGTTCTTAAGTTGTTTGAAACTTGCCCCCCCCACCCCGGCTACACCACTGCATTTGTTATGCCATGGTCAGAAGCTGATTCTTTGCCGAGGAATTAATGCCTCCAACCCTATCATGTTCCGGATTGAGTTTGAAACGAGGAATATTTGGGGGTTTTTGTTCTTTTTTTTTCTTTATTCCACTGCCGACTGAGATGGATGTTCGACACCTGAGCAGTCAGGTACAGGGGAGTATCCAGGCCCAGGATTATCAGATTCTATAATTGAGGGGGGGGGGGGGGGTATTGGGGTGGCGGAGCTGGGGACACAGGAGGCACGTGCCTCCTCTTTTTTCACCAATTATGGGTACCCAAACAGGACTTATTCTGACATAACCTACACAACACCTATGGCCACATTTACTGCGGAAGATGATAATAGTTCTTACAAAATTAGCAACATAATACTGTCGGCATCGTTGTCAGTTTTATATATGGAGATATTGCACGTCGCAAGTTCGCAACCAGTAAATCCAATATTAAATCCAATAAGCACAGACTAGAGCAATAGTACAACTAGTCCAAACTTGGACTCAAATTCCGTAATATAATTTTAAAGTTTGGTAAACTAGTCCAAATTTGGACCCAAATTCCGTAATATTACTTTTTGAGTTTCGTACTTCCTTTGGACGTACTAAACCCAAAGATTATTCACATTGCGGACTTTGGGTCCAAGTTTGGACTATGGTATCTAACCTGCGCATGTGTTCCCTTTCCGGAGTTGCATTTAATTTTGTTCCGTATTCATGAAATACGCGATAACAAAGTACCCCTCCAATCCAGCAATCCCCCCCCCCAACACACACACTGAGCTCCTATTTTTTTCCCTTCCTGCAGCCCTACGGTTACACAGAAAAAAATTGTGTCTCTCCCCACTTTTTTTTTAGCTTCCACCGCCCCTGGGAGAGGGGAGGGGTTACTAACTAGGACTCTTCCGTCTTTACCCCTCCTCCCACTTCCCTCCAGGGAAGTGGGAGGTTGGGGTACGACCGCAGGGTTCCAGTTAGGACAGAGAAGTTTTAGGAGGGGGTAACGACCAGACCGACCGTGTCAGGATAGGGTCTCCGTCGAGAAAATTTTGCAAAGTTAAGTGCTCTAAGATCGAATCTGATGCAATCGCAGCATGTGTAGCCCTATATTGAGAGCATTTGGGTCAATATTTCTTTTTTATTTAGGGGGGGGGGGAGGGCTGCTAAAGCTTTAGGTTGACCTGAGTCTCCAACCCCATCCCACCCCCACCAGCTACGCCACTGGCAAGGACGCCTGCTGATCCGGGAGATTGGGGACAGGTTCTCGCCATTGTGTCCATACAACTCTGCTCGTTGACGTTATTTGAGCGAGAATTTAAAAAAACAATATCAGTATTTGGTGTCCACTATTTGTTGGTTATGAGTACCCTGAAAACCAGCAAAGCCTGTCTGTGCACTCTCACCACAGAGTTCCCGTGAACAGGAAGGTCATGAATGCACCGCTGCGTTGTTAAGGTTCAGTAACAATATCCGATCTCACCAGGGGAAAGGTGGGGGGGGGGGGGGGGGGGGTGGAGGCAAACTCACCCAGCTTGACTAGAGCGTTATAATGGGGCGGGGTGTGGTCACACCCCTCAAATTTCTAACTGGTGGGGGTGCGGATGGAGAAAGGTTTCCAGATCTTCAGTTTTCAGAATTTTGCGTCTGTAGGATTTGAGCCTTGTAACCAAGTTGGTTGTACTCCACCCACCCCATCCCCACCCCCACCCCTCTCGATGTTCATCATTTTAGGATTTCACACCCAGATGTAATGTTCTGTCACAATAATCAGGGTTTTGGGTCAAGGGGAAATAAATGAGTCAGTTATGGGCGGTCAAAGGGTGGTCGCTTCGCAAAAAAAAATGAATTCCAGGGTCCAAAAAATTCATTTATTCAATTTGGGGGTGGGTCAATGGGCCTGTTGTTTAATTGACTCCATAGTTCTTTCTCTTTATTTTCCTCAATTATTTGTGGGTATGCTATGTTTAAATATTTTGCTGAATTCCATGTACCGAATACAGCGAACAGGGAAATATTTTCCACTGTTTGTTGGTAAGTACGCATGTCAGGAATAAAAGGTAAACCATCTAAACCTGCTCGCGAGGTGGTTTACTCAGAATGATTCGGAATGATATTCCAGAATGACGGTTTGCAAAGAAAACAACCAGATTGGTAATCCGAGTTGTCTGCGCATGCTCGGAATAAACCATGTATTCTGGAATGGACTACGGAAACATGAGCCTTGAATCCTGGACCCCAACATACTCTGCTAAAAAAATCCCCCCCCAAAATGCCACGTTTTAGTGCCCAAAGTAACAAAAAAATTCGGGAATTCGTTGTAGCATATTAAAGTTTAAAACACGAATAGTATAATACGCCTGTGTGCTCTGCACACTACTTTTCTTGTTCATGATAATGAGAGAAAACCCAAGTACACAAATTACGATGACATTCATCATAATGTACTGGTCAATTTTAACCAATCAGAAAATTGAAACGGCAGCATGTGATCTATTTGCATGCTATCATGTGGCTCACTGTACACACAGGCTGCTATACTATGGAGAGCATCCAATTCAAATGAGCAGTGAATTGTGTTTTGCAAACTGGTTTTTCCAATCAATGTCTGCATCTCTGCCTGCTTCATTTATTTCATCGTGTCACACAAAAGGATAGTTACTGGAAGCGGTAATATATCAAAGGTTCACCTTGACTTTGTATGAAAATATCAGAGGTATTTGATAATAAATCATGAATTATTGTTTGTGAACAATCGATTTTGAATGTCAAATTACCACAAACAACCCAACAACTTTGCAAGAAGTTCCGAAACTTAACCTAAAGGACAGAAATGGGCCTGAATATTACCTGACACACACCCATTCTTGAAATATGCACTGTGCAGAGAGCAGTTTTAAAAAGAACATGTCACAGTTGGTTTCTTAGAATGGAAAAATAGTCCTTGAAAATGAATGACATAGCCCTCGAAAAGTGCTTGAATAGTGCTTGAATTTCATTTTGTTAAACCTGTATGAACCCTGTTACAGATCAGGTTTGAGTTTCATGCTGATTGCATTATTCTTGTGTGAGTTATGGCCCTTGGTATTATGGAAAAGTGCCAAAATATCAGTTTTCCGGAGTTTTTTTGGAAACGCTTCAACGGAATGATTTCATTTTTGGTAACCTACTATAGAACGACGACTTACAGATCAAGTTTGAGTTTCATGCTGATTGTCTTATTCTTGTGTGAGTTATGGCCCTTGGAAATATGGAAAAACACCAAAATAACAGTTTGCCGGAGTTTTTTCATACTTTAGTTTTCCAGACTTTTTTTGGAAATGCTTCAACTGAATGATTTCATTCTTGGTAACCTACTATAGAACGATGATTTACAGATCAAGTTTGAGTTTCATGCTGATTGCAGTATTCTTGTGTGAGTTATGGCCCTTGGAAATATGGAAAAGCGCCAAAATATCAGTTTTCTGGACTTTTTTGGGAAACGCTTCAACAGAATTTATGCTGATCACATCTAGGTTATAAGATTTGTATAATTATTAATGCTCATTAGTCCGGTAGGGGACATTGTATTGCTTCAGCGATACGTGCGCTATTGTTAATTAATTGCCCTGGGCGAATGGCGGCACACTTCAAACATTTTACAAATTCACGGGACTAGGAGGCACGCACTTCCCAGGTATCTTAATTTTTTTTACTGAATGGTTAAAGCTATAATATGCATGACGTTTTAAAAAACTCAAAATACGAAAAAGAAAACAGCTACGTTCATGACTTTGACAAGGAAACTTCATCAAACAGCTGTCAAACGAGTCATTAAACTAAAGGGTTATCAACTTACATGTAACAGTCTCTTATCACCTAATTTACTGAAACAATTATGTTTTCAACAGAAAAGCTGACTAGTCGATTTTGAATTGATTACTCCCGTCAACTAGTCGACTTTGAAAAATAGGTAATCATTTCAACACTAGTGCTCTGGATATATGATTTGGAAAGTAGGGAGAGAGCAACTTGCATTTCAAAGAATGAGCTATCCATGGATATAGATGCACTTTTGCACGTTCAGGAAACAATTCTTGAATACCTCACCATTTCACTCTTTTCTTTACAAATTTAGCTTTAGAGTGAGTTCAACATGCTCATTCAAATGACAGGGCATTAGTCATGTTTCTTTTCAACCTACTCACAATTGTTTACAATTGGCTGTAACGTAAGTGCAAGCCCTACTTCGGAACTTAACTAATAACTTTTCCAAACAAGTTGGAAAAGTGGAAGAGTGCAAAAGAATTACACAGAGATTGAAAAAGGGTTGAGCGAGACCAGTGCTCAACATTACAGGTACTCTCTCTGCACACCTCTTGCATTTACCAAATGCATGCACAACAACTGTGACGTCATTTCCTTTTTTTCCACCATCTTACATGGTCAGAATTTTTGTGACTCGTGCTGCTGATCTCGTTTCTTCATGAACAACTTGATTAACTCACTACAGTTATTTTATATATGTGCATTCTAGGATTGTATCCTTTTCACAAGCTCAAAATTATTTTGTATTTATATTTATGCTAGTTTTAGCTTGTATTATCTCTGTGTATCTTTCCTTTTCTGCACATGAAAACGCGACCCGCGCTGATCGGTTTTCCACGGTGAGAAGCTTGGTTCTTTGGATTATTTTGGGGGATTTTTCCCTCAAAAAATTCTTCTCACACCTTTTTATACGCCCGTCATTTTTTTGACGGACGTATTATGTTATGGCGTTGTCTGTCTGTCTGTCTGTCTCTGTCTGTCTGTCTGTCTGTCTGTCTGTCTCTTTGTAAACAATTTTTGTGTCGCCTACTCCTCCAAAGGTTTACATGCTATATTGTTCAAACTTTACAAGCATGTTGATCAGTAATTGCAGTTGTGCATGTGACAAGAGCAGGTAACTCCATTTTGTATTTCCAGAGTTATGCCCCCGTTTAGTACTTGAAACATCACAGTATTGTGTCGCCTACTCCTTCAACATTTTACATGCTATATTGTTCAAACTTTGCACACATGGTGAACAGCAATTGCTGTTGTGCATGTGACAAGAGCAGGTAACTACATTGTGTATTTCGAGGGTTATGCCCCTTTTAGTACTTAAAACATTACAGTATTGTGTTGCCTACTCCTTCGACATTTTACATGCTATATTGTTCAAACTTTGCACACATGTTGATCACCAATTTCCGTTGTACATGTGACAAGACCAGGTAACTCTGTTTTGTATTTCCAGAGTTATGTCCCCCCTTTTAGTACTTAAAACATTACAGTATTGTGTCGCCTACTCCTTCAACATTTTACATGCTATATTGTTTAAACTTTGCACACATATTGATCACCAATTGTCATTGTGCATGTGTCAAGAGCAAGTAACTCTGTTTTGTATTTCCAGAGTTATGCCCCCCTTTTAGTACTTGAAACATCACAGTATTGTGTCGCCTACTCCTTCAACATTTTACATGCTATATTGTTCAAACTTTGCACACATGGTGATCACCATTTGTCGTTGTGCATGTGACAAGAGCAGGTAACTCCATTTTGTATTTCCAGAGTTATGCCCCCTTTTAGTACTTGAAACATCACAGTATTGTGTTGCCTACTCCTTCAACATTTTACATGCTATATTGTTCTATCTTTGCACACATGGTGATCACCATTTGCCATTGTGCATGTGACAAGAGCAGGTAACTCCATTTTGTATTTCCAGAGTTATACCCCTTTTAGTACTTAAAACATTACAGTATTGCGTCACCTTCTCCTTCAACATTTTACATGCTATATTGTTCAAATTTTGCACACATGTTGATCACCAATTGCTGTGGTGCATTTGACAAGAGCAGGTAACTCTGTTTTGTATTTCCAGAGTTATGCCCCCTTTTAGTACTTGAAACATGACACTATTGTGTCGCCCACTCTTTCAACATTTTACTTGCTTTATTGTTCAAACTTTGCATCCATGTTGATCAACAATTGTCATTGTGCATGTGACAGGAGTAGATAGCACCATTTTATTTTTAAATGAGAATCCTTGCTGTTTATAGCTGATATGATCCTCAAAATGTCCTTTTCCTTGGCACCACCTATTGTCAATCGTTATCAATGAAGTTAACCTGTCAGTGAATGGACGCTACCATTCTAAAGTTTCACAAAAACAATATGAAATGTGTGCACACAAGCATACCATATGAAACCCTTTACCCCAGACAGGGCAAGAGAATGGGCAATAATTGGAGGGGGGAGGGGGGCACAGACAGGGATAGTCGAGTCAACAAAAATTTCAAACTTTACCCCAGAGAAACTTGTGCATGTTCCAATTTTGACAGGCGTATGTTGCCCCGCCAGACGGTACTCTTGTTGGACAATGCCTAAAACACTTCATTGTTTTTCTTGTATGCAGGTGAAACATGTCTATGATGTTCACAGTACTTGTGTCGCCTGCAACAATTGTTCTCAGGCCCATCCCTGTGGTGTTTGTAGGGTTTGGTCTTCCAAGTTCTGGGCTTCCGTTAACAAGGTGATTCTACCAGAGCTAGAACCCCTCGTTCTCGGGGCAAAGGTAGCTGTGCTGCTTCATATATTTCTGAGAGTGCATGGGGTGACTCTATCATGCAGGATGTTGGGCAGCCTTTTTAGGTAACAAATTCCTCCGCAGCTGTTGGTGGTTCTGATGTTGGGATGCCTGAAGTAGAGATTACGGTCTCCCTTCCTTTGGCTCCAGTGGTCACCCTTGAGGCGACTGTTTTTGCTGAGAAGTGTTCTTCCGAGGTCGCTCTCGCCGATTTACCACCTGCATCATCTACTGCTGCTGAGGAATTTGTTCATGCTGCTCCTATCTTGCATGATAGTGCTCCTACTGTCTCTTCTGGGAATGGTATACAGTCTAAGGGACCTGAGGCTGTATCTGGTGATCACAGGGCTCCCAGTCTTCCCTGGCTTCTCAGCGAAGCTGTACGGGTTTGCTGGCTGCCCTGTCTCATCTGGCTAAGTTTACTCCTGGCTGGTTGAGATGCTCGGTCGCTTCGGCTGTGATTCCTCATTCCTTGGGTGAATCGTTTGTTGTTCCACCTTCCCCTGCTGGTGAGCTAACTAGTAGGATAGGGCTGGGACAATGGCAACCAGGTTCTTCTGTTCAGCAGAGGCCAGTGACGGCTCCTGTTAGCTGTCAATCTTGGGACCTTCCTCTGATCAACGTTCGTCGTCTGTCCCTTCTGAGGATTTGGGTTCTTCTAGAAGGGTCCATTGGGAAGATACTCCGTCAGGCGCAGCTGCTCCGATGGATTCTCAGGGTGAGCTGAGGCAGGCAGTTCTGGTGCTCACCTGGTAGCTTTCTAGCAACCCTCAAGTTGGCTGCCCTGTGCCTCCTGAAGCGCAACCTCCTTCGGTCAGTCACAGAGATTCCTCGCCTGGCCCTTTTGATGCTGTTCCAATTTCACAGGAGGGTTCTGCTGGGTCAGCCCGAGTTGGGCTACGTCTCTTCTGCCACAGAGGATGACGATTTGCTTGAAAGTGACGGGGGCCCCACGTCAGTCTTGGAGCAGGCTTTAGATCAGTGACCGCTCGGCTGCGGTCCTCTGTGGAGCGCTGCAACCCTGTCGAGCCTTCTAGCTCTGGGGTTTTGTGCCCTCAGCAATCGACTCAGGTTGTTGAGTCCTTTCAGGGTCTGTATGCCAAAATGCATTCCAAGACCCTAAAAGGTTCTTTCTTTTCACGATCTGATTCATTTCTGCCTCCATCGCGGTTTCGTGTATACGAATCTACCCGTCCACCAGTCTTCCAGGGGTTGACTACTGTGGACAAGGATTCTTCTTCCCTCGGTTTATCAAAGCCTAAGTTGGCAGTTGTCCCGATGTCGGTAGTTGAATCTATGGTGGGCCTGTCTTGAGAGATGCTGGGCATGTTATCTCTTGCGGACTACCGGGTCGCTGCCCTGGCTTCCTATCTCCCGCCAGGGGAGTTTGATGATATTCAGGTGTCTTTGTGTGTTTTGTCTCAGGCTCTCATGAATCTGACACATGCCCATGCCTGCAACACTCCATTCCTTCCTTCTGAACAGCGTGCTGTTCTGAGGTCTGCCTCTTTGGTTGGACCTCAGCTGGTCCATGGTTCTGTGGGAGCTGTCCGTGACAAGGTCCTTCGTCATTCAAAGGACCAGCTTTTGTTACTGCAACTGGTCCAGCCTGCTGCTGCGGGTGGTGGTCGTTCCAGGCCGCCAAGTACCCAGCCATGTCGGCCATGCAGGCTGTGCCTTCGGCTACGTCCACTCCTTCAGCTCAGAAGAAACGTTGACGCGGCCAAGCTCACTGGCAGCCTCAGGGAGAAAAGTCTCAGGACTCTGTTGCTTCCCGTGGAAGTGGTTTCTCCTCTCGGGGGCCTCATCGAAGCCGCAAATGAAGGTCCTCACCTCGATTCCCCTCCAGTCAGGGAAGAGCTGTCGTTCTTTTTCGACCATTAGACAGAGATAACGTCGGACCCTTGGGTCCGGGAGCGCGGTGGCTCAGTAGGTAGAGGTGCAGGCTGCAAGCCGAGAGGTCCTCGGTTCGAATCCCACCTGCGGCAACCGCGTTGTGTCCTTGGGCAAGACACTTCATCTCCATTGCCCGCATGGGGGCACGATGACGCCGTGTACTAAGGCGTACTGCACGTCGATGGTACGCATGTCTTCAACCAATCTAACCCTGCCTGTGCAACAGTGCGGAGTTACGATGTTGGGGAGCTGGCAGCTGCTCGTCGTTGCTCGGTGGTTCTCTCCGGGTCCTCCGGCTTCCTCCACCCATAACACTGTCACGGTCAAGATTAGCCATTGTGCATAAATATGTGACCTTAAACATAAATAAATAAATAACCCTTGGGTCCTCCATTGGCACCCCTGTTTATCTTGGGTGCCCCCCCCCCCCCCCTCCTGACTTGGGTCCCTTCCGATCCTCAGTGTCGGGACCTTCTGGTGCAGGAGATCAACAATCTCCTTTCCAAAGGGACAGTCGAGGTGGTCAGGAACACCCTTTCTCCAGGGTTCTACTCGTGGCTTTTCTTAGTGCCAAAGAAAAACGGCCAGTTTCATCCTATCATCGATCTGAGTATCCTGAACGAGTTCATAATAGCACCTCATTTCAGCATGGAAACTTTCAGGTCACTTCGACGGTCGATTCATCAGTGGAGTGCACTTCATTCCACTGGCATGACTTATGCTGCTGAGTGGAAAGATTTCTGCCACTGGTGTGCAGCTCAACATGTGGATTCCCAAAATCCTTCAATTGCTCAAATTGTGGATTTTCTGGTATACCTTTTTGACTCCAAGGGACTGTTACTATTATTCTATCTATGCTGTCAGAAACTTTCTCTTATGTGGGAAAGCGGTGCATTGGTCGTAATCTCTTTCTCTCCAAACTGATTTGGCACTTTTTCTCTGAAGAGGCCTCGAGTTTTGCGTCTTACACCCAAATGGAACTTGGCATGGGTGTTGCATTGTTTGGCAGGTGCGCCGTTCAAGCCTTTATCTGAGACCCATATGCATTTCTCACATATAATACTGCTTTCCTTCCAGTGTTTGCTTCTGCCAGACGTTTCAGTGAGCTTCATGCGCTTTTTGTTGATTCAGCTTTCTTCAGAAATGAGGCTAACAGTGTAACCTTCACTACTGATTGCTCTTTTATGTCCAAGAATCAACTTCCTGATTCAGTACCTCCTCCCATCTGCATTCGAGCATTTCCTTCTGGCGAGGCCAGAGGCCTCTTCTTTGTCCTGTTCGTGCGATCAAGACTTAATCGCGCGCAGTTCATTCTGAGGGGTTGGAAGAGATTTTTTCTGTCTCTCATTCCTGGGAGGTAGTCTATCTCTTCCCATTCTGTTTCCAGGTGGATATGTCTCGCAATCAAGCTGGCTTATTCCAGTTTGTCTGCTTTGGATCTTGTTTTGAACCATTTTAATGCTCATGAGGTTTGTGCCATTTCCACTTCCTGGGCGTTCTTCAATTCTGTTTCGCTCAGGGACGTTATGAATGCAGCTTACTGGGGGAATGCTTCTACTTTCTCCTCCTTTTATCTCCGCCACCTACAGCAGCAATCTGAGGACCTTTTTTCTTCAGGCCCTCTCGTTGCTGCTCAGGCTGTTGTGCACCCTCATTAAATATGTATTTCCAGGTTGTGCATTTATATCACTCAACCTTGTTCTTTTCAGGTGCTTCATTCTTTTCAACACTGTGGTGTTGTGTTTCAGCTTCTTTTTCAGAGCCTTCCAGCTTTTTGTCCTTTACAGGTTTTGATGTCATTCTCTGCCCCCCTTGCATTTCTTTCAGCTGTGCTTGTTGCTTTTGGTTATGTGATTCACATCCTCCTATTGTTTATTCAGCCTATTGTAAACAATTGTGAGTAGGTTGAAAAGAAATTAAAATTATTTAGTAAATTTTGTTTCTTGGCATACCTACCACAATTGTTTACCAGAGGCCCACCCTCCTAGGGGATATCTTTTGATATCGTTGCCTCCCCGCTAAATCACAAACTTCTCGTTGGCGGAAATTTGGAATTGACATCATGGTTGTTGTGCATGTCATCGGTAAATGCTAGAGGTGTGCAGAGAGAGTACCTGTAATGTCAAGCACTGGTCTCGCTCGACCCTTTTTTGATCTCTTTATAGTGCTTTTGCACTCGTCCACTTTTCCAACTCGTTTGGAAAAGTTATTAGATTGAGTTAAGTTCCGAAGTAGGGCTTGCACTTACGATACAGCCAATTGTAAACAATTGTGGTAGGTATGCTAAGAAACAAAATTTACTAAAAAAATTTAATTTTTGTGGCAAAAATTAAAAAGGATTAAAATGCAACTGATGATTTTTATGAAAATTGCTGTCTGGATGTGGCTATCACATTAGATATGGGTTTAAACCTTTGAACCCGAAAGGCTGTTTTTTCTCGTTTATGATGGTGATACAATCTGAATTCATAAAGTATATAGTTGCTCAGTGAATTTGTGTGGTAGACCAATCAAGAAAAAAATATTTTGCTCTTCCCCTAAATAATGAATATAGACTCTGCCAGTTGATAGCTCAGAACTGTCATGGAACATACCATCAGGATCCAAATGGTTAACCTAAAGTCCTAATTCTGACTTTAATCACATTTTTGTACAACAAAACAGGTGTCCCAACATGCTGCTATTGGGTAAGCTTTCAAGTTAGATTTGAAGTGCCATGACAGTTGTTTCTAAGTAAGTCTTCGCTGCCTATATAGGGTTAAGATAAGTGTTTTTCTCAGAATTGTGAAATAAATAAACAAAAACTCAAAATTTTAATTTTTTGTCTCCAAAATGCAGGCTTTTATGAAGCTCTCATTGGAACAAGTTTGATGAGCTTCATCCAATATGGGCTCATAGACTACGTTTTGATGAAAAAAAGGCAATTTAAATGAGTTTAGTGAATAGAGCCAGCCAGATATGACTGACGCCTTAAGTGAATGGTTAAAAAAATAATCAGAAATTTGTCTATTAAAGCAATTAAATAAGAGTGAAATGAATTTTTGCCTTCTGATCATTGTTAAAACTTGTATCAATAGCTAGAGGATTTAACAAAACAACACTTGATATTTTTTTTTGCACTTGCAGATGGATTCAATCCATGAGAAATCAGAACTGCAACAATAACTCAAGTGAAACAGACTCGGCTACAGAAAAGTGTTCTTTGGTTTGTAAAGATTCCAGTAATACAAAAGCTCAGGATCAAGTGGTGAAAAACAAGTAAGAATATACATGTATGACCTCTTAGTAACTTTTTTTATGCAGCAAATTTCAAACTAATAATAATAAAAATAATAATAATAATACATAGTTTTTATATAGCGTCAATCACAAGGTTGTGCTCTGAAACACTTTACGTGGAAAATAAATACATATTTGAGCTTCCGACTAAAAGTAAATCAAATTACATAGCTGAAATCTTGAAGGCCTCTCGAAAGAGATGGGACTTGAGTTTTGTTTTGAAGTTGTCTAAGCTTATGGAAGCCTGGATATGCACAGGTAATGAGTTCCCAAGTCATGGACCTACAAAGTAAAAGGCCCTGGTATTTACCAAGGTGGAACGGGGAAAAGGAACAAGAAGACTGAACTGTTTGGATGAGCGGAAATTCGGTTTTCATGATTGAACAGTCAAAAGTTCATGAAGATTATTTGGAGCCGATCCATTAATGCACTTAAAGACCAACACCAAAACTTAGAAAGTGATATGTTGTTGAACAGTGAGCCAATGTAATTTATGGAGCAAAGGGGTTATGTGATCATAGCGTCTGGATCCCGTAATAATACGAGTGGCAGTGTTTTGTATTTTTTTCAGCTTTGCGATGAGCAATTGTAGACCTACAAGCAGTGAATTAGAGAAATCCAAATGTGCAGAAATAAAGGTGTTAACAAGCCTTTCCAAAGATTTTTGAGTCAAAAAATGTTGAAGATGACCAAGATTTCTTATGTGCATAAAACAGCGCTTGCAAATTGCATCAATACTTGCTTCCATCGAAAGACGTGAATCAAATATTACCCCAATGTTGCAAGCACTATCTGATACTATCTGTTTTGAGTTGCTAATTTCTATAGATTTAATTTGAAAATCAGAAGGAATTTTGGTTAGAGATACGACCAACACTTCTGTCTTATCACCATTCATTTTTAACCTATGACTAGCCATCCAGTTTTGCACCTTATTAACGCAGTTTTGCATCATCTCCACAGACTCACAAAGTGCATTAAAAGACAAATATAGCTGAGTATCATCGGAATAAAGGTGGTATGGAATGCCTTCATCCCTCAGCATTTGGCCTAATGAGGCAGTATATAACGTAAATAACAAAGGGCCTAGAATTGAGCCCTGTGGAACACCACGTACAAGGGATTTACTGTCTGATTTCATCTTCAAGATAGAAAAAGGTAAGATTCAAACTATTCCAGAACTGTTCCTGCTATTCCTAGTTGACGTAACATGGATAGAAGCAGGGGATGATTTACCATGTCAAAAGTTGCCGGGATCCAACAAGACCAAGAGAACTGACTTACGTTGACCGAAAGAACAAATTATGTCATCACAGACGCTCAAAAGGGCAGTTTCTATACTTCAGTTTGGCTGATAAGCCGATTAATATAGTTCAAGGAGATTACTACTTTGAATGTAATTCCGAAGTTGTTTGGCTACTACCTTTTCGAGAACTTTTGCCACAAAAGGTAAATTAGAAACTGGCCTACAATTTATCAAGATCAAGGGTGCCTGGATGAGTCTAGCAATAACTGGAGATATACAATATTTTGCTGTTTAACCAGAGATGTAGGAATGGAAAGGAGTGCAGCCCATCAGTTTTACTGGGACTTGACAAGATGAGCTTCTTCACCTCGGATACACTCACTTGTTCAAAAGTGGGCCAACTTGAATTTACAGACAGATCATCAGAAGTGGGAACAACCTCACTTTCAATGCTCTTGTCTATCAACAACTATCTTGTTTTAGTACTGATGTATGTTCAGGAAAAATACCAATCTTACGATTTCCTAAGAGGTCATTGGTAACAGAAAAGAGTGCCTTACTGTCTGTACAAACATCAGTACGCTCATTGTAGTATGATTGTTTAGCAGCTTCGATAAGCCGATTTGTGATTTCTTTTTGGTTACAAAACATTTCATGGTGAATTGTTAATTTGGTTTTGTTGAACAGTCTCTCCAATCTTCAACGTTTTTTGCTTATTTTCTTTTATTTCACCCCTAAACCATTAGGCATTTTCAAGAACTTTGAAAGTTTTCACCTTCAAAGGAGCATGGTGGTCCAAAAGTTGAAATACCACAGTGTTATATTGACGGAAGATGTTGGTTGAGCCTTGAGATGAATCACGGACATTAATGGAGAAGACACAATATCAGTTTTCAACTTGTCAATGTTGATTTTCTTAAAATTCCTCATCTGACATGAGGATGGTTTGAGATGTGTTCTGGTGAGCCTGAGTGAAGCCAGAACAGCAAAATGGTCAGAAATGGTCGAGCCCCATGTGTTAATGCCCTGAATCAGTTCTTCATCACATGATCTGTCAAGATCAGATCCAAGGTATGACCCTTGATATGTGTAGATACATTCACATGTGTGTATCCGAATGAGCTAATTATACCCCCACATTTTTCAAAAAGTGGGGTATACTGGATTGTGCCTGTCCGTGTGTCTGTACATCCATCTGTACATCTGTCCATCCACACCCAGATGTCTGTTTGTGTTATAACTGTAAATTACTGCTCAGATTTGGATGAAATTTGATACGGATGTTCATTATCATAAGATCTTTAAGCAGCATCAGCCATTTTGCTGTTGGAATATTTTTTGTGTGTGTTCTGGCCCTTTGAATATTCAAAAATAGGCTATTTTTTGTCTGTTCACCTCATATTTCAGGTTTGGGTTATTGGATCTCAATGAAAATTGGAATGAAAATTATTTGTGGGAAAGGCTTTCAAATGAGTCTCTAATAATATTTCTTACTTTTCACTTTTTAGACTTATTCCCCTTTTTGAAATTTGCTGTTTGCCTCGTAAAATAGCCTATTTTTTTTGGTCTGTTTGCCCTCATATTTCAGGTTTGGGTTTTCAGATTTCAATGAAATTTGGAATGAAGATTGTTTATGGGAAAGGCTTTCAAATGAGTCATGTCCCTGCAGTAAAACCAAGAAAATACATGCAAATCACCTCCCCACATGTGGCATTATGTCTTTGTTCTATAAGGTTTGGGTTATCAGATTTCATTGAAATTTGGAATGAAGATTGTTTATGGGGAAAGCTTTTAAGTGAGTTATGTCCCTGTAGTAAAACAAAGAAAATTCATGCAAATTACCTCCCCACATGTGGCATCATGTCTTTGTTCTACATCTCTTATATTGTCACTAGACTTCAGTAACAGGTGTTTCTGGCCTTCACAATTACCTTGCTGTAAAACAAAGACAATAATTTAGCTGTTTGCCTGGTAAAATAGCCAATTTTATGTCTGTTCGCCTCATATCTCTGGTTTGGGTTTAGCGCCTCTCAATGCAATTTGGAATGAAGATTGTTTATGGGAATAGCTTTCACAGTATCATGGTTCATTTCTTCTCTTGTCTTTTTTGGCAGATGCACCATGGGGGGTATGCCCCCCTTGTTAAATCTAGGAAGTGTTGTGCATCTCTATTATTACTCCAATCCACATGAAAATTGAAATCACCAACCATGAGCAAATTACTACCATATGATGAATATTCTGAAAGGAAATCCAAAAACTCCTGATAAAAACTGTTTTACAGTAAGCTGGTTTGCTTTCGAGGGTGGAGGCCTGTATATTACGACTAGATGGAATACAATTTCATTCGACACCAAACAATCCAGAAGTTCAAAAGAATTAGGTTTCATCTGGGAGAATTTTGAGTGCTTCACTTTTTTAGCCCATTGTGGGTTACAAGTGCTATACCCCCACCCCTGTGCCACGTGCTTCATGTAAGGTCTTGTACCATGTCGGTACCAGCTCAGAAAAAATTTGTTGGTCTCTATTATCACCATATAACTAGGTTTCTGTAAGTGCCACCAAATCGAGCTCATTATCCTCAATAAAATGCCTGATGTCACCAGCTTTTCTAGTTGTTGACCTTGCATTGTAAAGGGCAAAATTAGTTAGTGTTATTGAAGTGACAGAATTCTGCTTCTCCGTATTTATATAAATTAAATTCTGTTTATTAACCCTTTACCCAACGCAGATAAAATTTATTATTTTAATGACTATTTTTTAAAATTTAAAAAAAAATTTCAACTAAACATTATCATGTGACCCCCCTCATTGAATGAGCTTGTTGAGCTCGTTCCAATGAGGGGTCACAGGATATGGTTTTGTTGAAATATTTTGAAAAATTTCTTCCTTTCAACTGCTCAATTCGCAATTTACGTGGGTGGATGTGGGCGATTTGTTAGGTAAAGAATTAACCCCCTTTCCATGGGAGAATTCAGGGTGCAGCTCCTTCCTTGGTTGAACACTAGAGATATTGGACACTCTGTTCTTGTGTCTATGATTGTGCTTCAAACAAAACTCTGGTCGAAGAAGCCTTAATTTTTTCATTGTTTTATAGTCACGATTTTCTTTATGACCTATATTAGAATTCAAGTTTCCAATGTCATACAGTTCAGCTGTATTTTTAGTCCCCTACCGGCATCGCCGGAGGGGACTATAGGTTTACACTCTGTCCATCCGTCAGTCTTTCAGTCTGTATGTCTGTCAGTCTGTCAGTCTGACTTTAGTTTTCCGGAGTTTTTTTGGAAACGCTTCAACAGAATGATTTCATTTTTGGTAAACTACTATAGAATGATGACTTAAGATCAAGTTTGAGTTTGATGCTGATTGCATTATACTTGTGTGAGTTACGGCCCTTGAAAATATGGAAAAGCACCAAAATATCAGTTTTCCAGAGTTTTTTTGGAAACGCTTCAACGGAATGATTTCATTTTTAGCTCAACTTTGGCGAAGCCAAAGTTGAGCTTATGCCATGGCCAGTTGTTCGTCTGGCCGTCTGTCCATCTGTCCGTCAACAATTCGATACGGCTCGGGCTGGAGGCCATATTTATGAACTGATCTTTATGAAACTTCTTGGGTACCTTTGTTATGACCGTGGGACGAGAACGAGTGTTTTTGGGTCCGATCCGAAATTCAAGTTGGCTGCTGGCAGCCATTTTGTTCAAAATTAAATACAATCAGATTTTTGCGCAGAACTTCCATATGAAATCGCTGATTTGAATAATTTTTTGTATGAATGTTTAGTACCATGGGATACATCACATATAATACGGGTTTTTTTCTCGTGCGTAAATTATGCAAATTAGACTAACATTGATGTATTTAGTGTTAATTTCAGCACTGTAAATGCAAATGCCAATACAGCTCAGGCTAGAGGCCGTATTTATGAACCGATCTTTACAAAACTTCTTGGGTACCTTTGGTATCACCGTGGGATGAGAACGAGTGTTTTGGGGTCCTGTCCGAAATTCAAGATGGCCAATGGCAGCCATTTTGTACAAAATTAGGTGCAATCAGTCTTTTGTACAGAACTTATTTTGTGAATGTTTAGTACCATGGGATACATCACATATAGTACGGGTTTTTTTCTCGTGCAGAAATTATACAAATTAGATAAACTTTGATTTTTTCAGTGCTACTTACACACAATAAGTACACATGTCAATACGGCTCGGGCTAGAGACTGTATTTATGAACCGATCTTCACGAAATGTCTTGGGTACCTTTGTTATCACCTTGGGATGAGAACGAGTGTTTCTGGGTGCGTTCCAAAATTCAAGATGGCTGCCAGTGGCCATTTTGTACCGAAATTAGGTCTAATCAGTTTTTTGTCACAACTTCTATACAGCTCGTATTTATGAACTGATCTTCACAAAACTTCTTGGGTACCTTTGTTTTCACCTTGGGACAGTAACGAGTATGTTTTGGAGTGTCTTTGTTATCACTGTGCTATGAGAACAAATATTTTGGGGTTCAGTCAGACCCACTCTGTGACTCAAAGATTTCTTTTCTAGTTTAGCATCTGACTGTCACCCACCTTTACAATACTTTACCTATACGTTTGTTACAGGCTACGGTCAGTATTTATGTACAGACCATTACAATACTTAAAATGTTCCTTTGTTATCAGGTCATTACCTAGATGTTTGTCATTGCTGTGTCACATACTGTACATGTACATGTCTTAACAAGTTGAGCTACAGTGTCATTGACACTTTCATTGGTAACCTACTATAGAACGATGACTTACAGATCAAGTTTGAGTTTCATGCTGATTGCCTTATTCTTGTGTGAGTTATGGCCCTTGGAAATATGGAAAAGCGCCAAAATATCAGTTTTCCAGACTTTTTCTGGAAATGCTTCAATGGAATGATTTCATTTTTGGTAACCTACTATAGAACGATGACTTACAGATCAAGTTTCATTTACACTCTGTCCATCCATCCGTCAGTCTGTCAGTCAGTTTGTCGGTCATACTTTAGTTTTACATACTTTTTTTTAGAAATGCTTCAACGGAATGATTTCATTTTTGGTAACCTATTATAGAACGATGGCTTACAGATCAAGTTTCATTTGCACTCTGTCCATCCGTCAGTCTGTCAGTCATACTTTAGTTTTCCGGACTTTTTTGGAAATGCTTCAACCAAATGATTTCATTCTTGATAACCTACTATAGAACGATGACTTACAGATCAAGTTTTGAGTTTCATGCTGATTGCATTATTCTTGTGTGAGTTTTGGCCCTTGGAAATATGGAAAAGCGCCAAAATATCAGTTTTCTGGACTTTTTTTGGAAATGCTTCCAACAGAATTCATGCTGATCACATCTAGGTTATAACATTTGTATCATTATTAATGCTCATTAGTCCAGTAGGGGACATTGTATTGCTTCAGCGATACATGCGCTCTTGTTCTTTCTGTCCTAACAGTAATTCCCAGGCAAGAGTCACATCTGCCTCAACTTTAAATATGAACCATTACTTAAACTAGTGCAACTTTTCATCAAAGAAACGGGCATCTAATAATTTCCCTGGGTTAATACTCTTTTTTTCTCCTCCAATCAATGCTTATGACCCCTCATTGGAACAAGCTCATTGAATGCAGTCCAGTGACAGATCATAAGGTTTGTTTTCGATCCAAAAATGAATATTTTGTGAGCACTTAAATTTTATTGCAAGTATCGTCTTCCTTATCAAGATCAGTAAATTGTTAATTCACTCAAGTCTTTGGAGGAAAAGATATTGTATCTAGACTTACTACAGTAGATCCTCTTTTGAGAGACCACCCTTTTTGCAAGACAAAAGTGGTCTTTCAAGAGAGGTGGTATCTCACGAGAGGTTTGACATTTTTTGTGTCTGGGAGCTATTGATTCATGTACATTTAATGGAAATAGGTTGAAAATGTAACCACTTTCTATTAGCTTTTCACATCACTTGTCATCCGTCATCGTCTGGCATCTGTAAACTTTTCACATTTTCATCTTCTCTGTTTCTGCTGAGCCGGTGTGAACCAAACTTGGCAGGAATGGTCTATGGGAGATCCTCTACAAATGATTTTCATTTTGTTCCCATCAGATGAAAAACATGGCTTCCAGAGGCATTCTTTGATTCTGGTTGGTGGATTTTCAAAAATCTTCTCTCAAACAGCCAGGCCAAATGTTTTGATACTTCACATAAATGATAACTGGGATCCCCTCTACCAACGATCCTCATTTAATGTTGATCGGGATGTAAACATGGCTGCAATTGCGACTTATAGTTACTTTTGAAACCCCATGGGAAATCACATTTTCATCTTCTTCTCTGGAACTACTGAGCCGACATGAACGAAACCTGGCAGGGATAGTCTATGGAAGGTCTTGTACAAATGCTCCTATTTTTTGTTACTGTGCATCAAAAAACATGGCTGCCAGAAGCATGTTTGATTCTGATTGGTGGATTTTGAAAAATCCTCTCTGAAACCACAGGGCCAAATGTTTTGAAACTTTGCATGGTTGATGACTGAGACACCCTCTACCAGTGATCCTCATTTAATGTTGATTGGGTTGCAAACTTGGTGTAATTGTCTCTTATAGTTACTATAGGAACCCTATGGGAAATCACATTTTCATCTTCTTCTCTGGAACTACTAAGCCGATGTGAACCAAACCTGACAGGGATAGTCTATGGCGGGTCCTCTACAAATGCTCCTCATTTTGTTACCGTGCATCAAAAAACATGACTGCCAGAAGCATTTTTTGATTTTGATTGGTGGATTTTAAAAAAATCTTCTCTGAAACCTCAGGGCCAAATGTTTTGAAACTTTGCATGGTTGATGACAGGGACACCCTCTACCAATGTTCCTCATTTAATGTCGATTGTGTTGCAAACATGGCCACAATTGCAGCTTATAGTTACTATAGAAACCCTATGGGAAATCACATTTTCATCTTCTTCTCTGAAACTACTTAGCCGATGTGAACCAAACTTGGCAGAGACATTCTTTGATTCTGATTGATGGATATTGCAAAAATCTCCCCCTCTGAAACTACAAAGTCAAATGTTTTGAAACTTCACATGATTGAGGACTGTGACACCTTCTACCAATGATCCTCATGTAATGATGATGTAATGTTGTAAACATGGCCACTATAGCAGCTCATAGTTACCATGGAAAGCCTATGGGAAATCACATTTTTATATGTTGTTCCAGGTGAGCGAATACAGGCTCTTTAGAGCCTCTAGTTATTATGCCTCCCCAAAATTTTCGAGGGAGTATATAGTCCATCCGTCCGCCTGTCCATCTGCCTGCCCGTCCATCTGCCCGCCCGCCCGCCCGTCCGTCCGTACGAACATTTTGTATTATAACTCGAGCATCAGTTGTCGGATTTTAATGTTCTTTCATATGGTGATAGGGCAGCTTGGGGGAACGGATGCCCTCATACCTAGCGTTTCGTCCATTCATGTTTGGTAGAGTTATGGCCCCTGTTTGTTTTTGGCCTCTGTTTCTGACTAACTACATATCGATATATTTATATAAATATGGATGACACAAGAATCATAGTGTTGTTTAATTCCGTTCATTCAAAGTTGTTTGGATGAACCAATTCTCTTCAAACTTTCAGAAGTTATTTATTTACATGCAAGTCTGACTATGCTACCTTCGGGGGCATCAGCACATGCGTTAGCGTTGCTCTTGTTATTATTTTATTATTTTATTTTTACCTTTCATTTTATTCTGAGTACAGGTATTAATAGATATTTAATTATGTTAAAAATGTATGTTTCAGTGTATTATCAAAATGTATGGTTTTGTTATTTTTCATTCATTCTTGTACATGTATACATTATCAAAACAGTGTACAAATTGTTCAATGAGCATAATATTATAGTTACTTGTAGATGTACTCTATTTGAATGAATAAAAGTTTTCATAAATATATAAAGTTTCACACTGATTTTGACATCTGCAGTAATCTTTTTATTATTATTTTTTTATATTTTTACCTTTCATTTTATTCTGAGCACATTCATTACTCAAGGCCATGCAATCTTATTGTATTTAATAATCCCCCCACCCCACCCCCCCCCCCCCCTCTCCCCCAACCCACACATTTTGACATTTGCACACAGAGGCTTGTTACAAACAATGATTCAGGAACAAAATAATTTTATAAAATAAGCATAACACGATAACCCCTCATACTAGTACATGTATATCCAGTTTTGTTTATTCTATTATTTTATTCCTGAATCCTTGTTTGTAACAAGCCCCTGTCATATGCAAAGAAAAAAAAATCACCCACCAAACTCAGAATAAGTATTGATATTGGGTACACATGTCAAATTCTTTCTTTCATGGGAGGATGTATGTGTACAGTACAGTACAGTACAGGAAGAGGGGAAATAAACTGTAGGATAACAAATAAATTAAGTTGGCATGGCATGTGCAGGGTGGATAACTACATGTACAAATTTTCTCACATCACTGATCAACTGTTAAAATACCAGACTAGAGAGGGGGAAAGAGAGGGGAAGAATCAAATTTAAAAGAATTCTTTCTTATGTTACGAATGACATTACGAACTTCTACTCTAACAAGCATGTGTACATGTACACATGGATTGTGGGCATTGGGGGCTTGGTGGCTCAGTAGGTAGAGGTGCAGGCTGCAAGCCAAGAGGTCCTCTGTTCAAATCCCACCTGCTGCAACTGCATTGTGTCCTTGGGCAAGACACTTCACCCCCATTGCACATCTGGGGGTGCGGTGACGTCGTGTACTAAGACTTACTGCACGTTGATGGTGCACTTGTCTTCAACCAATGCTAACCCTGCTTGTGTGGAGTCAGTATGTTGGGGAGCTGACAGTTGCTTGCCCTTGCTCGGTGGTTCTCTCCGAGTACTCCGGCTTCCTCCACCCATAAAACTGTCATGGTCATTATTAGCCATTGGGCAAAAATACGTGAGCTTAAACCCCCAATAAATAAATAAATAAATAAATATTGTGGGCATTATATTGACAAATGCCTCGGAGATGAGCGAGTATTCAAATGGATAGCTGATCCCAATTTTGTAAAGTCACTGGCCCTAAATCGACACACTTGCTAAGTTACAGTCTCTGAATCTTCACAAATGCGGTCAATTCCTTTGAAAATTATATCAACTTTTTCAAATTAAAAATGTACACAATACAATTTTGACAAACATGTGACCAAATTGGGTTAGAGATTAACTTTTATATTTGTTTTCATTGAAAAGCACATGGTAAATATCGGTTCGAGATTAACCTGCACTTTTCAATGAAAAATCAACTGTGTTAGCTTCATTTGATTACAACATGTGTATCAAACATCAATCACAGTGGCCCGTTACAAACAATGATTCAGGAATAAAATAATATAAAATAAGCATAACTGGATACAACCCATATACTAGTTATTTATTATGTATGTGTACTGGTATAATGGTGGCATCCAGTTATGCTCATCTTATATTATTTTATTCCTGAATCATTGTTTGTAATGAGCCCCTGTGCATCAATACTTGTTCAGAAAGGGTGTGTTTTGGGGGTGGGGGGGGATTTTTGAAGCCATATTGTTTGCCAATATGAGACAGAAAAAGAAAACAGTCAGTGATAATTTATTTCTTCCGAAAGAAATTACTAATGGATGGATTGTTTTGTTTTACTGTCGTGAAGATCATTTTCCAGACTGGCTTCTATTAACCCAACCTGGTAAATGGGGTCACAAATTTGATTTTGCAGAGCATATGTTTTAATTTCTGCGAGATTGTTTAACACATGACTCAGATTGAACGTTTCAGAAGTGTCCACGGACTCTGAATCATCATCTCTCTCATCGTCACTTTCCAATGCAGAGTCTACTATTGGCTGCCCTTTCAGAATTCTGACTTCCCAATCATCGTTCATTTCTTCAGGGGAGGTTTGTACATCATTGTCTATGTTGCAATAATCTGCGAGTGTGACTTTCAACAACTTTTGTGTGTTCTCATCAGTACATGTATTGTCACTTTCCACAGTTTCTGCCTCACTGCAGCTGTCACCAATCCCAAACTTTGAAAAACATTTTGCAACAGTTTGTGCACTGACATCAACCCATGCCGACTTGACCCACATTATATTATCCAGAAGTGAAATGCTTTTTGCAAACTCTGTTGTGGTTGAACACTTATCAATTTTGCACAATATATGTCACAAACTTTTTTCTATAGTTCAGTTTCACACACTGAATAATCCCTGCATTACATGGCTGCAATTTGGATGTGGTATTAACTGGTAGAAAGCACAGTTTGACATTACTCAGTTCAACATCAGCATGGGCACTACAATTGTCAGCCAAAAATTTGTCTGTTGTTTCTTTTCATTTTTATATTCACTGAGCACAGCCATTGGGTGAATGTATCTCCCACCATCCATGCCTTTTTATTTGAATGGTATGAAATGCCCATGTTCGACATTTTTTAAATCCTTTGAAGCATCTGGGATTTTTAGCTCAACTTTGACTCAAGTCAAAATTGAGCTGTCACAACTTCTATATGGCTCGTATTTATGAACTGATCTTCACGAAACTTCTTGGGTACCTTTGTTTTCACCTTGGGACAGGAACGAGTGTGTTTTGAGGTGCCTTTCTTATCACTGTGCTATGAGAACAAATATTTTGGGGTTCAGTCAGACCCACTTTGGGACTCAAAAGATTTCTTTTCTTGTTTAGCATCTGACTGTCACCCACCTTTACAATAGTTTACCTATACATTTGTTACAGGCTACAGTCAGTATTTTTGTACAGACCATTACAATACTTTATATGTACCTTTGTTATCAAGTCATTACCTAGATGTTTGTCTTTGCTGTGTCACATACTATACATGTACATGTCTTAATAAGTTGAGCTACAGTGTCATTGACACTTTCATTTGATTTTCCAATGACTAAAAGTTCAAGTTTTTCTCTAGTGGCACTGCAAGCTAATAATATGGTTACTCTATCCTTTGCTTTTTTAACTCCTTTTCTTTCGTTGTTTTTTGAGACTGAAGATCTCTCTGGCAGCCCTCTTATGTACAGGCCTGTCTCATCACATTAAAAATGTCTTCTAATGTATATTCTTCTGTGATGGATGGCAGACATTTTTTCCAGTTATCTACAGCTGCTTCATTAACTTCGGCTGATTTG
Source organism: Pictodentalium vernedei (assembly GCA_031216915.1). NCBI lineage: Eukaryota > Metazoa > Mollusca > Scaphopoda > Dentaliida > Dentaliidae > Pictodentalium > Pictodentalium vernedei. The sequence goes on along the minus strand of CM062292.1, from coordinate 194,946,607 downwards.
TCAGTGAGAGTTCCTGATTTAATATTGTGGCAATTTCTGAAGCATTGGAGGCTGTAAAATCTGCATGACTCATTTTGAATGTTTTTGCTACAGGCAATACAAAACCAGCTCCACACCGCTACATTAATAACAGCATAGACTGTCCTCCAGGCTTTTACATATTTCCTGTCACTTTGTGTACAACCTTTCCACTCCTCTTTTTCAAATTCTGCTTTTCCTTCACAATGGACTATATTTGTGTTTTACCAACGCAGAGAATATTTTCAAATTTCCTTGCACTGTCACCAAATTCAGATATGTCAATCACTTTCATTCTCTCTTCCAAAGTTAATATTTTTTGTTTTTTACTGGCAGGCTCCGTCATTATTATTTTTATATGCCTGTCATTTGATGGACATATTATGTTATGGTCCATCTGTCTGTCTATCTGTCTGTCCGTAAGCAATTTTTGTGTCGCCTACTCCTCCAAAAGTTTACATGCTACATTGTTAAAACTTTGCACACATGCTGATCAGTAATTGCCGTTGTGCATGTGCCAAGTGTGGGTAACTCCATTTTGTATTTCCAGAGTTAGGCCCCCTTTTAGTACTTATAACATAACAGTATTGTGTCGCCTACTCCTTCAACATTTTACATGCTACATTGTTCAAACTGATCAGTAATTGCCGTTGTGCATGTGACAAGAGCAGGTAACTCTGTTGTGTATTTCCAGAGTTATGTCTCCTTTTAATACTTAAAACATTACAGTACTGTGACGCATACTCCTTCAACATTTTTCATGCTAAATTGTTTAATCTTTGCACACATGGTGATCACCAATTGCCGTTGTGCATGTGACAAGAGCAGGTAACTCCATTTTGTATTGCAAGAGTTATGCCCCTTTTAGTACTTAAAACATTACAGTATTATGCCGCCTTCTCTTTCACCATTTTACATGCTTGTTCAAACTTTCACACATGTTGATCACCAATTGCCATTGTGCATGTGACAAGAGCAGGTAACTCTGTTTTGTATTTCCAGAGTTATGTCCCCTTTTAGTACTTGAAACATTTCACTATTGTGTCGCATACTCCAACATTTTACTTGCTTTATTGTTCAAACTTTGCACCCATGTTGATCATCAATTGTCGTTGTGCATGTGACAGGAGCAGATAACACCATTTGATTTGTAAATGAGGAGAATCCTCGCCGTTTATAGCTATTATGATCCTCAAAATGTCCTTTTCCTTGGTGCCACCTATCGTCAATTTTTATGTGTACCCACACTATGTATGGTACACATAATGCCGGCATCCGGGGTGACCATCCGTCGTTCATCTATCCGTCTGTCCATCTGTCCGTCCGTCCGTCCGTCCGTCCGGTGTCCATATCCATTTCTTTGGCATTCGATAACTTGAAAACTATTGCTTGGATTGTCAAGTTACTTTGTATTTGTGTTCAGGTTACTGATGTGCCGAGCTGTATAGTTTTTGGTGTAAATCTGATAATTTTATCCTGAGATATTAACCCTTGGTCCTTCAAATTGAAAATTCCTCCAGTCCCTTTGGCATTCGATAACTTGAAAAATATTGCTTGGATTGTCTAGTTACTTTATATTTGTGTTCAGGTTACTGATTTGCCGAGCTGTATAGTTTTTGGTGTAAATCTGATGATTTGATTCCGAGATATTAACCCTTTATCCTTCAAATTGAAAATCCCTCCAATCCCTTTGGCATTCGATAACTTGAAAAATATTGCTTGGATTGTCAAGTTACTTTATAATATTTGTGTTCAGGTTACTGAAGTGCCTAGCTGTTGTATAGTTTTTTGGTGTAAATCTGTTATTTTGATCCTGAGATATTAACCCTTTATCCTTCAAATTGAAAATTCCTCCAATCCCTTTGGCATTCGATAACTTGAAAAATATTGCTTGGATTGTCGAGTTACTTTATATTTGTGTTCAGGTTACTGATGTTCCGAGCTGTATAGTTTTTGGTGTAAATTTGATAATTTAATCGTGAGATATTAACCCTTATCCATCAAATTGAAAATTCCTCCAATCCCTTTGGCATTCGATAACTTAAAAAATATTGCTTGGATTGTCAAGTTACTTTATATTTGTGTTCAGGTTACTGATGTACCGAGCTGTATAGTTTTTGGTGGAAATCTGTTATTTTGATCCTGAGATATTAACCCTTTATCCTTCAAATTGAAAATTCCTCCAGTCCCTTTGGCATTCCATAACTTGAAAACTATTGCTTGGATTGTCAAGTTACTTTACATTTGTGTTCAGGTTACTGATGTGCTGAGCTGTATAGTTTTTGGTGTAAATCTGATAATTTAATCGTGAGATATTAACCCTTTATCCTTCAAATTGAAAGTTCCTCCAATCCCTTTGGCATTCGATAACTTGAAAAATATTGCTTGGATTGTCAAGTTACTTTATATTTGTGTTCAGGTTACTGATGTGCCGAGCTGTATAGTTTTTGGTGTAAATCTGATCATTTGATCCTGAGATATTAACCCTTTATCCTTCAAATTGAAAATTCCTCCAATCCCTTTGGCATGAGATAACTCAAAAAATATCAATCCGATTGTCATGTAAACTTTATATATTTATTCAGGTTACTGATGTGCTGTGCTGTATAGTTTTTTATGTAAATCTGATCCGGAATGTTAACCCTTTATCCATCAAATTAGACACTCCTCCAATCCATTTCTATATGTACCCATACCATGTATGGTGTACATAATGTTGGCATCCAGGTGGCAATCCGTCATACAGCTTTCCACTAGTTGCGCGTATGGGTACACATCTGATGATTTCATCGGCCTATTTTTATCATTGAAGTTAACTTATCAATGAATGGATGCTACCATTGGAAATGGCAAGAAGAATCTTCTACAGCAGCTTTGTTTTTATTTTGTGAAGACCTCAGATGGATTAATACAGGGTTCCCGTGCCTCCTTGAATTTCTTGAAAGTCCTTGAATTTCAAAACACCCTCCCATGGACCTGGGAACTCCTTGAATTTTGAAGCATCTCCTGGAAACTCGTTGAATTTTGGAAAAATCGAGTCGGTTGCTCACTGGATTAATTCAACTCCTAACATTTTTCCTTCTTCCCAACACATAGTCGCTTTTTACTCCTTGAAAACCCTTGAATTTTACCCAGCTGACTCCTTGAAAAAATGGTCTGAACCTCCTGGAAACTCCTGGAATTCACTTCTCGATTTGGTGCAGGAACCCTGTAATATAAAAATGTGAATACAGGTGAATTACCCTTTACTCCAGACAGGGGAATGGGCAATGATTGGAGGGGGTGGGGGGCAGACATAGTTGAGTCAACAAAAATTTCAAACTTTACCCCAGAGAAACTTGTGCATGTTCCAATTTTGACGGGCGTATGTTGCCCCGCTAGGCAGTGCTCTTGTTCTCAGATTACATGCACTATGAATTAAAATTGATTTTGTGACCAACTACCAGTAGTGTGGCTTTTTATACAGTAAAAAAATGGGTTGTGTGTTAACAACAGTAAAATCACATAACTCACACAACTCATGGTCGCACATCTTTCATCAGCCCCATCAAACAAAAAATTACACAGCTCACAGTTGCTCTTCTTTTCATCAGCCCTATCATACAAATCCGACTTTACAAAACAAAAAATAAAAAAAACAATTTCTTTCTGCTGTTTATTGTTCAATAGTTACAACAGTACAGCGACACACAGCTTTATTGTTGACATTGTGTTTGTGACACTCTCTGTGATGAAAGCATGTGTACACATGTTTTCAAAATAACAATGGATCATTTTTGTAATTTACAAATTTATTTTTAAACATTCTTTTGTCAATTTACCACATGAAATGGAACAAACATTTTATTTCCTCACACTACATGGTAAAAACAAATAACATGAACTGTAAAAAAAGAAATAGTCCAAACAGGAATCTGTTTGTACTGTGAAATACAGTGAAAATAGGCAATGCAAAAGAACTTTGACATTTTTTTATTTGTAAGCGGTCGCCCGCAACAGGTAGGTTTACAATTGTGATCACTTGTTGCATTTTGGAGGTGGTCACTCATGAAAGTATAGTTTGCGAGTGATTTAATTGGTGCATTCAAAACCCGGTTGTTAATGGGAAGTTGTCACTCCCGAGAGGGGTCACTCAAGATAGGTTTTACTGTATTGTTACTTGGCGCATAAGGTCTGGGCAGTTCCCAGATTATCCACATTGTCACAGCTTGTAAGTTTAGAAGGTGGAGTGTTTTCTCGTCAGTTCTTGGCTGTTTATATAAGCAACCAAGACCTGACTAGAAACCATTGCCGGGGTTAGTTGACAAATGAATGAAGGGTTCCTTTTTATTGCAGAATGAAGCACCTGTTTGAGACAAATTATTGAAGTAGTTGTTAGACTTAGTTGTTAGGCTAATAGATTTAAGAGTTGATATACAAACTTGACAATTCCTGCTGATCAGCATTTCATAGCTTGTAATGACCTGTACTCGAACTTATTTACAAAAAGTAATCTGCTTAACCATTTACCTAACATAATAGAAAAACTGTGAGAAGATTTTATTATTTTTAGCTCACCGAAGGGAGCTAAACTTATCACTTGCCGTCCGACGTCGTGAACATTTTTCAAATGACTTCTCCTCTGAAACCGCTAGGTCGATTTGCTCGAAATTTGGTATGGATGTTCATGTCAAATCAAGTTTGTTCAAATGAAATGGACATGCCCATGTGGGGCTCCATAGGGGGCATAACTCCGTTAGCACCCTGTGTATATTAGAGAAATTACTAAAAAATCTTCTTCTCCCACACAAGTGGGCAGAATCATTTGATATTTGGTATACATCATTATGGAGTGGATCTGATTCAAGTTTGTTCAAATCGGCCCCCTGGATTCATATTTGGGCTCAGTATAGAAGCCCGAATTTGAACTTGGTGCATTTCAGGCAAATTTCTTAAAAAATCTTCTTCTCCAGATCCAGCAGGCAGAATCTTTTGATATTTGGTATGCAACATTGTGGGATGGATCTGATTCAAGTTTGTTCAAATCGGCCCCCTGGATTCTCATTTGGGCTCAGTATAGAAGCCCGAATTTGAACTTGTGCATTTTAGGCAAATTTCTTAAATATCTTCTTCTCCAGATCCAGCAGGCAGAATCTTTTGATATTTGGTATGCAACATTGTGGGGTGGATCTGATTCAAGTTTGTTCAATTCAGCCCCCTGGGTTCATATTTGGGCTCAGTATAGGAGCCCAAATTCGAACTTAGTGCATTCAGGCAAATTTCTTAAAAAATCTTCTCAAGATCCAGCAGGCAGAATCTTTTGATATTGGGTATCGTCTTCTTCAGATCCAGCAGTCAAAATGTTTTGATATTTGGTATGCAGCATCTGTGGGGGGGGAGGGGGGGGAGATTCAAGTTTGTTCAAGCTATGTCCCTAGGTCCATATTTGGGCTCACTGTGCAGGCTTGGCAATTTCAGGAGAGTGATTTTTTAGCTCTCCTTACTGCCCTCCTGAAAGAATTAAGGAGAGTGAAATATTGCCCTCCTAAATGTTTTGGTCTGGGATGATTGAGATTACATGTATTATGCTCACATTAAATTTTTGTTGTAAAACAAAAATGTAATTTAACTTCGAAGTCACATAACATCACGTAATTTTATTTTGAAACTGGTTTAGTGGTAAAAGGTAATTTTGAAACTGGTTTAGTGGTAAAAGGTAATGGCTGCAACTGTGTTTGGGTATGTACTTTGTACATACCCAAACACAGTTGCAATCATTTGAAGCAAAATGGGTCACAGCAATATTTATGTCTCCCCTTCCCAGAAGGGAGACATATTGTTTTAGTGCATATTCTTCTTCTTCTTCTTCTTCTTCTTCTTCTTCTTCTTCTTCTTCTTCTGCCGGTGTGCAGTGTACCATAGTGACCTTCATGTGACCTTGACCTTTGACCTGAAGGTCAGATTTATGTGTTCTGTACCTGCGTCGCCAGCGGCAGAGCAGGTCTAGTAACCGCTCGACTCCATCCGTCCGTCAGTCTGTCCATCCATCCATCCGAAACACTTTTTCCGTCAAAGTTTTCTTGGCTTCTATGAAAGGGAATGATTTTATATTTGGTCTGCTGCTTCATAATGATGAGTTGTATCGCGTATGCAATTTTCAGGTCTGCCGTGCAGCCACTTCCTGTTTGCCGATACTTTGAAATTTTACAGTACCCACTGAACATTGAAATTTTCCGTCAAGGTTTTCTCGGCTTCTATGCAAGGGATTGATTTTATATTTGGTCTGCTGCTTCATAATGATGAGTTGTATCGTGAAAGCAATTTTTAGATCTGCTGTGCAGCCACTTCCTATTTGCTGATACTTTGAAATTTTACTGTACCCACTGAACATTGAAATTTTTTGTCAAACTTTTCTCGGCTTCTATGCAAGGGATTGATTTTATATTTCATCTGGAGCCTGATAATGATCAGTTGTATCGTGTATGCAATTTTCAGATCTGCTGTGCAGCCACTTCCTGTTTGCCGATTCAATTGTATGCAGCGACGCAGGTCCAGACCCGGTATTGGTCTTGGCTTGTTTAAGGGAAACATCACACAAACTTTGTCCGGGCCATAACTTTTTTTGTCTTTTGACCTACACTTTAGATACTTGGCATGTGGATGTATCACCATGAACTGGTGTGCCGTGTACCATAGTGACCTTCATGTGACCTTGACCTGAAGGTCAGATTAATGCGCTTTTTTAAGGGAAACTGTCTGGACCAGAACTTTTTTGTATTTCGAGTCAGGCTTTAGATATTTGGCATGTGGATGTATCACCAGGATCCGGTGTGTAGCGTACCATTGTGACCTTCATGTGACCTTTACCTTTGATCTGAAGGTCAGATTTGTGCTTTTTTCAAGGAAACTTTGTCCAGACCAAAACTTGTTTGTCTTTTGAGCCAGGCCTTAGATATTTGGCACATGGATGTATCGCCATGAGCCAGTGTGTCGCATACCATTGTGACCTTGACCTCAAGGTCAAATTTATGTACTTCAAATAGGGAGTAATTGTCCAGACCAGACTTTTTATGTTTTTTGACCTAGGACTTGGTTATTTGACATGTGGATGTGTCACCATGAGACCGCATGTCGTGACCTTCATGTGACCTTGACCTCAAGGTCAAATTTATGTACTTCAAATAGGGAGTAATTGTCCAGACCAGAATTTTTTTGTTTTTTGACCTAGGACTTGGTTATTTGACATGTGGATGTGTCACCATGAGACCGCATGTCGTGTACCTCGCTGACCTACATGTGACCTTGACCTCTGACCTTAAGGTCAAATTTATGTACTTCAAATAGGGAATAATTGTCCAGATCAGAACTTTTTTTGTTTTTTTTTTACCTAGGACTTAGATGATTGACATGTGGATGTATCGCAATTAGACCGCATGTCACATGTAATCATGACCTTCATGTGACCTTGACCTCAAGGTCAAATTTATGTACTTTAAATAGGGAGTAATTGTCCAGACCAGATTTATTTTTTTTTGGACATGTGGATGTGTCACCATGAAACCGCATGTCTGCTACCTTGATGAACTGCATGTGACCTTGACCTCTGACCTTAAGGTCAAATTTATGTACTTCAAATAGGGAATAATTGTCCAGATCAGAACTTTTTTTGTTTTTTTTTTACCTAGGACTTAGATTATTGACATGTGGATGTATCACAATGAGACCCCACATGTCATCATGACCTTCATGTGACCTTGACCTCAAGATCAAATTTATGTACTTTAAATACGGAGTAATTGTCCAGACCAGAATTTTTTTTTTTTTGACATGTGGATGTGTCACCATGAAACCGCATGTCCGCTACCTTGATGAACTGCATGTGACCTTGACCTCTGACCTCAAAAGGAAGGGGAGACATATGTTTTAGTGTGCTAAAACACTTTCTAGTTTTTTTTCTGTCAGTTTCAACAACTGGCATCACAGTTTGAAGGGTAATTATTCAAGGAATATTGACGCTATAATATACTACCATTACTACTATCCTGTCACTTGAAGCATGTGCACCAGGATGTGACTGTAGATTCAAGCAGACCTGTTGTCCAAGAAAGTCATACGCCTGCCACTACCACCTTCAACCCCCCCCCCCCCAACTTGGGCACGCACACAGGTCTTGTCAAGTGTGTGTTTGGTTATTGAGTAAGTGGGTTAGGTTGGCATCGGTGAGAGGAAGAACCCTATTTATTTTGGACTCACTATGTCAAAGGTCAAGGTCACAGTGACCTTGAACATAGTAAATCGTAAACAATTGTTTCCGGATGGTAACTTGACTGTGGTTCAACCCACATTCATGAAACTTCATATGTAGGTTGGCCTTCTTGAGAGGAAGAACCCTATTTATTTTGGACTCGATAGATCAAAGGTCAAGATCACTGTGACCCAAAACATAGTAAATCAAAAACAATTGGTTTCCAGATGATAACTTTATAATGGTTCCACCCACTTTCATGAAACTTCATAGGTAGATTGACATCAGTGAGAGGAAGAGCCCTATTTATTTTGTACTCGCTACGTGAAAGGTCAAGGTCACAGTGACCTTCAACATAGTAAAATCGTAAATAATTGGTTTCCAGATGATAACTTGATAATGGTTTGAACCACATTCATGAAGCTTCATATGTAGGTTGGCCCAGGTGAGTGGAAGACCCCTATATTTTTGGATTTGCTAGGTCAAAGGTCAAGGTCACAGTAACCTTGTACATAACAAATCGTAAACAATTTGTTTCCAGATGATAATTTGACAGTGGTTCGACCCACATTCATGAAACTACATAGGTAGGTTGGCATTGGTGCAAGAAAGAGCCCTATTTATTTTGGAATCACTAGGTCAAATGTCAAGGTCACAGTGTCCCTTCACATAGTAAATTGTAAACCACTGGTTTCCGACCGAAAAGTTGATAATGATTAAACCCACTTTTGTGCTGTCACAACTCGACATTCGATCGGTGATCCTATCGGCATTTTTAGCTCACCAAAGGGAGCTTAACTTATCACTTGCCGTTCGTCGACATCGTCTGTCGTGAACTTTACATTATCGACTACTCCTCACAAACTACTGGATCTAATTGAACCAAATTTTGTGTGCATATTTCCTATCATATTTCAATTCAAACTTGTACAAATAAACCTGCCGCACTCACAGGAGGCACCACAAGGGGCATAACTCTGATAGCACCCATGAATTTCTTTCCAAAATTCAAAAAAATCTTCTTCAGATCCACCAGGCAGAATTCCTTCCTATTTGGTATACATCATCTCTCGGGCCCCCTGGATTCATATTTGGGCTCACTATAGAAGCCCGAATTTGAACTTAGTGCATTTCAGGCAAATTTCTTAAAAAATCTTCTCCTGATCCAGCAGGCAGAATCTTTTGATATTTGGTATGCAACATTGTGGGGTGGATCTGATTCAAGTTTGTACAAATCGGCCCCCTGGGTTCATATTTGGGCTCAGTATAGGAGCCCAAATTTCAACTTCGTGCATTTCAGACAAATTTCTTTAAAAATCTTCTCAAGATTCAGCAGGCAGAATATCTTTTGATATTGGGTATGCAGTATGCTTAGGGGATGAAATTCATGTTTGTTCAAGCCAAGTCCCTGGGTTCATATTTGGGCTCACTGTGGGAGCTCGAATTATAACTTAGTTCAAACTGAGGAATTTTCTTTAAAAATCTTCTTCTTCAGATCCAGCAGTCGGAATGTTTTGATATTTGGTATGCAGCATCCTTAGGGGGGTGAGATTCAAGTTTGTTTAAGCCATGTCCCTAGGTCCATATTTGTGATCACTGTGGGAGCTTGAATTGCAACTTAGTTCAAAATGAGAAATTTTCTTAAAAAATCTTCTTCTTCAGATCCAGCAGTCGGAATGTTTTGATATTTGGTGTGCAGCATCCTTGGTAGTGGTGGGGGGGGGGGGGGGGGGGGGGGGGGATTCAACAAGTTTGTTGAAGCCAAGTCCCTGAATTCATACTTGGGCTCACTGTGGAAGCCCGAATGATAACTTATTAGTTCAAAATGAGGAATTTTCTTTAAAAATCTTCTTCTTCAGATCCAGCAGTCAGAATGCTTTTGATATTTGGTATGCAGCATCCTTAGGGAGGTAAGATTCAATTTTGTTCAAGCCATGTCCCAAGGTCAATATTTGGGCTCACTGCGGAAGTTTGAATTGTAACTTAGTTCAAAATGAGGAATTTTCTTAATAAATCTTCTTCAGATCAAGCAGTCAGAATGTTTTGATATTTGGTGTGCAGCATCCTTGGGGGTTGGGGGAGGGAGGGGGGGATTCAAATTTGTTAAAGCCAAGTCCCTGGGTTCATATTTGGGCTCCCTGTGGGAGCCAGAATTCTAACTTAGTTCAATATGAGGAATATTCTTTAAAAATCTTTTTTTTTTAGATCCATAGATCCACCAGTCAGAATCTTTGGATATTTGGTGTAAGCTTTTCTTAGGAGGGGCAGATGCAACTTGTTGAAATCAATTCCCTGGGTTGATATTTAGTTTACCTTGTCAGATGAGTGCCCTCAGGCTCCCTGGGGCCTCTTGTTTTGTTTTATAAACAGAAAGCAATGTTTTGGATTTTTGTAAATTTGTTGTATATTGTCCCTTTAAGAGTGGATTGATTGTTTGTTGGGGTTTAATGACACATTTAGCAGCTAGGATCAAATCATGTCAGTCAGTTTTACAGGTAGAGGAATATGATGAAAGAATAAATGCATACAAGAAGCTCTTTACTTGTCTAAGTTTTCAAAGGTTTTTTTTTTTTTTTTTCCTTTAGCTATTCTCACACTCTGAAAGGCCAGAACTTCACAACTTTGTCTGAAAAAACTAGTACCCAAAGTCACAGAAATGGCTCAGCTGGTATGAAAACAATGGATAAGAAGACTGATGTTAAAAGTCAGACAAGAAATGAAAAAAGTTCACAACACCAGTACGTGAATGTTTCACTGAGTGTCAAGAATTTTTCTTGCCTTATGTTTTTAGGCTGGAAATAAAGAGTCATCATAGCCCATTAGTAGGTTACGCTATATAATGAAGTGGTAACCAAAAGGAAAAAAAAAGTGTTGTGATGTTTTTCTGCCTTCTTTGTTTTTACAATGCCAGTTATTCTCTTCAAGTTTGAACAAAATTTCTTCCAAAATAAATAGTAACAACTAATGTGCATTAGTTGTTGCTATTTATTTTGACAGAAATTCGATGAAGGTGTGATCAAGGTGTGAAGCCAGTTAATTCATATGTGGTCACAATGCACAACCTTTGTGTTGAGTTAGCTTCAAAAGATTATAGGGTCTGACTTGCAAAACATGTAGGTTTAGGAATTTAATTATACCCCCACGCAATGAGTTGTGGGGGGGAGGGGTGGGAGGACTGGAATCACCTTGTCCGTTTGTCCAGAGATTTTCGGAGATTTTCTCAGACGTTTATGGACCATTGTCATCAAAATTTGGTATGAATGTTCACCACTACGGGAACCTGTGCATCTGTAACTATAGTTCCAGTCGGACTATTTTTGCCTGAGTTATGCCCCTTCTTCACATGTTTTAGAATGCTAGAAATTTGTCCAGAGATTTTCTCAGATTTTTATGGGTCGATTCCTCTGAAACTTGGTATGAATATTCACTACCATGGGAACCTGTGTATCAGTGATTATAGTTTTAATCAGATTTTTTTTTGCCAGAGTTATGCCCCTTTTTGTCTTAGAATAATTAATTTTGTCCGGAGATTTTCTCAGGTGTTTATGGGTTGATTCCTTTGAAACTTGGTATGGATGTTTGCTACCGTGGGAACCGGCGCACCAGAGATTATAGTTATGATTGGAATTTTTTTGCCAGAGTTATGACCCTTTTCGTCTTAGATTGCCTGAATTTTGTCCAGAGATTTTCTTGGATGCTTATTGTTCGATTCCATTTAAATTTGGTATGTATGTTCACTACCATGGGAACCTGTCCACCAGCAATTACAGCTTTGATCGGACTTTTTTGCCAGAGTTATGACCTTTTTTGTCTTAGAATAATTAATTTTGTCCAGAGATTTTCTTGGATGTTTATTGTTCGATTCCATTTAAACTTGGTATATATGTTCACTACCATGGGAACCTGTCCACCAGCGATTACAGTTTTGATCGGACTTTTTTGCCAGAGTTATGCCCCTTTTTATCTTAGAATAATTAATTTTATCCGCAGATTTTTCTCTGTTGCTCATGGGTCAATTCCTTTGAAACTTGGTATGGATGTTCACTATCATAGGAACCTGTGCACCAGTGATTATAATTTTGATCGGACTTTTTTTCCTAGAGTTATGCCCCTTCTCATCTCAGAATGCCTGAATTTTGTCTGGAGATTTTCTCAAATGTTTATGAATCCATTTCTTTGAAACTTGGTATGGATGTTCACTACCATGGGAGACTGTGCACCTGTGATTATAGTTTTGATTGGACTTTTCTTGGCAGAGTTATGCCCCTTTTCTTCTTAGAATATCTGAATTCTGTCCAGAGATTTTCTCAGATGTTCATGGGTCGATTCCTTTGGAACTTGGTAAGATGTGTCCATGTGATTATAGTTACGATCAGAATTTTTTTACCAGAGTTGTGCCACTTTTCATATTAGAATAATCATGGCAGCAAGGGGATTGGGTATGGACAGGCCCATCTGGGACAGTCGCACCTCTGGTTTCTTATTGTCAAAGATCTTGGCACGTTCTTGAATTTAGACTAAAGTATCCTTGATTTCTCTTTAATTCAACTTCAAAAGGTTCTGGAAATTTGTTGGAGTACCTGATTCAGTTTTGGAGCTTCTTTAGTGAACTGTTAAATGCTGCGATCTGACAAACTGTTGGAAATGGTTTTGGTGCCCTTTGTAGCTCACCTGACTGCAAATCAGTGTGAGCTATTACCGTTACTTGGCATCTGCCGTGTGTCGTCCGTTAACTTTTGGAAACTTGTCTTCTTCTTCACAACCATTAAGCCAAATTCAAGCATATATTGCACAGACCATCTATGGTGTATACCCTTTCTATTTTATTCAAATGAAGCAGCTGCCATCTTAGGGCTCTTGTTAATCCCCCAAAAGCCTAAAAATCTTCTCATTAATCACTAGAGAGAATGCCTTGATATTCGGTATGGAACATCCCTTGGTATTGAAGATTAAAGTTTGTTGAAGGGAAGTTGGTAGGTCAATATATGGGCTCTCTGCGTGAGCATATCCATTTTGGGATCAGCCCCAAATTTCTATTTCAAGAACTCGATTTGAACCAAATTTGGCACGTGGTATAAGTGAGTCCTATGTAATTGATTGATGCTCGGTAAAAAAATTTTTCACAGCCATGTGGGAACCCCAGGGGCTAAAAATAGAAACAAATTAAAACACCCATATTTCCCAAACCACATGGAACAGAGAACTGTTATATGGTATGAAGCATCCTTAGGACCAGTAAAATGGAATCATAAAAAAAATTGCCATTGGTTATGTCAGGCTGTTCTGTACGGGGCATCAAAAAAATGCTAAGTCCACATATTTGCAAAAATTGAAAAAAAAATTTTTTTTTCCTCAGACCTGCTGATCAGAACCTTTTCATATTTGGTATACAACATCTCTAGGTGGTCAGATTCAAGTTTGTTCAATTCGGATCCCTGGGTTGATATTCAGGCTCTTTGTTGGCACTCAAAGTTTAACTTAGTACAATATGAGGGAATTTCTTTAAAAATCACCTTCTCCAGATCCACCAGTCAGAATGATTTTGTATTTGGTATACAACAACTCTGGAGGGCGGAGGTCAAGTTTGTTCAAATCGGGTCCTGGGTTAATATTTAGTCCCCTTATGGTAGCCTGAATTTTAACTTAGTCAATAGGAGGAAATTTGTTTAAAAATCTTCTCCTTCAGATCTCCCAGTCAGAATGCTTTCGCATTTGGTATACTGCATCCTGGTGGTGGAAGGGAAGGGCTCAGACTCAAGTTTGTCCAAGTTAAGTTCCTAGGTTGATATTTGGGGGTGCGGTGGCATTGCGGTAACCGGTTCTCATCAGATCACTGAAGTTAAGCAATGTCGAGCCTGTTAATCATTGGATGGGTGACCGTCTGAGCGATCAATTTGAACTCCCGCGTTGTGTCCTTGGGCAAGGCACTTAACCCCGATTGTCCACACGGGGGCACGATGATGCCATGTACTAAGGCGTATTGCATGTCTATGGTATGCATGTCTTCAACCAATCTAACCCTGCCTGTGCTGTAGTGAGGAGTTAGATGTTGGGGAGGTGGCAGCTGCTCGTCATTGCTCGGTGGTTCTCTCCGGGTACTCCGACTTCCTCCACCCGTAAAACTGTCACGGTCATGATTAGCCATTGCACATAAGTATATGACCTTAAACATCAACAAATAAATAAATATAGGTTGATATTTGGACTCCCAAGTTTTGCATTACTGGAAATCGGGCATTATTTCTGTGGTAGTATCCCAGTACTAGAAAAAAATCATCTGGCATGGACAACAAAGTTATAAATAACTAGACTGTATGTATCTGGAGAATTATGACTTTTCCAGATGAGATTCCATGATTTTTCATGACCCCAGAGTGTCTGATGTATTGTTTTTAACTGTCTCACTGAAGTTCCTTTATTGATGTTATGAGAAAGGTGGGTATGGTAGTCTCAAATGACTCAGTTTGATAAAAAAATGTTTAGGTAAAAACCATCATTAATGGTGGAAAGGGTTAATATCAATATCGTTGCTTGACAAGTTAATGACTGACAAAAGGAGTTATGTTTGTTTGACACATACTCACCAAGTGCTGTGGGTATTTGAAAATGGTCCATTTTATCTCAAATATATCCAGAATATTAATGTCTGGCAGCTTGTAGATGGTTAACAAGTGCTAACAATAATGTTTTTCCTTGCAACTTGTAATGTCACACCAAGAACTGTGATTGGCCATTTTTTCTTAAAAATCTACAAGATGTTTTTAGAGAAATCCAGTGAGAACATGAATTTTAAGCTTTTGATGGGTATCATTGCTTATCCAGTCCAAAACGGGTTAAGGGTTTGAATACCCTTATTACTTACAAAAATAATTCTCAGTGAATTCTACTTCCACTTATGTTGATCTCTCCTCTTAACTTTGGATGCTGTGGGTATGCAAACACAGCCCATTTGATCAAAACTTTGATGTTTGAGAACCTGCATAGGGTTAACAAATGCTTACTGGAATATTTTGTACATGCAACTTGTAATGTCACACTAAGATCTGAGAATTGCCAATTTTTCTTGAAAATCTTCGAGATGTTTTTTAGAGAAGTCCTCAGATAACATGAATTTTTAACCTTTTGAGTGGTATCTCTCTGTAAACAGCCCTAAACAGGTTAATGCTTGGTTTTGTGAATACCTTCATTACTTACAAAAATGATCCTCGGAGAATTCCACTTCCAATGAAGGAGGCTATGTTTATCTCACAGGTACACGTTGGGTGTTATGGGTGCCTTAGGACAGCCCATTTTCTCACAATGTCTATGCTTGGCAGTCTCTGGAGGGTTAAAATATGCTACTGGAATATTTTGTCCATGCAACTTGTAATGTCACTCCACAACCTGCGAAATTGTCAGTATTTTTATACAACAACCAATGGCCCAGACTAGCTGGTGCTAACTCAAAAAGTAATCCAGAGCCAAACACAAATTTTTCCCCCCAATCCCAAAAATTTGCATGCAAAACCGAAAAAATAATGTCCTATCTGGTCCTCCATACTTTTCAAATCTGCACATGCGCAGTATCCCGGAAGACACCGAAAATGGCGCAAACCATCATTCTTTGTTTGGCCCTGAAGTCAGCAACAATGAACTGACATCTGTGCTTTTAAGTCTCATTTTTAGCTTAACTTGACAAAGTCAAGATAAGCTATTGTCATCACGCATGCGGAAGTCTGTTAGTCTGTGAGTCTGTTCACAATTTTCCTTTAGCACAGGCTACACCCTGTAGTTCTTGTCTGATTGTCACGAAATTTCATATGCAGGTTTGGAGTCATGTCTAGATGAGAACGTCCCCTTTTGGTCACAATCGTTCAACCGGTATGGCTGCCCAAGCCCAAAACCCGAAAACCATTAGCACAGTCTGCAGGTCGTATTTATGAAGGGATTTTATTGTAACTTGGTAGGATGCCTCTGTATAATGCCTAGATGAGAACGTCCCCTTTTGGTCATGATCTGTCAACCGTGATGGCTGCCCAAGCCCGAAACCCAAAAACTTGAGGCACAGTCTGCAGGTCATATTTAGTATGGAGGGATTTCATTGTAACCTGGTAGGATGACTCTGTATGATGTCTAGATGAGAACTTCCCGATTTGGTCGTGATCTGTCAACCGTGACGACTGCCCAAGCCCAAAACCCAAAAACTTTTAGCCAGGGTTTCCGCTAGGGGAAAATTTGTGGGTCTGGTTGTTTAAAGAAAGTGAAACTCAGACGCCAAAGGCGTCTACTGCACGTGCTGTATAGATGGTGGTCTGTAGGGTTCTCCCCCCAGGAAAATTTTGATTTTTAGTTGCTCTCTGGGGGCATTCTGGTCGCTAAAATGCTGAATAATTGAAGTGGAAAATATGTATTTTTTCCTCCTACAATTCTCTAAATTCCCACGGGACACACAATACTACATCTGGTCGAAAGTTTCATAAAAATACAAACCCAAAACAACTCAAAATCCACAAATCCTGACAGTGACTGAGCTTACAACTGCTCGCGGTAATATTCGAAAGGAACCATGATGCAGACGTGTGATATCATGCACATGCAATTGCCGTACTGACTCGTGTCGAAGCCCAGGGGGTGCTTGCAGTGGATAAATTGCAAAGTGTGTGGAGGGGGGGGGGGGGGGGGGGGGCTTCGGGACGAGTAATAGTGCTTGCAAGTCGCATTGGGATGCGTCTGAAATTGGCGATATAAGACAAGTAAGTATCCACTGGATATGTTACGTTTCTTTGGAACCGCCTACCAATTTTATAGAATTTGCTTTAAAAATTTCTCTTAATTATCTTGTACATACGTTTCATTTTCAGATTTCGGGTTTTAATCCTCAATTTAATGAATAAAACAAACAGAAAACCATGCAGTGTTGTTTTCATTTTTTTTTTTTTTTTACAGGTTACTCTTGAAGCCAGAAATGGACATAAGTATGCCAATCAGCACTGCAAACCACCCCCTTGAAAACAGACAAACATAGTCTGTTTAAAAATAGCTGTTTTGTTTTTAAATATGTACATTTTTTACAAACAAAACAAAATATAGATTCACACAAACTCAATAAAAAAATCATAATATGAAGATCAGATCAAATTTACACAGCGGAATATGAATAACAAAATAGTTGCCTCCCTTGGCAACATTAGAAAAATTGATTTTACATTGAAAGTTGGAACTTCACATGTTGCAGAGCATGATGAAATGATAAATGAGCATGTTTTATTGAACCAATAAGTCATAAATCATATCCCTGGTTATATTGTTATATAATTCTCAAATACCAGAGTTGTAATTATTTTTTATTTTTAATTACCACTTTCTCATTAATTTCTGAACACCCGTTTTTCACAATGAGTTGTGCACGCTCAAAAGTGGCAGTGTTCAATCAGTATCTTTCTGATGATATTCAACCACTGTGAAAACTATATCTTGTGGGCGTGTTTCAGACAACTACAGACAGCAGCCTGCACATTCATTTGAAACAAGTGACAGCTTCCAAAACGAGTACATCATTTGTCGCTCGAAATAAAAGCCAGTGATTTCAGACCAAACACGACAATTTGAGTCTGAAATTTTATAGGCGACGTTCAGGATTTGAACTTTGTTTCCCCCTCTCGTCTGAGGGTTATAAAGTATCAGGTTGTCGCCAGTAATAGTAGACATTAGTATACAACA
The DNA here is from genome assembly GCA_031216915.1 of Pictodentalium vernedei. NCBI lineage: Eukaryota > Metazoa > Mollusca > Scaphopoda > Dentaliida > Dentaliidae > Pictodentalium > Pictodentalium vernedei. The sequence goes on along the minus strand of CM062292.1, from coordinate 194,928,666 downwards.
TAATTATGCCTATATTACGTGGAAACAAAGGATCCTGAGTGTCGTTACAATACAGCGTTGTACTCGACATTTTAATCACCAGCTTTTCTGACTGATCATAGTATGATCGGCGGGGGGAATGGGTCCGGTCAACGGACCTGCAGCCGGTCTAGCGGAAACCCTGCTTTAGCACAGTCTACAGGTCATATCTATGGAGGGATTTCATTTTAACTTGATAGGTTGACTTCATATAATGTCAAGATGAAAACGTCCCCGTTTGGACATGATTGAGCAACTGTGCCAGCAACAGGGGCCCGAAGCCCGAAAACCTTTAGCACAGTCTACAGGTCATATTTATGAAGGGATTTCATTGTAACCTGGTAGGATGACCCCAAATAATGTCTAGTTGAGAACGTCCCCTTTTGGTTGCGATCATTCAGCCGTGATGGCTGCCCAAGCCCAAAAACCTTTAGCATAGTCTATAGTTCGTATTTATGGAAGGATTTCATTGCAACTTGTTAGGTTGACTCCATATAATGCCTAGATGATGACATCCCTTTTGGTCGTGATTGGTCAACTGTGATGGCTACAGGGCCCAAAGCCTGAAAACCTTGAGCACAGTGTGCAGATCATATTTATGAAGGGATTTCATTGTAACTTCGTAAGATCACTCCAGATGATGCCCAGATGAGAATGTCGTCTTTTGGTTGGGATCATTCAACCATGATAGCTGCCCGAGCCCGAAGCCTGAAAACCTTTAGCACAGCCTACAGGTCATATTTATGAAGGGATTTCATTGTAACTTGGTAGGTTGACTTCATATAATGTCTAGATGATGACAACATCCCCTTTTGGTCGTGATTGGTCGACTGTGACGGCTACAGGGGCCCGAAGCCCCAAAACCTTTAGCACAGTCTACACATTATATTTATGAAGGGATTTCATTGTAGCTTGGTAGGATGACTCCAAATAATGTCTAGATGAGAACGTCCCCTTTTGGTCGCGACCATTCAGCCTTGATGGCTGCCCAAGCCCCAAATCCTTTAGCATAGTCTATAGGTTGTATTTATGGAAGGATTTCATTGTAACTTGTTAGGTTGACTCAATATAATGCCTAGATGATGACATCCCCTTTTGGTTGTGATTGGTCAAATGTGATGGCTACAGGGTCCTGAAGCCTGAAAACCTTGAGCACAGTCTACAGGTCATATTTATGAAGGGATTTCATTGTAACTTTGTAAGATCACTCCAGATGATACCCAGATGAGAATGTCCCCTTTTGGTTGCGATCATTCATCCATGATGGCTGCCAGAGCCCAAAGCCTAAAAACCTTTAGCACAGTCTACAGGTCATATTTATGAAGGGACTTCATTGTAACTTGGTAGGTTGACTTCATATGATGTCGAGATGAGAACGTCCCCTTTTGGACGTGATTGAGCAACTGTGATGGCTACAGGGGCCTGAAGCCTGAAAACCTTTAGCACAGTCTCCAGGTCATTTTTATGAAGGGATTTCATTGTAACTTAGTACGATGACTCCAAATAATGTCCAGATGAGAACGACCCTTTTGGTCGTGATCATTCAGCCTTTATGGCTACCCAATCCCAAAACCCAAAAATGTTTAGCATAGTCTATAGGTCGTATTTATGGAAGGATTTCCTTGTAACTTGTTAGGTTGACTCCATATAATGCCTAGATGATGACACCCCGTTTTGGTCGTAATTGGTCAAATGTGACGGCTTTGGGGGCCCGAAGCCCGAAAACCTTGAGCACAGACTACAGGTCATATTTATGAAGGGATTTCATTGTAACTTTGTAGGATGACTCGAGATAATGCCCAGATGAGAATGTTCCCTTTTGTTTGCTATCATTCAACCATGATGGCTGCCAGAGCCCAAAGCCCAAAAACCTTTAGCACAGTCTACAGGTCATATTTATGAAGGGATTTTATTGTAACTTAGTAGGTTGACTTCATATAATGTCTAGATGAGAATGGCCCGAAGCCCGAAAACCTTTAGCACAGTCTACAGGTCATATTTATGAAGGGATTTCATTGTAACTTGGTAGGATGACTCCAAATAATGTCTAGATGAGAACGACCCCTTTTGATTGCGATCATTCAGCCTTGATGGCTGCCCAAGCCCAATTCCCAAAAACCTTTAGCATGGTGTATAGGATGTATTTATGGAAGGATTTCATTGTAACTTGTTAGGTTGACTCCATATAATGCCTAGATGATGACATCCCCATTTGGTCGTGATTGGTCAACTGTGATGCCTTCAGGGGCCCGAAGCCCGAAAACATTGAGCACAGTCTACAGATCATATTTATGAAGAGATTTCATTGTAACTTCGTAGGATCACTCCAGATGAAGGCCAGATGACTACATCCCCTTTTTGTCACGATCATTCAACCATGATGACTTCCCGAGACCAAAACCCAAAAAACTTTAGTACAGACTACAGGTCGTATTTGTGAAGGGATTTCATTGTAACTTAGTAGAATTACTCAGTATAATGTCGAGATGAGGTTGTTCCCTTTTAGTTGTAATCGGTCAACCATCATGGCTACACAGGCCTGAAGCCCGAAAACCTTTAGCATAGTCTACAGGCCATATTTATGAAGGGATTTCAATGTAACTTGATAGGATGACTCATTTTGGAATAATTTCACTGTAACTTGGTAACTTTGGTTGACATACGTTAACTGTGAGGGCCACATACATTAACTGTGAGGTCATGTTAACCCACCCCTCACCTCATTAGTACAATGTACACCTCATATTATTTTTAGCGAAAACATAGCATACAGGGAACAGAAATTACCATATTCCCAATTATCACAATTCTTGTTTTATTTCATAACCCTTTCATAAACATTGAACATTGAACAGTATCCTTTTCATCAAACACAACACACAGACAAGTTAAGCTACAGTGTCATTGGCACTTTCATTGAGGATGCCAGACACACAGTGGTAAAATTGGTGGATCCAAGGACATAATTGGATGATGGAAGTGAACAATGGTGGTTTGGAATGTTCAGGACTGTAACTTTATCATTTTTATCAAAATTATTTCATATTTCCCAATTTTGGGACATGGGCTTGACGTCATCATTCTTGCTATTGATTTATCCACTGTTTGTTAAGTGTTCCTTCCCTATCCTTCCTTGAAGCCCTCCTGTTAAACTTCCAAGCTTTTTGGCTTATTTTTATTGAATTTTTTTATTAAATTTCTTGGGAGTTTAACGTGTATTACAGAATGTTTATTCTGATTATCCCCATGGTTACATCCAAGCCAGAAAATAAGCAGACTGTCATCTGCAAAATGAGGTCCCCAGAGGGTGAATTTGGTGATACTACCCTGCATAGCAGGTAGTATCACTAAATTTAACCTCTGAACCTCAATCTGAATCAAGGACTCAAACCTAAACAGAAAGAGGTACCCAGAGGATAAATTGGCCCTATGTATAGGGTAGCATCAGCTAATTCACCCTCTGGGGACCTCATTTTGCAAATGACAGATTGCTTATTTTCTGGCTTGGTTACGTTCTCACCCTGGGGGTGTTGGGGAGTTGGGGTCATGCATCTTCTATCCGATGTATCGTTTTTTCTTCATCTGAAGATCTTGCTTTACATCGGGTAGCTTTAAAATCTGTTACTGACTTCGGGCCTTTTTTATTCAGTGCCTGAGGTCTTGTTTCCGTTTTTTTTATTGACGTTGTTTACAATGGCAACATCCTATGAATATATGCATTATTATTACTGTAGGATTGTAAGATACATGGTATGATATTCCGGTAGTGCAGCAATAATTTTGGGAATGTTGTCCACACTTAGGCTCTATCGGGATTCCCTTGGGCTCTTCTTGTTCCCTTTGGGAACTTGGGCTTTTGTCAAAATTTTTTTTTTTTTAAATTAATTTTTCAATTTGTATTTTGAATGTTGATTATTATGTATCTTTATCATATATTTTTTGTGGAGTTGGTGGGAGTTCATTCGGCTTTGTTTGATTAATCATGAAAGCTTATTGCTAAGATGCAAGGTGAGGAAGTCTTCCTCAGATTTACATGTTTGTTGCCTTGCTTGTAGTCGATGTACTTCCGCGAATTCTTGTCCTACATGTTTTGATTGAGATGACAAACGTTGGGCATGGGTGTCACAATATGTTGTTAGCAGTGAGAATCCAATGCCAGTCCTCTCGGGGTGCGGTGGCGTTGTGGTAACCGCTTCTCGTCAGATCACCAAAGTTAAGCAACGTCGACCCCGGTTAGTCCTCGGATGCGTGACCATCTGAGCAATCAATTCTGACTTCCTTGTTGTGTCCTTGGGCAAGGCTCTTAACCTCGATTGTCCACATGGGGGCACGATGATGCCATGTACAAAGGCGTACTGCACCTCCGATTCGATGGGGTGCATGTCAACCAATCTAACTCTGCCTGTGCTGCAGTGTGGAGTTACGATGTTGGGGAGCTGGCAGCTGCTCGTCGTTGCTCGGTGGTTCTCTCCGGGTTCTCTGGCTTCCTCCACCTGTAAATCTGTCACGGTCGTGATTAGCCATTGTGCGTAAGTATGTGACATTAAACACCAATAAATAATAAACAATATGCCGGTCCTCTTGCCGCAAATTCATTCAAGTTTCTCAGTTCTTCAGAGGAACAAGAACATGGTGATGGTTATGTGACATCTACCAAAAGTGTGTTACCGTCGTCGCGCTCTGATGAGCAAACAGAGCTAGCTGCCCATGAATATTAGGCAGGGCATAATGCTACTAGCCGGTGTTTTTAATTACTTGTCAGCAGCTAGCTTGACCGGTGAAGCGGTTACTCTGTCCGTGGGTACTGTGATGCCAGGTATGACCATTGCAGTCGAAGGAAGTTAGTGGGTAGAGTGAGCACCTTAAAATCTAAACAGACTCACCCAGTGACGACAGAACTAGGGAAAAAGCCAGCAAGTGTTTTGGGAAGCTTGGCAAGGTCTGAAAGGACCGCGAGCGGAAGAGGTCCCTCTCTATCCCAACATCTGGGGCCAGATGTTGTGAAGAACTTGCGCTGGCCAGAGCATACATGCACACCTGCCATCCGGGACGCTCTGTACAGATTGCAGCTGGCCTCGGCTACAGTCACGACTTCTTCTGCTTCGAATACTAAGCACACACGACCGCATCCTTGCTACACGACTTCGGATATCCAGCCTGCTGTGTGAAGAAGGGACCACTCTTTGCCTGTGAAGTCGGACCATCCGGTAGCTAGGAGGCGAGGTCTCGATCATCGGGACATCCTGAGAAGAGAGCCATCTCCAACTCGCAGTACCAGGATCAGCAAGTGGTTAAGAAACAGAAGACTGCTGCTCCTCAGGCCTTGGTGATGGACTTGCTGTCGCAGATTGCACAGCTGATCACAGCATCCCAGCAAGTGCAGGTGCAGCCTTCCTCAGACTCAGAACCTGATCTGTCGGACTGTGCTGGGTCGGTCCAGTCATCTTCACGCAGATGCAATGGACCGAGATTCACAACTGATTCTCCTGGATGGTGAAAGGGATAAGGAAGGCACCCTTCAGCTCTGTTGTTTCAACAGAGATTGCTAATTCAAGCAATCTCACTGCAGGATTCTGTTGGTAGCATCTCTGTCACCCCAGAGATCATGGATAAATCTACTCAAGTGTCTGTTGTGGGACATTCCACGGAAGCTTCCTCCACGGGAGGACCTTCTTTCACAGGGGAAATCGCGCTCACTGCATCACAACCCGCAAGGTCTCAACCTTCATGTATTTCCGTTGTGCGGTCCTTCTTGCACAGCAAGCATTTTACAGGATGAGCAGTGGACGCAATTTCTAACTGTAGGAGGACCTCCTCTTCGCTAAATTATGCTGCTAAGTGGAAGGTTTTCTCTCAATGGTGTAGGGATCATTCTGTTGATATTTATGATCCCTCCATTCCAGACATTGCTAATTTTCTGGTCTACTTGTTTGACGAGATCAAACTGCAGCCAGTTACTACTGAGGGTTATAGGTCTGTGCTATCGGATGCCTATGCTCATCATGATAGCTTTCAGATTGGATCTAATGTCTCTTTATCTAAGTTAGTGAAAAACTTTTCGATAAATAGACCTAGAACCCTTAGGTTATTTCCTAAGGGAATTTAGCTTGGGTTCTTCTAAAGCTAATAGAAGCGCCATTTGAGCCTCTTGATACAGTGGACTTCAAATACTTATCTTAAGACAGCTTTTCTCTTAGCCTTCTCTTCGGCTAGAAGAGCTAGTGAGCTTCATGCACTATCTGTTGATGATTCTCACTATTGTAGTGTTGGTAATACTATTACATTGACTACTAATGTTGGATTTTTGGCTAAGAATCAGGCTCCTAATAAGTACCCTGAACCTATGGTTATTAAGGCTCTTCTGTCTTCAGACGGTCATAGGCCTTTGCTTTCTCCAGTTACATACATAGATCTGAGTTTATCAGAAGGGGGACGTAAGCGTTTCTTTCTGTCTCTGTTGCCTAATAGAAAGGACATTACGGTCCATTCTATTGCAAGGTGGATTCAATTAACTATTTGTACTGCTTATGAAAAATTATCTTCAACTCAGCAGTCTGTGCTTAAGATTTCGGCGCATGAAGTAAGAGTACTGTCTACATTTTGGGTTTATGTTAATAGCGTTGCTATTACCGATTTGATGAAGGCTGCATATTGGTCTCAGCCTTCCACCTTCACAAATTTTTATAGAAATATTGAGTCCATTTCTGGCGACCTGTGTTGTTTAGGTCCGTTATCTGTTATCAAGAATGTCGTCCACTAAACAGTTGCAACTATAGTTATGCAGGCTTTCTGTTCCGGCATTGACTCTGTCCTGCTGCCTTCTTCGTTCTGGGGTATTTGGCCCAGAGCAAGAGAAGGGGGGGGCGAGGAGGGGGGGATGGTGTTTTCTTTTTTCACCTGCTTTATAGTGAAAAGCAAGGGAATACCTCCTCTGGAGTCAGTAATTCCGAGTCGGTGCCGGGATGGTTTTAAAGTGTAAAGCTAATGTCTATCTCATTTATGTAATATTTTTAAAGTGTAGCTCCGTGTGAAGCATTTGTACATGTCACGTGTCATACGAGCGTTAATATACAATCCTCGGACACTTTTTAATGAGTATAAAGAGTCTCATTCTCTGGACTATCTTTATTTATTGGCTTTCCTTTAAAAAAATTAGTATAATGGGTTATACTGGATGTTAATAGAGATCATTGATGTTATTGTGCTCAATTACGGAATGGTATTGTGTCTTTCTTTTTTGATATAAACAAGAAAGATACATGTAAAGCCTGTTCTCCTTTACTCCTTGAGGGGATAATTCTTTTACATGTAATTGAGTGTATTGGATTTTCCTTTATGTCCTAGCCCCTCCAGCCTTTTTTATTCTGCTAAGTCTGGGTCATTGGTACAGTATAAAAATGTTAAAAAATTTATAGTAATTTATATATTTTTTATACTTACCAATGACCCAGACGGAGATGGCTCTCCCATGAGTTGGGAACTCATACCTCCTCGCTGATTACATATCACTTACCAGGCACTGGTTGTAAGAATGAAGATTTGGCGCCAATTTTGGTTCTTCCTTGACACTGCGCATGCACAATGGACAAAAGTATGGAGGACCACATAGGATATTGATTTTTTTGATTTTGATGCAAATTTGGGGGATTGGGGGGGGGGGGCAAAATTTGTGTTTGGCCCTAGAATTTTAAGAGTTAGCACCAGCTAAGTCTGGGTCATTGGTAAGTATAAAAAATATATAAATTACTATAAATTTTTTAACTTTCGTACATTTTTAGATTTTGAGCCTTTCTATGCGTGTGCAAAATTTTGTGAAAATCAGTTCAAAAATGGCTTCTGAATCGTACGGACAAAACGTGTGGAAAAAAATAAAAATAATAATCTGTAGAAAAACTATAGTCTTTTCTAGAGGGAAAAGCCTAAAAAAACTTTTTTTTTTAACAAAACCATATCATATGACACCTCATTGGAATGAGCTCGACGAGTTCATGCCAATGAGGGTTTCACATGATATGGATTTGTTGAAACTTTTGGAAAATATTTGAAATTCTGAATTAAGATATTGTGTGCATTAAGTAAAGAGTAAACTAGCATTTTAAGATCAGATTTCATTTTCACACTCATAAAAGTGCCGGTTGTTTCAGTTTAAATTGTATGTTGTTGCCTTAACCCTTTACCCAACGTAACAGGAAAAGCCGGCCAGTGCTCTTCTCAGAAATCGCCAATTAATTTTTTTGTCTCAAAAACATAGGTTATGATCCCTCGTTGGAATGAGCTCATCAAGCTCATTCCAATGAGGGGGTCACATAACCTATGTTTTTTGAGACAAAAAATGAAAAAAATTATTCAAGAATTTTTCTAGGAAGTGTCGTCTGCTTTTCATGTTAGGTAAAGGGTTAAACTTTTGAGATCCTCAGATAAACTTATTGAGCACATACATGTTCATTATTCCAACAAGACTGTGCACTTTAATTAACCCCCTGCACACTGATGTCAAAATATCCAGATTTGAAGTAGGCATTTTTCCCATAATGCAACTGGAAATTTAACCAATTCAATCTTGTTTGACAGAGCTTATTGAGCTCTGTCAAACAAGATTGAATTGGTTAAATTTCTAGTTGCATTATGGGAAATATTTGCACCCTGAACTTTAGATATTTCGACATCAGTGTGCAGGGGGTTAATTCTTCCAGTGATTCAGATACAAAAGTCTAAAAGCAATGTGGTTCCATAATTTAATAGTTATACTTTGGAGAGGTGTTTTTTTTTCTTTCTCTATTTTCATGTATTTAAACATACAAGGTATCATTTTGAAAAGCTTGTAATTTTCTATAAATAGTAACGTTAATAAATCGTAACCAAGCACTAGGTTGTATTATGTAGTTGCAAGATACAGATTTTGTATCAATGCCCCCAGATACACACTATTCAAATAATTACGGACCCAATACATACTTATTGTAAGATATATGTTTGTATCTTTATAGGTCAGTTGAGTCTAATGTTGCCATGAAGCCAGTTTTAGAAACACATCCAAGGAGTAATATTGTTCGAAAATCACAAAGTAGTGAAATTAGGAACAGAATTTATGATACGGACCTAAACCACAAGAATGTTTTGAAATCAGCTGAGAAAATGCTTCCTAATCATACAACTGATTCATCAGTAAACAGGATGTCTTTTGAACGAAAGAATAGACATTCAGTGCATGAAAGTGATTCCAACATTCCATCAAAAACTTCTGAGTCCAACAAGCCTGTCAATGAAGCTTCATTGAGCATAACAGATGAAAACACTTCAAAAACATTATCAAGTGATAGTTTCAACAATTGCATTTGGGATAGTTTCATGGAAGGGGAATCAGTTATGGAAAAACTTGATGGCAGAGTTAACACAAATGCATCTTCAGATTTGCAAGCACATTCATCAGTCAGTGGTGATAACATTTCATACAATACTAAATCTAAAGATGTTTTACAGAAAAAATTTAATATGGCAGTTAACAATTTAAAGAAAGGTATTAGGAGTGACAAACATGTTTGTAGTTTAAACACAATCATGGATGTTTCAGAAGATCCATCAGAAATTGAGGACTGGGATGGGAATGCAGAAAAGTCTGTTGAGGACTGGCATCCTACAACTGAGGAGTATATACTTGGTACTACCAAACATCCACGCACTCAACCAATTTCTAATCTTCCAGCTCCAACTAAAGGTAGTCTGCGGCAAAATAATTTGTTTCGAAAAACTCATCATGAAGTCAAAACTACATCATTCAACAGTTCACAACCTATAAATAAGACTAGAGAGAGTTGGGAAAAAGATTTGGATTCAACTCTAGATATGAAAAGAAAATCTGAATTTATGGTGGAAAGCAATTTATGCACTTCTGTGGAAAACGCTTCTATTTCAAACAGAATGTCATCATTAAGTATTCAGCAAACTAATTCAAAAACTGTTAGTAATTCCACACCATTTATTTTCTCAGGTGGTAATAGAAAATCAATTAAAAAGCTGGTTGGAGATAGCTGGGAAAGTGAACTGGACTCAACAATTGAAATGAAAAGAAAATCTGAACTTCAGAAAATTGAAAGTAAAGGTATTTCTCAGAAAAGGTTTACTGTTTCAGATAAAACATCATCAGTTGGAACAAATCGAGTAAATTCACCTAATCTGTCAAGTTCTGTTAATGTAAAATCCTCTGTGTTATCTTCCAATGCAAACTCCCAGAATAGCATAAATCAGAGTAAAGAAACTTGGGAAAATGACCTGGATACGACAATGGATATGAAAAAAAAATCAAATCTCATGATGCAAGGTACCATAGGTGCCTTTATACCAGTAAAATGTGAGAGTGGAATATCCTCATCAGTTGAAAACACAACTTATAAAACAATTCCTTTGGATAATTTGTTTAAAAAGCTTCAGGTCACAAATGAGAAAATGTTGCCTGATGGAAAATCACTTGATAACAATGAGGTTAATAAAGTTGATCCATCAAATAATTCAGATGTCGGCAAGGATATGGGTGGTTTATCTGATTCTCTACAAAATAGTTTTGTGAACAATATGCCGTTGCCAACAAAACAAAATGATACAAATATAAATGTGCCAGGTGTTTCCCCAAGTTTCTTAGAAACATATTATAAATGTTTGTCAGATATGAATGCTGCTCTAGTCAGTAATATGCATTCACTAAACAAGACACCTGGAACATTGTCATCTATGGGTGATTCTTCAAGACTCATGTTGAATCCATTGACAGGTATGCCCATGATTCCTCCTTTAGGGGAACAGATATCACATATGTCTCCTGTGTTTGCTTATTCTATGCAACAGCAGCTTTTGAAACAGCAATTAACTTCCAACTTGCATCAACAGAATATTTGTAAAAATGTTCCAACCAATTCTCAGAACATATCAGGACAGAGTATACCAGGACCAAATCATGTTCAACATGGAAATTCCATAACACAAACTGTGCAAAATCCAAGTAAGCCTCAGCCTGAAAGAACATCTAGTCAGAAAAATCCATGTGTGCCAAGAAAAAGTAAATTTGCTAAGTTTGTAGTTCCTACCTCAAAACCAATCAAAAAGACGGTGATATCCAATAATGAACAGGTATTTATCTCATCTAATTATATTTTTTCCTCATGCAGAAAGCACAAATTTCACTAGAGAATTCACAGACTTCTTTTTCATGAAGGTTTTTGTTAGCTTTGACAAGCAGCTAGAGATGAGTGGCATTGGAATTTTGAGATCGGTTTTGGAATATTTAGGTGGGCACACCACAGTAACAGTTTGGTATCAGTTCAATATTCGGTATCTGACTTGAAATTTACTGATAAAGTGCCATCCTGTTAATTGAATAGCCACTTTGCCAGTGAAAATTATTCAATTAACAGGAGTGTTCAGTTAAGAGGGATTTGTCACTGTGCTGTACACTTGAGATAAACTGAGCATTTATTCTATTATATCATATTTGATAGAGCTCATGGAGCTCTGTCAAACATGATATAATAGATTAAATGCCTGTAGTGGATGTACTGAGGCCAAGTATGTCTATCAATAAGGAGAATTTGGTCATGTTCCACTTCATATTGCAAGATTTTTTATTCAGTAAACAGGAGTTTACTCTATAACCCAAATGCATTTAACAGGGCAAATTTGCCCCGAATGTATGGTAAATGGTTTGGTGTTTGGAAATTATATTCAATTAACAGGGTTATTCAATTAAGAGATATATAATTAAGGGGCTTCACTGAAGTACCAAAGGGGAATTCACATCAGGAAAATACAGAGTAAGTTGTTCTTGTATCATTATACCCCAGCGGCTGCAGGCCACGAAATTTCACGCGAACGATCGTTTCGTTTGCGGGATGGACGCAAATCCAAAAACGATGTTTCATTCACGCAGAAAATATGACGTGAACGAAATTTTTGAGTCCAAATTTTTTGTTGTTCATTGATGTTTCAGTGTGCCGTGGTACCCTGGTGGCCAGATAAGAAATACAACGAATGAGTATGAAGTAGAAGTCGTAGTTTGTCCTGTTGCTTGAACTTTTTTAGTACTGTATTTTACTCGTGCGATTCCAAACACAACATTTCAACATTTATTTTCCCGGACATTATGTAAGTATAGTAAGTGTCAGCACGAAAGCATAAAACATATCAACTATTGGAGGTTTTTCCGTGGTTGTGTTCTATTTGATATTGGTGTAGATTCAGTGTGTTTTCCCCCTCAATAAATTATTGTTGCGTGTGAATTCGCCCCAGTTTTTTTCATATCTTATGGATCAAACAAAGGGATGTAGAGGTTGAGATTGAAGACACTAATTTTAGAATTTGGACTTAAATAGTATTTGCCGTGGCGTTGATATGGAAATGCAAAAACATATTCAAGGAACAACTTGATCTAACGTTAAACATTTATGTGGGTCGAAATGGCATGGGCCTGGAACACCTATGGTTGTTTCACTAATAGACTTCAATTTTTTGGTAAACATGCATGCACTGGTGTTTGTTTTATCTTTTATGAATGGTGCGGTGATCTGTCAATATTTTCTCAGCCCCAGTCCTGAGGCCTTGCATCCATTGATGTTTATCAGCGAAAGAATCTTATACTGACTCGAGCCTTCCTTTGCTGACATTGACAACACCAGCCACTGGTATTGTCTATGTCAGCAAAGGAAGGCTCGAGTCACATGTAATATTCATTAATTGCGGAATGGCTTCTACGTCAGTATTCATTATTGCTCTAATTTATTACAATGAATACTAATCCCTATAAATATTTTGTTTCTTAATGGTTTTACCATATTGGTATAAGCATAAACCTGTACAACTTATGTCAACCACTGAATATTTCATCTCATATCTTGTTTTAATCACGTCACTTTTTGCGTAACCAATTGGTTGCGCAAAAATAATTAATGTGAACGAAAAAATGGGTTACGCAAGCCCAAAACACGCGAACGAAAAATGGGTTCCGTTAATTTTTGAAATTTCGTAGCCTGCTGAGCGCTACAAATGCCTTTTCCAATGAGCTCATCAGATGCCAAGTCTGAATATAAGCAACCTGTCATTTGTAAAATGAGGTCCCCAGAGAGTGAATTTGCTGATTTCTGATGATATCCCATACAGTGGGCCAATTTATCCTCTAGGTACATCTTTCTGTTTTGGCTTGAGACCTTGATTTCAGACTGAGGTTCACAGATGGTAAATTTTGTGATGCTACCCTGCATTTTGCAGATGACAGTCTGCTTATTTTCAGGCTTGTCAGTGGCATTCGTTTGCCAACACTAATCATGTCTATATAAATTTTGTGACTTGTTCTAAACACACCTTAACCTTTGAAGCCATATTTAAGGTGTTTGTGATCTCAGAGCATTTGCCCTGGACAGGCCATCTTTAGGAGGTCCTTCTGACAATAGACAAATCATCTGTTAAGGTAGCCAAAATCTCTTTCAAGCAACTGGACATGTGCAGGTTGTAGCCTGTTGGTAATTCGGGACATTTTCACAGACCCTTAAGGGTTAACCAAAAGGAAAAGCAAATCAATCAATTCTTTTATGAAAATGAACACTTCAACTGCTATCAAGCCTCAACGAGGCCTTATAAATAGCAAATGTAGGAAAAGTTGAAAATATTGATGGTTTCAGTATTCAATGATTGGTTTGGTACAGCTTTTGGTATCCTCATGATATCGGTACCACTTCAGTTTTTCAATATGATGCCCATCTCTACAAGCAACTCTATATCTGGCAGTGTTAGTCAGTCAGTCTGTGACTAACAAGTTTTTAAATTCAATAACTTAAAAAATCCTTGATGGAATGATATGTGGTATGCATGTGTATCTTATTCATGTCTAGCTCCCTGTTCAAGGTAGGTATTTTTTGGAGTACTTGTACCTCCACAACTTGGGGGGGGGGGGGGGGGGGGGGGGAGGGAGGGGGGTATACTGGAATCACCTTGTCCATCTGTCTGCCCATCCTGCTCATTGTCCATCTGTCCGTTCGTCCATCCATGGGCATAATTTTGTCCGGGGTTATCTCAGACGTTTATGTGTCGATTCCTTTGAAACTTGGTATGGATGTTTACTACCATGGGAACCTGTGCACCTGCAATTATAGTTTTGATCGAGCTTTTTTTTGGCAGAGTTATGCCCCTTTTCATCAAAGCTTGAAATGTACACCTGTTGACCGGTATCAGCAGGTAGAATTTCTCTGTGACAGTCTAGAATTCTTTTCACCTGTGACATGTGACACATAGGATTTGTACCGAGCCTTTTTTGGCAGAGTTATGCCCCTTTTCATCCTAGCTTGAAATGTACACCTGTTGACCGGTATCAGGCAGGTAGAATTTCTCTGTGACAGTCTAGAATTCTTTTCACCTGTTGCATGTGACACAGGATTTGTACCAACCTATATTTGTGCCATAAAACATGGTATTACTGAACCACCAATATGACTACCAACAGGCACCTGAATTAATTTTAAAGCATGTAATTATCATAATTTTCTTCAGGAGTGCCCCATACCTCCATTGATGGAAGTGGAGACACACCCTCCCATACTCACCCCAACTCATGTCTTTAGCCTTTGGGCTGTGCCTATGGCACATCATGTTTGCACTTCAACATGTTCAGGTGGAGACGGGTAGAAATAAAAACTACCGGCCTCCTCAGACAGTAGAAATTTCTGAACATCTTGTGAGCCCTGCTTTTCGTCTTAGAATATGACCACAGGGGGTATCAACAGGCCTACCTGGTGCAGTCACATCTCTAGTTTTGTCAGAGTTATTGCACTTTAGGGAATTGGAATTTGTTTCATTTTTAGCCCGACTATTTACAGTGAGGGCTATAGTCATGACTTTTGTCCGTCTGTCTGTCCGTCTGTTCACATTTAGAGTTTTGGTTAAAGTTTGTGGTTAAAGTTTTTTTTACTGAAGATTCAAGTGGGGTGTTTTTTTCCTGTTCAGTCATGACTTTCTTCTGTATGTCTGTTAACATTTGGAGTTTTGGTTAAAGTTTGTGGTTAAAGATTTTTAGTGAACCTTAAAGTTTTTTGGGTTTTTTTTTCTTTTAAATTGATATTACTATTGATTGTACCATTCTCATTTTTAGCCCGACTGTTTACAGTGAGGTCTATAGTAATGACTTTTGTGCGTCCGTACGTCGGTCCGTCTGTTAACATTTAGAGTTTTGGTTAAAGTTTGTGGTTAAAGTTTTTTATTCAACCTTCAAGTACAGGCTATACCTGGTAGTTTTTGTCTGATCATCACAAAATTTCATATGCAGGTTTTAGGTCATGTCTACATGAGAACGTCCCCTTTTGGTTGTGATCGGTCAACCGGTATGGCTGCCCGAGCCTAAAACTATTGGCACAGTCTACAGGTCGTATTTATGAAGGGATTTCATTGCAACTTCATAGAATTCCTCTGTATAATGCCTAGATGAGAACATCCCCGTTTGGGCATGATCTGTCAACCGTAATGGCTGCCCAAGCCCAAAACCCAAAAATTTTTAGCACAGTCTGCAGGTCATGTTTAATATAGACGGATTTTATTGTAACTTGATACGACGACTCTGTATCATGTCTACATGAGAATTTCCCCATTTGGGCATGATCTATCAACCATCACGACTGCCCGAGCCCAAAAACCTTTAGCACAGTCTACAGGTCATATTTATGGAGGGATTTCATTGTAACTTGATAGGTTGACTTCATATAATGTCTTCATGAGAAAGTCCCCTTTTGGACATGAATTGGGCAACTGTGACGGCTACAGGTGCCCGAAGCCCGAAAACCTTCAGCACAGTCTACAGGTCATATTTATGAAGGGATTTCATTATAACTTCGTAGGATCAATCCCACATGATGCCCAGATGAGAATGTCCCCTTTTGGTTACGATCATTCAACCATGATGGCTGCCCGAGCCCAAAGCCTGAAAACCTTTAGCACAGTCTACATGTCATATTTATATAGGGATTTCATTGTAACTTGATACGTTGACTTCATATAATGTCTAGATGAGAATGTCCCCTTTTGGGCAACTGTGACGGCAACAGAGGCCCGAAGCCCGAAAACATTTAGAATATTCCACAGGCCATAATTATGAAGGGATAATTTCATTGTAGCTTGGTAGGACGACTCCAAGTTTTTGGTTAAAACCCAGACATACACCACCACCCTCTACCCCCCCCACCCCCCCCCTCCCCCACCCCCCCACTAATTAGGCTTTTTTTTCTTCTTTTCTCCAATATGCATTTTGAACTATTTACAGTCACTACATGTGGAACCTTTTTTTAAACTTATGTAACCCCCCCCCCCCCCCCCCTCCCCCCACCGGGGGCCAATTAGGCACTTTTTTTTTCTTTCGTCAAAAATGCTTGTTTACAGTTTTCGTTAAAAACCCAGACAAACACCCCCCCACACCCCACCCCACACCCCCCCCCCCCAACCCGGCCCCCAATTAGCCATTTTTTTTTTCTTTCCTCGAATATGCATTTGAACTATTTACAGTCACCACATGCAGAACCTTTTTTTTTTTAACTCACATGACCCCCCCCCCCCCCCCCCCCCCCACCCCCCCCCCCCCCACCCCCATGGTGCCAGTTAGGTATTTTTTTTTTCTCTGCTCAAAATGTATTCTGAAGGATTTAGACTGACCACATGTGGAAAAAAAAATGGACTCCCCTAACACACTCCACTCACCCCACCCCTCACCCCCACACCTCCTCCTCCTCACCCATGGCCATTTATGCAATACTTTTTCTTTGGTACAAAATGCCTTTTTAGCCTGACTGTTTATAGTCAGGTCTATAGTCATGACTTTTGTCCGTCCATCCGTCAGTCCATCCGTCTGTCTGTAAACAATTGGTTTCCGGGCGATAACTCCAGTTTGGATTATTTGCTTTCAACCAAAGTTGATATGTGTATTTTCCAGCTAGTAATACAGGCCAGGTTTGAATATTAGTTCCACAACTCCCTCCCCCTCCCTCCGGCCCTCCCCATCTCTGCACCCCCCCCCCCACATCAGATTTTTATTCCCCCCCCCCCAAAAAAAAATTCGGGGGAATCGAGCCGTGACGTCATCCGTCCGGGCGTAGACGGAATTCGTGTCCGCTCCATAACTTCTTACAGCCTTCAAGGATATTAATGATACTTGGTATTATTATTGCTCACAACCAGAGGGTGTGTCGCGAATAAGGTTGGAATGGCTATCAAGGCTTTTTTCGGGGGAATCAGCCACCCTTTGGTGGCCATCCTCTAGTTTTATTATTTTTCACTTCTAACCATGGCTTATTAGTCCTTATTAAGCTCATCAAGCTTGTTCCATTAATAGGTCATGAGGTATGTTTTGGAGTAGAGAAATGAAAAAAAAAATTTGAAGAGCAAATTTTGTATATCACGAGTGCAGATATGGCAGATTCTTTAGGTAAACGGTTAACAAAAAATGGCTCCAACTATTTTGTGTCTAAGCATTGCCATTGCTGGGACAGTCAGGCTGCATGCGTGCCATCACTCTAGTTACAATCTGTTGCAGCTTAAGTGCCATCTCACAATTTTTGCATTCCTTTTCCTGTCCTCCAGTGGAATGAGCTTATTAACCCTCTACGCACTCATGTTAAAATATCAATTCAGTCTTGTTTGACTGAGCTGAGTGAGCTCACACAGTGGACCATGATACAGTTCTTGTAAATAATGCCTTTCATTGTCTGTAAATAATTACATCTTCCTTTTCTTGTGTATAAAAACATGGATATGCAGAGTGTGATTAAGTCAAAAACAGTACCTCAAAATATAATGTAAGATGTATAAAAAAATTAACAATCTCATTCTATGAAAAAGAAATATGAATAAGGCCTAAAAAGTTTAAAATGCGTTTCTCAGGCCGTCCCGTATGGTCCTTTTGGCTGCCAAATACTCTCTTGTTATTAGCTTAACTTGACATAGTCAGGATAAGCTATTGCCATCACGTGTGCGGAAGTCTGTTAGTCTGTGAGTCTGTGACGTCTGTTCACATTTTCCTTTAGCACAGGCTACACCCCGTAGTTCTTGTCTGATCGTCACGAAATTTCATATGCAGGTTTGGGGTCATGGCTAGATGAGAACGTCCCCATTTGGTTGCGATCAGGCAACCGGTATGGCTGCCCGAGCCCAAAACCCGAAAACCATTAGCACAGTCTACAGGTCATATTTATGAAGGGATTTCATTGTAACTTGGTAGGATGCCTCTGTATAATGCCTAGATGAGAATGTCCCCTTTTGGGCATGATCTATCAACCGTGATGGCTGCCCAAGCCTGAAACCCAAAAACTTTTAGCACAATCTGCAGGTCATGTTTAATGTGGAGGGATTTCATTGTAACTTGGTAGGATGACTCCTTATGATGTCTAGATGAGAATTTCCCCATTTGGGCATGATCTTCCAACCGTGACGACTGCCCGAGCCCAAAACCCAAAAACCTTTAGCACAGTCTACAGGTCAAATTTATTGAGGAATTTCAGTGTAACTTGGTCGGTTGACTTCATACAATGTCTAGATGAGAAAGTCCCCTTTTGGACGTGACGGCCACAGGGGCCCGAAGCCTGAAAACCTTTAGCACAGTCTAGAGGTCATATTTATGAAGGGATTTCATTGTAACTTGGTAGGATGACTCCAAATAATGTCTAGATGAGAACGTCCCATTTTGATCGCGATCATGCAGCCTTGATGGGTGCCCGAGCCCAAAAACCTTTAGCATAGGCAAAAGGTCATATTTATGGAAGGATTTCATTGTAACCTGTTAGGCTGACTCCATATAATGCCTAGATGATGACATCCCCTTTTGGTCGTGATTGGTCAGTTGTGATGGCTCAAGTGTCCAAAGCCCGAAAACCTTGAGCACAGTCTACAGGTCATATTTATGAAGGGATTTCATTGTAACTTCTTAGGATCACTTCAGATGCTGCCCAGATGAGATTGTCCCCTATGGTTGCGATCATTCAGCCATGATGGCTGCCCGAGCCCGAAGCCCAAAAACCTTTAGCCCAGTCTACAGGTCATATTTATGAAGGGATTTCATTGTAACTTCTTAGGATCACTCCAGATGATGCCCAGATGAGATTGTCCCCTATGGTTGCGATCATTCAGCCATGATGGCTGCCCAAGCCCGAAGCCCGAAAACCTTTAGCTCAGTCTACAGGTCATATTTATGAAGGGATTTCATTGTAACTTGGTAGGTTAACTTCATATAATGTCTAGATGAGAACGTCCCCTTTTGGACATGATTGGGCAACTGTGATGGCTAAAGGTGCCCAAAGCCCGAAAACCTTTAGCACAGTCTACAGGTCATATTTTTGAGGGGATTTCATTGTAACTTGGTAGGATGACTCCAAATAATGTCTAGGTGAGAACGTCCCATTTTGATCGCGATCATTCAGCCTTGATGGGTGCCCGAGCCCAAAAACCTTAGGCAAAAGGTCATATTTATGGAAGGATTTCATTGTAACCTATTAGGTTGACTCCATATAATGCCTAGATGATGACATCCCCTTTTGGTCGTGATTGGTCAGCTGTGATGGCTACAAGTGCCCAGAGCCCAAAAACCTTGAGCACAGTCTACAGGTCATATCTATGAAGGGATTTCATTGTAACTTCGTAGGATCACTCCAGATGATGCCCAATGAGATTGTCCCCTTTGGTTGCGATCATTCAACCATGATGGCTGCCCGAGACCAAAGCCCGAAAACCTTAAGCACAGTCTACAGGTCATATTTATGAAGGGATTTCATTGTAACTTGGTAGGTTGACTTCATATAATGTCTAGATGAGAACGTCCCCTTTTGGACATGACTGGACAACTTTGACGGCTAAAGGTGCCCGAAGCCTGAAAACCTTTAGCACTGTCTTCAGGTCATATTTATGAAGGGATTTCATTGTAACTTGGTAGGATGACTCCAAATAATGTCTAGATGAGAACGTCCCATTTTGGCCGTGATGATTCAGCCTTGTTGGGTGCCCGAGCCCAAAAACCTTTAGCATAGGCAAAAGGTTATATTTATAGAAGGATTTCATTGTAACCTGTTAGGTTGACTCCATATAATGCCTAGATGATGACATCCCCTTTTGATCGTAATTGGTCAACTCTGATGGCTACAGGTGCACCGAAGCCCAAAAACCTTGAGCACAGTCTACAGGTCATATTTATGAAGGGATTTCATTGTAACTTCGCAGGATCACTCCAGATGATGCCCAGATGAGATTGTCCCCTTTGGTTGCGATCATTCAACCATGATGGCTGCCCGAGCCCAAAGCCCGAAAACATTTAGCACAGTCTACAGGTCATATTTATGAAGGGATTTCATTGTAACTTGGTAGGATGCCTCTGTATAATGCCTAGATGAGAATGTCTCCTTTTGGGCATGATCTATTAACCGTGATGGCTGCCCAAGCCCGAAACCCAAAAACTTTTAGCACAATCTGCAGGTCATGTTTAATGTGGAGGGATTTCATTGTAACTTGGTAGGATGACTCCTTATGATGTCTAGATGAGAATTTCCCCATTTGGGCATGATCTTCCAACCGTGACGACTGCCCGAGCCCAAAACCCGAAAACCTTTAGCACAGTCTACAGGTCAAATTTATTGAGGAATTTCAGTGTAACTTGGTCGGTTGACTTCATACAATGTCTAGATGAGAAAGTCCCCTTTTGGACGTGATTGGGCAACTGTGACGGCTACAGGGGCCCGAAGCCCGAAAACCTTAAGCACAGTCTAGAGTTCATATTTATGAAGGGATTTCATTGTAACTTGGTAGGATGACTCCAAATAATGTCTAGATGAGAACGTCCCATTTTGATCGCGATCATTCAGCCTTGATGGGTGCCCGAGCCCAAAAACCTTTAGCAAAGGCAAAAGGTCATATTTATGGAAGGATTTCATTGTAACCTGTTAGGCTGACTCCATATAATGCCTAGATGATGACATTCCCTTTTGGTCGTGATTGGTCAGTTGTGATGGCTCAAGTGCCCAAAGCCCGAAAACCTTGAGCACAGTCTACAGGTCATATTTATGAAAGGATTTCATTGTAACTTCTTAGGATCACTCCAGATGCTGCCCAGATGAGATTGTCCCCTATGGTTGCGATCATTTATCCATGATGGCTGCCCGAAGCCTGAAAACATTTAGCCCAGTCTACAGGTCATATTTATGAAGGGATTTCATTGTAACTTGGTACGTTAACTTCATATAATGTCTAGATGAGAACGTCCCCTTTTAGACATGATTGGGCAACTGTGACGGCTAAAGGTGCCAAAGCCCGAAAACCTTTAGCACAGTCTACAGGTCATATTTTTGAGGGGATTTCATTGTAACTTGGTAGGATGACTCCAAATAATGTCTAGATGAGAACGTCCCATTTTGATCGCGATCATGCAGCCTTGATGGGTGCCCGAGCCCAAAAACCTTTAGCATAGGCAAAAGGTCATATTTATGGAAGGATTTCATTGTAACCTGTTAGGTTGACTCCATATAATGCCTAGATGATGACATCCCCTTTTGGTCGTGATTGGTCAGTTGTGATGGCTCAAGTGCCCGAAGCCCGAAAAGCTTGAGCACAGTCTACAGGTCATATTTATGAAGGGATTTCATTGTAACTTCTTAGGATCACTCCAGATGCTGCCCAGATGAGATTGTCCCCTATGGTTGCGATCATTCAGCCATGATGCTGCCCAAGCCCGAAGCCCGAAAACCTTTAGCCCAGTCTACAGGTCATATTTATGAAAGGATTTCATTGTAACTTCTTAGGATCACACCAGATGATGCCCAGATGAGATTGTCCCCTATGGTTGCGATCATTCAGCCATAATGGCTGCCCAAGCCCGAAGCCCGAAAACATTTCGCCCAGTCTACAAGTCATATTTATGAAGGGATTTCATTGTAACTTGGTAGGTTAACTTCATATAATGTCTAGATGAGAACGTCCCCTTTTGGACATGATTGGGCAACTGTGATGGCTAAAGGTGCCCAAAGCCCGAAAACCTTTAGCACAGTCTACAGGTCATATTTTTGAGGGGATTTCATTGTAACTTGGTAGGATGACTCCAAATAATGTCTAGGTGAGAACGTCCCATTTTGATCGCAATCATTCAGCCTTGATGGGTGCCCGAGCCCAAAAACCTTTAGCATAGGCAAAAGGTCATATTTATGGAAGGATTTCATTGTAACCTATTAGGTTGACTCCATATAATGCCTAGATGATAACATCCCCTTTTGGTCGTGATTGGTCAGCTGTGATGGCTACAAGTGCCTGAAGCCCAAAAACCTTGAGCACAGTCTACAGGTCATATTTATGAAGGGATTTCATTGTAACTTCGTAGGATCACTCCAGATGATGCCCAATGAGATTGTCCCCTTTGGTTGCGATCATTCAACCATGATGGCTGCCCGAGGCCAAAGCCCGAAAACCTTAAGCACAGTCTACAGGTCATATTTATGAAGGGATTTCATTGTAACTTGGTAGGTTGACTTCATATAATGTCTAGATGAGAACGTCCCCTTTTGGACATGATTGGACAACTTTGACGGCTAAAGGTGCCCGAAGCCTGAAAACCTTTAGCACTGTCTACAGGTCATATTTATGAAGGGATTTCATTGTAACTTGGTAGGATGACTCCAAATAATGTCTAGATGAGAACGTCCCATTTTGGCCGTGATGATTCAGCCTTGTTGGGTGCCCGAGCCCAAAAACCTTTAGCATAGGCAAAAGGTTATATTTATAGAAGGATTTCATTGTAACCTGTTAGGTTGACTCCATATAATGCCTAGATGATGACATCCCCTTTTGATCGTAATTGGTCAACTCTGATGGCTACAGGTGCACCGAAGCCCAAAAACCTTGAGCACAGTCTACAGGTCATATTTATGAAGGGATTTCATTGTAACTTCGCAGGATCACTCCAGATGATGCCCAGATGAGATTGTCCCCTTTGGTTGCGATCATTCAACCATGATAGCTGCCCGAGCCCGAAGCCCAAAATCTTTAGCACAGTCTACAGGTCATATTTATGAAGGGATTTCATTGTAACTTGACTTCATATAATGTCTAGATGAGAACATCCCCTTTTCTACACAATTGGGCAACTGTGACGGCTTCAGAGGCCCAAAGCCCGAAAACCTTTAGAACAGCCTACAGGTCATAATTATGAAGGGATTTCATTGTAGCTTGGTAGGATGACTCCAAATAGTGTCCAGATGAGAACGTCCCTTTTGGTCACGAGCATTCAGCCTTGATGGCTGCACGAGCCCAAAAACGTTTAGCATGTCTGTTGGTCGTATTTATGGAAGGATTTCATTGTAACTTGTTAGGTTGACTCCATATAATGCCTAGATGATGACATCCCCTTTTGGTCATGGTTGGTCAACTGTGATGGCTACAGGTGCCTGAAGCCCGAAAATCTTGAGCACAGTCTACAGGTCATATTGATGAAGGAATTTCATTGTAACTTCATAGGATCACTCCAGATGATGTCCAGATGAGAATGCCCCCTTTTGGTTGCGATCATTCAACCATGATGGCTGCCCAAGCCTAAAGCCCGAAAACCTTTAGCACAGTCTGCAGATCATATTTATGAAGGGATTTCATTGTAACTTGGTAGGTTGACTTCATGTAATGTCTAGATGAGAACAGCCCCTTTTGGACACCTTTAGGCAACTGTGTTGGCTATAGGGGCCCAAAGCCCGAAAATCTTTAGCACAGTCTACAGGTGATATTTATGAAGGGATTTCATTGTACCTTGGTAGGATGACTCTAGATAATGTCTAGATGAGAACGTCCCCTTTTGGTCGCGATCATTCAGCCTTGATGGCTGCCCGAACCCAAAACCATTAGCATAGTGTATTGGGCATATGTATGAAAGGACTTCATTGTAACCCATAAGTTTGACTCCATATAATGCCTAGATGATGACATCCCCTTTTGGTCATGATTGGTCAACTGTGACGGCTTCACGGGCCCGAAGCCCAAAAACCTTGAGCACAGTCTACAGGTCATATTTATGAAGGGATTTCATTGTAACTTCATAGGATCACTCCAGATGAGAATCTCCCCTTTTGGTTGCGATCATTCAACCATGATGGCTGCCAGAGCCCAAAGCCCAAAAACCTTTAGCACAGTCTACAGGCCATATTTATGAAGGGATTTTAATGTATCTTGATAGGATGACTCGTTTTGGAATAATTTCACTGTAACTTGGTAACTTTTGTTGATATATGTTAACTGTGAGGGCCACATACATTAACTGTGAGGTCATATTAACCCACCCCTCAGCTCTTTAGTACAGTGTACACCTCATATTATTTTTATCATAAACATAGCATACAGGTAACAGAGATGAACATATTCCTAATTATCACAATTCTTGTCTTATTTCATAATCCTTTCATAAACATTGAAATTTATCCTTTTCATCAAACACAACACACAAGTTAAGCTACAGTGTCATTGACACTTTCATAACCAATGCAAACTTTAAAAGCTAAAAATTAAATGGTTTACCCAAGTTAATAAAATTGACAAATTTGGCTCTTGAGTGCAACAAGGCTTTGCAATGTTTTAGCATTGCAAAGCCTTCTCACACCCAAAGGACGAAATACACCACCACCCATGCTTTTCTGTAGATTATGAGGCCTAAAACATAAAACAAACCAAGAACATAACTTTTGATGGCAAAGAAATAATTTCAAAAATAAAAAATGCCTGCCCACATGCAATTTTACAAAAAATGGCCTGAGAAACAGAAGATCTATTCTGTGGGGCCTAATGAAAAGTTATTTTATTACTAGGGATTGCAGTGGCATTATGGTAACCAGTTCTCGTCAGTTCACCAAAGTCAAGCAATGACAAGTCATTTAGTCCTTGGATGGGTGACCGTCTGAACGATCGATTCGGACTCCTGCATTAAACAATCATGTCGAAATATCAAAATTTCAACTTGCAAATATTTCCCATAATGGTACTAGGATGAGGTCTATCAAACAATATTGAATTGGTTAAATAAATTCCTTAGTTGCACAATGTGTAAATTTTCAACTTGAAATTGTGGTTTTTCAAAACTGAATTTGGGGTGCATTTGCAGATTTTCTTCTGTTGTTCGTCAGTCATCTTTAACCCTTAAGGGAGTGCAGATGTTTTATATATTTTTTTACTTTGACAATCCACATCCTATGACTTTTCAATTGTTTCTTGGCAACTCTTGGGTTTCTTGGCAACTCTTGGCTGCTTTTGTATGCAACAAAGACTTACTTAGAAACAACTGCCATGGCTCTTTGAATGTAACTTGCAAGCTTACCCACAAACTGCATGTTGGGACACTTGTTTTGTTGCAGAAAAATGTGATTAAAGTTGGAATTGGGCCCTTTAGGGTTAATACACTTTGAACACCAAGGAAATAACCATTAATACAGTGGAACCCACTTGAATGGATATCTCTTGAATGAATAACCCTCTTAATTGAATATAAGTTACAAACACAAAATCATTTACAAACACAAAACCATTTGCAATGCCTTCAGTACAAATTTGACCTGTTAATCTCATACAGGTTATAGAACCAAGCCCTGTTAAATGCATAAAAAATTGTGCTGTGATGAAATTGCCCTGACAATCACCAAATTCCCCTTGATCATAAACCTATTTGACCATCATACAACCAGTATAGGTATTTAATCTATTATATCTTGTGGGACAGAGCTTGGTGAGGTCTGTCAAATAAAATATAATAGAATAAATGCTCAGTTTATCAAAAGAATACAGGAAAGTGACAGATCCCTGTTAATTAAGTATTATTGTTAATTGAATAATTTTCCTTGGCAAAGTGGTATTCAGTTAACACGAAAGGCAAACACTTGTAAATAAAATGCTTGAATAGCAATTTATTTATTTTTTTATTTTTTGTGTTAAAAACATAGCTTATGACCCCCTCATTGGAATGAGGTGAACAAGCTCGTTGTTAAGACAAAAAATGAAAAAATAATGAAAATTCTATGGTGATTTTTGTTAATAGCGCTGACCGGTTTTTGTCATTATGTTGGGTATAGGGTTAACAGGATTCCACTGTTTTACCCATTATATCTTATTTAACCCTTTACCCAATGCAGACGATATCAAAATTTATTATTTTAAATATCATTTTTTAAATTTTTTCAAAAAATTTCAACAAAACCATATCAAGAGGGGTCACATGATATGGTTCGGTTGAAATTTTTCAAAAAATAATATTTTTTCAGCTGCTGAATTTGCATATTACATGGGTGGATGCAGGTGATTCGTTGGGTAAAGGGTTAACACAGTTTGGAAGACTATCAAACAAAATATAATGGGTTATATTTCTTGTGTTTCTGAACCCAAACAAGGATGCTTTTAAGTTAACAAGGCCATTCAATCAACATGACAAATTACACTGGTTGGAAAACTGATAAACCCATCAACTGCACCTCATGGTGTATCAGTTCTCAAACCAGTGTAAATTCCTCTACACCTTGGAAAAACATGGATAACTAATATTACTCCTGTCCGGTAAAGATTTTCTTTGGGCATGGGTTTTCTGTTTTTCTTGTGTCCATTACAAAGAAATTTTCATGCACGAGAAAACTGCTATCCATTCTGTGTTTTTAGGCCCAAAGCTTAGATCTCAAAATTTTCTGACATGGTGAGGCATCAAATTTTCTGTCAGTGTTCCATTAGTATGCATTTGAAACCCAACTTAGTATACTTCTTACCCCCGTGGGAACCCCGGGAAGTGAAACAGTGCTTACTGTGGTCAACAAGCTCTGTTTCACTGGTAAAATAGGATCCAGTCACTAATGCTTGGGGGGTGAGTCCTCTAAAATAGGCAACATGGTGTATAAACAATTGACTGACCTTGACTTTATCTCCATGTTGTGGTCATGATTAGCCATTATGCAGAAGTATGTGACCTTAAACACCAATACCATCAAAATGGGTGTTAAAGTACATAATAAACTTTATTCTGTTATTTGTGTATCATTCATTATCGGTTACACACTTTGCCAACAATCGTAATATCATATCCATCTTACTCAATAGTTTACAGTTCCTTCCAGTTTCCAACATTTTCATTTCATAATTTTGGAATAAACCCATCATTGATATCCTGTTTCCTTGGAAAACATTACAGGTTTTTAACCCCAAGAGGCCTGGAGAATTTTAGACATTTTTGCTACACTTTGACAGTGTACATCCTGTGGTTTTGCCATTATTTCGTGGCCTGTCTTGGCTTGGACTTGAAGTCCTCTAAAATGTACAACTTGGGTATAAACTATTGTCTAGACTAAACGTTATGTTCATGTTGCTGTCATGGTTAGCCATTGTGCAGAAATATGTAACCTTAAAAAACCTATAAACAAGAGGCTAACTGCACACCTGAAAATTGATCTGAGCCAAGGTTTACCAGAGGAATTTGATATATAAAATAGTCATGAATCTGATATTCATTTTGTTAGATAATTTGTAATTTATGAAATAAATTACTTGAAAAATAGAGAAGATTAACTCTTATATTTATTTATTTATTTATTTATTTATTTATTTATTTATTTATTTATTGGTGTTGAAGGTCACATAATTCTGCACAATGGCTAATCATGACCACGACAGTTTTATGAGTGGAGGAAGCCGGAGTACTCGGAGAGAACCACCGAGCAAGGGCGAGCAACTGTCAGCTCCCCAACATACTAACTCCACACAAGCAGGGTTAGCATTGGTTGAAGATAGGTGCACCATGGACGTGCAGTACGCCTTAGTGCACAGCGTTACTGTGCCACCACATGGGCAATGGAGGTGAAGTGTCTTGCCCAAGGACACAACGTGGTTGCCGCAGGTGGTATTCGAACCGAGGACCTCTCGGCTTGCAGCCTGCACCTCTACCAACTGAGCCACCGCGCCTCCCAGATTAACTCTTAACACACTGAGTATTTTCAAGATATTTTTCATCAAATCTAGTCATGGCTGCTCTGAAGCAGCCATGACTAGATTTAATGAAAAAACTCGTCTGAATTTAATTCAAGAAATCATTAGTGAAAACTTCTTTCAGTTTACAGAGTGGAATTTTGATTAGATGTGCCTGAAATTATACTTATTTCAACAGCAAAAGGCATTCTGTCCTTGACAGGAACATCTGATAGCAGCATGCAAGGAGTTAATCAGTTCTAATTCAGAAAGAAGATTCTTCATAATGTTTTGAACTTATTCATCACTGAAGTAGGATAAATAGTCTTACTTGTGTTTTTTTTGTTTTGCCAAATGACAATTGTCATTACCTTTTTGGCCCTGTAAATGTGGAGAGCAAACAAAACACAAAATTGATGAACACAAACTGAAAATGAAAGAACAATGTTAGATAATGGTATTATCAAAATGTTGGTCTTTGATCAATTGACATCACATGACTCCAGAAACTGAAAGTGGATCACTCCAGACTTTCTGACTCGCTGGATCATAAATCACCAATATTTCGAAAGAGTTCAGTGTAGTGTTGTTCATGATCTCACTACACACCCTGTATATATTCAGTTCACAACATGAATCATCTTTCACATCAATGTGATTTGCTATGATCCATGCCCTCAAGTTTATTACAAATGTTTCTTGGATGGTTATTATGTGATAAAAAGAGTAAAGGAACTCTATCGGTAAGGATATCTTCCAGTGCTTGATGTGGAAGTCCACTAAAATGAGCAATATGGGTATAAATGATTGGTTAAGGCATAAAAAAAATTAAAAATCTGTTTCTCAGGCCCTCCCGCATCGTCCTTTTGGCTGCCGCATGCTTTCTTTTTATAACTGTAAACTTAAAAAAAATTAAAAATTAAATGGTTTATGTCTGATATTTTACCCATGTTAAAAAAATAGATAAATTTGTCCCTCGTGTGCAAGAAGGCTTTGCAGTGCTTTAGCATTGAAAAGTCTTCTTTCAGTCAAGGGACAAAATACACCACCACCCATGATATTCCATAGATTAAGAGGCCTAAAACATAAGCCAGGAACATGAACTTTTGATGGCAAAGAAATAATTGCAGAAATGAAAAATAAAATAAAAAAACGCTCACCCGCATGAAATTTTTACAAATAATGGCCTGAGAAACAGAATATCTACTTTGTATGGCCTAAATTTGACTTTGTATCCCTGTTCTGGTCACGATTTGCCATTGTGCAGAAATATGTCATCTTAAGGCCTAAAAAAAGTGTAAAATCTGTTTCTCAGGCCACCTTCTATGGTCCTTTTGGCTTCCACATGCTCTTTTTTTAAAATCAATGCAAATTTTTTAGCTGCGACTAGCAGCTCTATAAGTGGCAATGTCGGTCGATCGGTCTGTCTGTCTGTCTGTCGGTCGGTCGGTCGGTCGGTCTGTCTGTGACCAACGAGTTTCAAAACTCAATAACTTTTGAAATACTTGATGGAATGACTTTATATTTGGCATGTAAGTGTATCTTATTGATGTCTAGCCACTGTTCATGTTGTTGTTCCAAATATTTTTCTTGGAGTTATGGCCCTTGATGAACTTAGAATTTTGTGAGATTGCACCACCCGTCGCAGCTACGGCGTTGATGTCGCGATTTTTTAAAAATACAGATTGAATGGGGTATGTCTGATAATTTACTCAAGTCAGTAAAATTGATAAATTTGTAACCTTGAGTGCAACAAGGCTTTGCAATGCTTCAGCCTTCTTGCTCTCAAGTGATGAAATACACCACCCATTCTGTTATGTAGATTATGAGGCCTAAAACATAAAACAAATCAAGAACATGAACTTTTGATGGCAAAGAAATAATTACAAAAATAAAAAATAAAATAAGAAACCATCTGCCCATATGCAATTTTACAAAATATGGCCTGAAACACCGATAAATAAATTTGTTGCAGTAACAAGTGATCAAAGTTGGAATTAGGCCTTTAAGGGTTCACCCCTTAATTAGCATGACTGGAAGATGACCCTAGCATTGGTTTTTTTTCAGAAATAACTGAAATTTCTCATTTTATTTTCCTTCCAAAAAGTAACTTATGACCCCTTATCTGATGAGGTCACAGTGCTTATTCCTTCGAGCCCTCACACAGTACTTATTTACAAAAGCTGACAGAATATTTACTGCTTAATCCTCTGCACACTGCTGTCGAAATCTCAAATTACGGCCTGAAGATTTATCCTATCATGAAAATAGGAATTTGACTAACTCAGTCTTGTTGGACAGAGCTCATTGAGATCTGTCAAACAAAATGGAACTGGTTAATTTCCTAGTTGCATTATTGGAAATGTTTGCTGCTTAAATTTAGGTATTTTGACATCAGTGTGAGAGGGGATTAATATGCTAAATAACAGTTCTTTCACTGAAAAGAATTAAAATATATTTTATTTC
This sequence comes from Pictodentalium vernedei, assembly GCA_031216915.1. Taxonomy (NCBI): domain Eukaryota; kingdom Metazoa; phylum Mollusca; class Scaphopoda; order Dentaliida; family Dentaliidae; genus Pictodentalium; species Pictodentalium vernedei. Next base: position 194,898,231 of record CM062292.1, on the reverse strand, counting down.
ACAAGAACAAATTTCTCCTGATACAAGTAAAAATGACTGGATAAAGTACAAATCTATATTGAGGATAGCAACTGCATGTGTGATCATTCAGTTCAGAAAGAGAATATTTTTATCTGGACTCAATTGGCATAGAGCTGTTATACATGGCAAGGCCACCGTTTTGAATAGCAGTAATCGAATGATAAATAAACCACAAGTTCAACGAAATAAATTAGACTAGATAATTTTTTGCCATGATGATGTTTTTTAGATAGGCTCTCATTGCATTAAATGCAAAACATAAAACAAAGAAACAATGGCTGAAACACTATTATGAACTTATGTGGTTATAAGTACAAGTAGAAAAATGCATGGGGATTCCATCATGCACAACACAAGAATGCATCCATGGCTTTATGATCTTCATTCATAAAAAATCAATTCATAGACACTGATTGAAAGTCAAAATAGAAGCTTTTAAAAATTGTACCCAATCTCTTCATTATGCAAACAAGTCAAGAAAGGGAGGAATATTGTACAGTAAGACAAATTTTTACCACCATGTGGTTTTCCAAGAGGGGAATTGAATTCTCAACCTCGCTTCTAGATGAGATCTTGACTTCAATACATCATTTCAGAAACCCACATGGTGGTAATAACCTATATTTATCTAACAATCCTATAGATTTTGGCCTGAAAACCACGAGAAACGGTATGTATCACATAATGTGTTCCGATTCCATATCATATAGATGACTCATTCTGATTCCGTATCATATAGACGACTCGTTTCCGGTAGCACTACAGACTATCATAACAGGCACATGGATACATTCTATGTGCGTTTCAGTGATCAACCGAACATTATGTCCCAAAAATGTTTAAAAATAATTTAACCCTTTACCTAACATGAAAAGCAGATGACACTTGCAAAAGAAATTCTTAAATAACTCATTTTTTTCACTTTTTGTCTCCAAAACATAGCTTATCACCACTCATTGGAATGAGTTCATTCCAATGAGGGGTCATAACCTATGTTTTTGAGACAAAAAATGAAAAAATAATGGAAATTAGTTGGCACTTTTTTGAGAATGGCATTGGCTGGTTTTGGCCGTTGCTTTGGGTAAAGGGTTAAGATTTAATCTGTCTATGTGACAGAATTGTTAGATAAATGAGTTATCAATGCCGGCTCATTGAGATCCCATTCTGGACACCACCACGAATCTGATACAAATCACAGGACATGCATATTATCATGATAATCTGTATGTATATAAGAAAACAAGAATATTATTGTCTATGGATCCCTTGGTTTATCTGATAGTGAAGTCTTCAGAACTTGTTTTGGATTTCATAGCATTGGTAATTTTATATGGCAGGTGGTACCAGATTCATTGAAACAGCCCCATCTTGAAGTCGAAGAAAGAATTAAAGCTGTGCATAAAAATATGCACCTGCAGTCACAAGAAATCCATCAGGTTATTTTTATATTCATTCTTTGAGACCTCAGTCAACCATATGTACTATTATTCCTCAACTAAAATTTACTCAGAAAAACTGTAAATGGTTGGTATTATTTGTTAAATGGATCCCCAGTTTTTCATCTGTGGAATAATAATTCTCTCCAAGTTAACAGCAAGTCAGTGAACAGTTTTTTTTTGGTTCACCTGACTGAAAGTTAGGCATGAAGGTGCTGTTTGTGTCTTTTTCTCCCAAACCACTGGTCAGATTTTAATTAAATTTCGCTTGAATAGTGGTTATATAGGGGCATTTGGGTTTTTTTTCAAGTTGGGTTTCTACTCATATTGAGGAGGGGGTGGAGCCCAGAAGCCCCAATTTTTTTTGAAAATCTTCTCATGAACCAGCTGTATCAGAGACCTGATATTTGGTATACAGCTTCCTTTTGAGGTGTAGACAGGAGGGGCAAGAATTTTTGCCCTGCCCAAAATTTTTATTTTCAAACCAAGAGGCCGAATTGAACCAAATTTGATAGGGAGTATTAATGGGTCATAAGTACTTGATTTATGCCACAGAAGCTAAAAATAGAAAAAAATTCAAATTCCCATATCTCCAAAACTAAATGGCACTGAGAATTCTTATTTGGTGTTAAGCTTCCAAAGGACCAATAAAATGAAATGGTCCAAAAAAAATTACTATCGGTTTTATCATAGGCTATTTTTCCGGGACTTTGAAAAAACTGCTGAGTCGGCATTTTTTAACACTTGTGGGTAATTGGGAAAACATTTAAGACTCTTCTTCTCCCAAACCACTGCTTCAAAAGCTTTCAAATTTTCGCATATAACATTGGAAGATTGTTTCACTTAGGGAGGTGTGATTCAAGTTTGTTCAAGCCAAGTCTCTGAGTACATATTTGGGCTCCTGTGGGAGTTCATTATGAGGAACATTCTTTAAAAATCTTCTTCACATCCACTAGTAAGAATCTTTTGATATTTGGTATACTGTATCATTAGGGAGGTGAGATTCAAATTTGTTAAATCCAAGTTCATGGATTCATATTTGAGCCCCCTGTGGGAGCCCAAATTATAACTTAGTTCAACATGAGTAATATTTTTTTTAACTGTTTTTCTTCATATCCAGTAATCAGAATGTTTTGATATTTGAATATGGCATGCTTAGGGAGGTGAGATTCAAGTTTGTTCAAGCCATGTCCCTGGGTTCATATTTTATACTGTACCAATGACCCAGACTTAGCTGGTGCTAACTCTTAAATATTTAGGGCCAAATGCAAATTTTACCCCCAAATCACCAAAATTTGCATCAAAAACTGAAAATTACATGTCCTATATGGTCCTCCATACTTTTACTCCACTGCGCATGCGCAGTGTCAAGGAGGTCTCAAAATTGGTGCCAAAAGTCATTCTTTGTTTCGCCCTCAATTCAGTATCACCTCACTGATATTTGTGCTTGTAAATCTCAGTTTTAATGATGCCAGACACATAATTATGAGAGAAATGGTGGATATAAGGAGGAAATAGAAGGAGGAGAGGAAAAACAGTGGAAAGAAAGAAATGTTCAGGGCTGTAACTTATAATTATTTTACAAAATTATTTCATATTGCCTATTTTCAAGGCATGACCCTGTTGTTGTCATTCTTGCAATGAATGTTCCATTGTTTGATCAGTGTTTCCTCTCTCCCTTTCCTTTATTCCCCCCTAGCTATTCTCCCATGCATTTGGCTTATTTTTTGTAATGTTTATTACCAAAAGTTTTTGGGAGTTTTGGCTTGGAAACAGAATTATTTTCTGTTTTTTTCCCATGTTTACGTTCTCACCCTTGGGTGTTTAGTAGTTTTGGTCTGCATCTACCATCTGATGTTCTACAGTTTCTTCTTGGGAAGTCTCTGTTTTGCATCAGATAGTGTTTTAATTGGATACTGATTTTGGGCCATGTTTACCAGTGCCTGGAGTCATGTTTCTGATTTGTTTACACTTTTTGTTTTGGTTGACAACAGTTACTTCTGATAGTGATTACTTGTCTTCTGCTTAGTTTAGTTCATAGCAAGATACATTAATATTGTCCTTAGGTGTTACATTAATTTTTCAAAATGATTTAAAATTTTTGTCCACACTTAGGCTTCTTTGGGATCCATTTGGGCTCAGGGTTCCCATTGGGAACTTGGGCTCTTCTTTTCTTTTTGAATAATTTTTTCGCAATGTTATAATGGATTATTTTATTATGTATCTTTGTTTTCAAGGTTTAGTGCGATTGCTATGACTGTTTACTTTTTTTCACTATAAAAGATTATTGTTCAAATTGTGATGGGAGGAAATCTTCCTCTGATTCTCATGATTTCTGTATTAATTGTAGTCAATGTACTTGCACTAACCCTTGTCCAATGTGTATCAATTGGGATGACAAACATTGGAGACGTGTGTTACGGTATGTTGTTAGCGGGGAGAGGACCATGCCGGTCCTCTCTCCGCAGGGTCACTCTAGTTTTTCACTCTCTTTTTCAGAGGAACAAGAACAGGGTGATGTTCCCGTGATGTCGTCCAAGAGTGTGCTTCTGTCATCACAATAAAATGAAGAGCTAGCGGCAAAAGTGCTCATGCAGATACGCCAATTGCCTAAGAGGCCTCAAGTAGGGTCAACAACATTGACGTCCGCTAGCTCGCCCGGTGTCGCGACCATTCACCGAATGGCTCAGCACCCGGGTTCGTCCGTTGCGGTCCTGGAAGGAGATTCGGGTGTTGAAAGCACTATAAACATACCATGTGCACACCCAGTGACGACAGAACAGAGGATAGTACGGTGGAAGCCTGTTAGTCCGGTTCCTAGCTCATCCAGGTCCATCCGAACCGCGAGTGAGAGAGGCCCCCTCTCTCTTACATCAACATTTGTGCCGCGATGTTGTTGTATGTTCATTTGATAGTCGGAGCATAAGTCCACTCCTGCTCGGGATGCTCTGCTCATAGACAGTCCGACGCGGCTGTTCTATTGGCTTCCTCATCCTCACATCAGCACACACGACCGCACCTTGGCTATGTGACCACAGAATTCCGGGGGATGTTCGCATATTAAATAAATGCAGGAAGGAACATCCCGGGAGCTCCTGCTCCGTCAACCAGGTCACTCCATCCACTCGCCAAAGACACAAGGCCTTTCCAGTTGGGACGTTCGCATATTATATAAATGCAGGAATGAACGACCCTGGAGTTTCCAGCGGCTATTTACGTAAGACCGCGGCTCCACAGGCCTCATTGACGATCAAGAACAGAGTAATGTTTCCGTGATGTCTTCAAAAAGTGTGCTTCTGTCGTCACAGTCAAATGAAGAGCTAGCGGCAAGAGTGCTCATGCAGATACGTTAATTGCCTAGGAGGTCCCAAGTTAGGATCGACGGCCTTGGAGTCCACTAGCTCGTCCCTTGTAGTGACCATTCAATGAATGTCTCGGCACCCGGGTTCGTCCGTTGTGGTCCAGGAGGAGATTTGGATGATGCGAGCACTATAAAATACAACGTGCATACCCAGTGACGACAGATACAAGGATGGTACGGAGGAAGCCTATTAGTCCGGTTCCTAGCTCATCCAGCTCCGCACGGGCTGCGAGCGAGAGAGGTCCATCTCTCGTACAACAACATCTGGGAACAGATGTTGTGGTACAGAACGTTCCTCAGTCGGGGCATACGTCCACCGCTCGGGACGCTCTGTGATATAGACAATCCGGAGAGACTGCTTTATTGGCTTCCTCATCCTCAGGGCAGCACCCACGACCGCACCTTTGCAATGTGACCAGTGATATTCAGCCAATCTCGCCGACCAGGAATTCACGGCGACCAGGTCACGCCATCCAGTAGCCAAGGATACGAGGCCTTCATACTCTGGACATTCGCATTAAGAAGTATGCAGGAGTCAGCATCTTAGGATCTTCCAGCGGCTAAATATTGTAAGACCACAGCTCCACAGGCCTCCGTTACGGACGTGCTATTACTGATAGCACAAATTATCGCAGCATCCCAGCAACCGACAGAAACTCTGTCGGATCAGGAATTATCCGTAGAAGCTGTGTCGATACGTTCCACTGCAGGTGCAGACATAGACGACCAAGATTTACAAGTGGTCCGACTGGATGGCGAAAGGGATACGGAGTAGTTGAAATTTTCCCTTTCGGAACAATATAATTGCCGTAGAGTTCATCCGGCTCTATTTTTCTGACGTTGTTCCTCCGGACCAAAATGCTGCGTTGCCGAATAAGAGACTGATAGCGCCACTGGACACATCGTCCCTCAGTTTCCGTCACAGTCCAGAAATGTCTCGGAGACATTTGAACTATTATATGATGCTATATATAAACTTGCTACCAATCGGGCAAGTCCGGTTTCTTATCGGCAAGTGCTCTTCATCTGCCTTTCATCAATTCATGGAATAATTCGAAACGGCAGGACAGGGCATTCCGAGAGTTCCTCTGCATCTAGACGACCAGGCCAAAGTCCTAGAATTGTCTATACCATCGTTTATGTCAATTCCAACCATGTTGTTGGAAACGACAATATCGTCTGATACGGCTAGCTTACACGCATTATCGTATGCAGTTCACCTTACCAGAGCATTATCATTACGTATCAAAGGAAAGAATTCTATGGTGAACAATCCTCCTTTCGAGGGCCATAGCATTCTCCACGTATAACTCCACCCTTTCAGTGGCAATCTGGAGTTGGTTACACGTGATGCGGCCCTGGCAACATCCACGCACGTGGATAGTACGGTGAATAACTCTCTCAGAGTCGCTCCGGTCTCCGGAGACCTTCTCTTCGACGGCAAGCTTTCCGCAATCTATGATCAGATAACTAAGAAAGCTTTATACATCCAAGGGAAGTTCCTATAGAGGTTCCTATGCGTCCTCTAGATTTTACTCTAGAGACCGTCAAGGTAGCGACTCAGGTAGGGGCCGTAATTCTGGCTGAAACAACCGGTCAGATGCCCCTAGGGCAACAGGGCGAGGTGCGGGCCGTGGAGGACCTGGTTTCTCCTTCCGCAAGCCTCACAGATCCAAGAGGTGATGGTTTAAACCTCTGTCGCATTCCAGTGGGCGGAAGACTGTTGAGTTTCTCAATCAATTTGGAATTAATTACGGAACGAGGGGTTATATCGGAAGGACTGAACTGTCCTTCAAAGGAGAACCTCCGTTAACTCGAAGGGCTCCAAAATTCTTTATGGAGACCATTCGATCGGTCAGAGCGAGCATTCGAGTGAACGACTATGCTGCAAGCATAGATCTCAAGGATGCGTACTTTCATGTCATGGTACATCCGGTGTTCAGAAAGTATCTTCGCTTCACCATCCTAGGAGTCATATATCAGTTCCGAGCAATGTGCTTCGGTCTGAATCTAGCACCCTGGGCTTTCACTCGTATAATGAACTAGGTATTGACTCATTTCCGAGCTCATTTGTCTGTGGTAACGTCGGCCTACCTGGAATATATTCTTCAGAGGTACGGCAACGAGTTAACACTTCAGAACGATGTGCAGAATCTGCTTCTTTTGCTCCGACGTCTCGGTTTCATAGTAAGCGAAGGGAAGTCGGATCTGATGCCGTCCAAGTCGTTCACCCACCTGGGGATGAGCTTCGAGATGCACAATCTCGTTCGTCTGCCATTAGCCAAAGCGATGTTAGTCAGTTGTTACACTAGCTATTGTCTTCTCCCAGACGGGGTTTCAGTGAGAGAATTCATGTGTCAGATAGGTTTATGCGGAGCCGACGCGGATCTCATTCCAATGGGGCGGCTACGCACTCATCCTCTCCAAATCTTTTGGATTCAGAATTGGAGAGTGAGGATTCTTTCGCTCGATACGGACATCCTCTTGTCAAATCAAGTGAAACAAGAGATTCAGACTTCAGCAGACATTAGGTGGTTAACTCCGGGTGTTCCACTGCAATTGCCGGATCTGAGTTTTACAGTTATGACAGATGCCTGTCAATAGGTTGGGATGCAACATTGAGCCCAACGAATTTGAAGTGCCAGGGTCTTTGGGATCCGCAGTTCCTAATCAAGCACATAAACATCAAAGTAATGATGTCAATTTGACTTGCTCTATGTCATTGGATGGACGTTTTTCAGAATGCACATGTGCAAATTCTATCTGACAATACGGTGGTGGTAGCGTATATTCGGAATCAGGGAGGCACTCATTCTATTCCGTTGTTCAAGCTAACGGAAAGAATCCTTCTGTTTGTACTAGAACATCAGGTTCTTCTATCGGTCCGTCATATTCCGGGTTGTCTGAACATATTCATAGCGGAGGGGTCGCTTGTTGCCGTCAGAATGGACTCTCAACAAACGAGTATTCAATCAGATTTGCTACCATTGGAAGCAGCCAAGGATAGACTTATTTGCGATCCATCTCAACAATTAGTTGCAGACATATGTGTCACCATGCCCAGATCCTCGAGCGTTTGCAGTAGACGCTCTATTGATCTTGTGAGATGGAATGAGAGGATGTTCGTATCCTCCAGCACCGTTGATTCAGCAGACATTGCTTAAGATAAATCAATCTCAATGCAATTCTGTGGTAGCATCTCTGTCCCCATAGAGACCGTGGATTATTCTACTCAGGTGTCTGTTGTGGTACATGCTGTGGAAGCTTACTCCACGTTTTGGTTCATTCTATTGCTGGATGGATTCAATTAACTATCCGTATTGCTGATCTAAAATTATCTTCAACTCAGCAGTCTGTGCTTAGATTTCAGCTCATGAAGTAAGGGCTCTATCTACTTATTGGGTTTTCGCTAATAGTGTTGCTATTACTGATCTAATGAAGGCTGCATATTGATCTCAGCCTTCCACTTTCACAAATTTTTTATCGTAAGTAATATCAAGTCCATTTCTGGAGATCTGCATTGTTTAGGTCCGTTATCTGTTGCTCAGTATGTCATCCACTAAACAGTTACATCTATGGTTATGCAGGTTTTCTGTTCTGGCAGGGACTCTGTCCTGCTGCCCTCTTTGCTCTGGGGTATTTGACCCTGGGCAAGGGGAGGGGTCGGGGCGGGGGGGTTCCCTTAGGTCACCTGCTTTATAGTGTAAAGCAAGGGAATACCTCCTCTGGAGTCAGTAATTCTGAGTCGGCACCGGGATGGGTTTAAAGTGTAAAGCTAATGTTTACTCATCCATGTAATATTTTTAAAGTGTAGCTCGGTGTGAAACATTTGTATGTGTCACGTTTCACACGGGCATTAATATACAATCTTCAGACCCTGTTAATGAGTATAAGAGTCTCATTTCTCTGGACTTCCTTTATTTATTGGCTTTCCTTTAAAAATAATTGGCATAACGAGTTGTACTGGATGTTAATAGAGATCATTGAGGTTATTGTGCTCAATTACAGAATGGTGTTGTGTCTTTCTTTTTGATGCAGATAAGAAAGATACATATAAAGCCTATTTCTCATTTTCTCCTCGAGGAGATAATTCGGTTATATGTAGTTGAGCCTATTGGATTTTCCCTTATGTCCTAGGCCCTCCAACCTATTTACTATTCCGCTAAGTCTGGGTCATTGGTACAGTATAAAAATGTTAAAAAATTTATAGTAATTTGTATATTTTTTATACTTACCAATGCCCAGACGGGGATGTCCATCCAAGAGTTGGGAACTCATACCTCCCCGCTGAGTACATCACACCTACCAGACACTGGTTGAAAGAATAATTTTTGGCGCCAATTTCGAGACCTCCTTGACACTGCACATGGACATGTAATTTTCGGTTTTTTATGCAAATTTTGGGGATTTTGGGGTAAAATTTGCGTTTGGCCCTAAATATTTAAGAGTTAGCACCAGCTAAGTCTGGGTCATTGGTAAGTATAAAAAATATATAAATTACTATAAATTTTTTAACATTTGGGCTTCGTATGGGAGCCCAAATTATAACTTAGTTCACTATGAGGGACATTTTTAAAAAAAAAAAATTTCGGATCCACCGATCAAAATGTTTTGATATTTGGTGTATGGTTTTCTTAATGGGGCAGATGCAAGTTTGTTCAAATCAGAACCCTCGGTTGATAGTTGTCAGGGTCAGGTGAGCGCTCTCAGGCTCCTTGGGACCTCTTGTTTAGCTTCACATGGCATCTGTCACCCGTAAACTTTTCAAATTTTCATATTTTTCTATGGAACAGCTGAGCCAGTGTGAGCTAAACTAGGCAGGAATGGTCTGTGGGAGGTCCTCTACAAACGATCCTCATTTTGTTCCCGTTGGATGAAAAACATGGTCACCAGAGGCATTCTTTATTTCTGGTTGGTGGACTTTCAAAAAATTTTCTCCTCTGAAATTTCAAAGCCGAATGTTTTGAAACTTTGCATGATCGAACGCTGGGACCCCCTCTACCAATGATCCTCATTTAAGGTTGATTGGGTTGCAAATATGGCCGCAATTGCGCCTTATAGTTACCATAGAAACCCTAAGGGAAATCACATTTTCATCTTCTTCCCTGGAAGTACTGAGCTAAGGTGAGCCAAACCTGGCAGAAATGGTCTATGGAAGGTCCTATACAAAAGATCCTCATTTTGTTCCTGTCGGTTGAAAAACATGGCCGCCAAAGGCATTCTTTGATTCTCATTGGTGGATTTTGAAAAATCTTCTGTGATAGTACAAGGCCAAATGTTTTGAAACATCACATTATTGATGACTTGGACACCCGCTACCAACGATCCTCATTTAATGTTGATCGGTTTACAGACATGACTGCAATAGCGGTTTATAGTTACTAATCCTGTGGGAAATCACATTTTCATCATCTTCTCGGGAACAACTGAGCCAGTGTGAACAAACCTTGGCAGGAATGGTCTATGGGAGGTTCTCTACAACTGTGTTTCTCATTTTGTTCCTGTTGGATGAAAAACAAGGCTGCCAGAGGCATTCTATGGTTCTGATTGGTTGATTTTGAAAAATCTCTGTAACAACAAGGCCATGCAGCTTATGGTTACTAGGGGAAAAACCATTTCATTTTTTTCTCTGGAACTACTGAGCCAATATGAACCAAACTTGACAGGAATGGTCTATGGGAGGTACTCTACGAGTGGTCCTCATTTTGTTCCGGTCGGATGGAAAACATGGTCGCCAGAGGCATTCTTTGATTCTGATTGGTGGATTTTCAAAAATCTTCTCCTCTGAAACTGCCAGGCCAAATGTTTTGATACTTCACATAAATGATGACTGGGCCCCCCTCTACCAAGAATCCTCATTTAATGTTGAACGGGTTGCAAACATGACCGCAATTGCGTCTTATAGTTACTATAGAAACCCTATGGGAAATCACATTTTCATCTTCTTCTCTGGAACGACAGCCGATGTGAACCAACCTTAGCAGGAATGGTCTCTGGGAGGTTCTCTTCAATTGTTTCTCATTTTGTTCCTGTTGGATGAAAAACATGACAACCAGAAGCATTCTTTGATTCTGATTAGTCGATTTTGAAAAATCATCTCAACAACTACAAGGCAGGCTTGTCATTTTGAAAATTGCAGGAGGGCCATTATGGTTCGCCTCAAATCACCCCAGGAGGGCCATTATGGGTTCACTTAAAATGACCCCAGGAGGGTCATTTGTAATTTGTGGAGGCCATTTGGTTTCTGCCTGATGGGTAGACAACTAATATCATTTTAAGGTACATGGTTTGTGTAATTATGATGTACGTTATCACATGATGTAAGATGCAGGCTTGAATATTTGGATGCAAGATACCAGGTTACCAATGACACTCACCAAAAGTGAGTGCTAAAGTTATCTTACATCTGAATAACCAAGCCTGTGTCTCTCCATCACATGACTGTAAAAGCCAGTGCACTGTGCTCACCGCCAGATGCCAATAACTTGGGATGAATCAATAAGATTTGGGGGACGAATCATCTCGTCTCTGATTTTGGGATGAAACATCTCAGGCAAATCGTCAGGGGTCGATGTGGTTTAGGGATGATACATCCCGTAATCATGCATGACACGAGAGTTGTTTCCGCCTGATGTACAATGTAATAACTAATTACAACTTTGGAATGGGTAGACCTCCCACTCATATTTGGAAAGTTACTTACTGTCTCTGACTGCATTGACGAAACACTACAAACTTTTCAAATTGCGCTTTTGTTACATGTTCCTCCTTCAATCTGCGAAAATTGCTGTTTGAGGCGGCTGATTTTGAGGTGACTTCCACTGAATTAATGGGCCGCAGAAATCGGGGTTAGGCGGACGTTTCCCGTGCACAGAATTTTGAACTCTGCGGCCCGGGGGATCGACCACTATGGGAAATTACATTTTCATTTTCTTCTCTGGAACTACTGAGCCAATTTTAACCAAACTTGGCAGGAACTGTCTATGGGAGGTACTCTACAGGTGATCTTCATTTTGTTCCTATCGGGTGGAAAACATGGCCACCAGAGGCATTCTTTGATTCCGATTTGTGGATTTTGAAAAATCTTCTCCTCTGAACCCACAAGGCCAAATGTTTAGAAACTTCACATGCTTGATGACTGGGACACCCTCTACCAAGTATCCTCATTTAATGTTGATCGGGTTGCAAACATGACAGCAATTGCAGCTTGCAGTTGCTATAGAAACCCTATGGGAAATCACATTTTCATCTTCTCTGGAACTACTGAGTTGATGTGAACCAGCCTTGGCAGGAATGGTCTATGGGAGGGTCTCTACAACTGTTTCTCATTTTGTTCCTGTTGGATGAAAAACATGGCTGCCAAAGGCATTCTTTGATTCTGATTGGTCGATTTTTAAAAATCTCTGGAATTACAAGGCCAAATGTTTTGAAACTTCACATGATTGATGGCTGGGACACCCTCTGCTAATGATCCTTCCTCATTTAGTATTGATCGAGTTGCCAACATGGCCACAATTGTGGCTTATAGTTACCATAGAAATCATTTGGGAAATCACATTTTCATCTTCTGTTCTGCCAGGTGAGCAATCACAGGCTCTTTAGAGCCTTTTGTTGTTTTGATATTTTATTGCTCACCACCTAAGTATAAATATAATTTTTTCAAGAGACTCCATTCAGTACTCCCAGAATTTTATTTTTTGATCAGGTGTGGGAACCTTGAACTATCAAGGTCGGTATGCTGGTGTGGAATCCTGGAAAAGTCATAGATTCTAATCCTGATCTTGACAAACTTTGTGGTCCAAAAACAGGTGCCCAAATATGCAGTCATTAGGACGTTTTCCAGGCTGTCATCAAACTAAACATGCAGTGTTTTCTAGTCAGGTCTTGACTGCCTTGAGGAACCACAGTGTGTTTACACCAAGTGTTTACTAGAAATTTCTGCCAAGCATCTGATGCTGCAGATAATGGCAAGGTGACATTTTCTATAAATTATCCATGCCCTTGTGGGTTAAACTGGAGAATTGAATATTTTTGTTTTATTTTCTATCCTGTTTGACAGAGTTCAGTGTGCTGAACAAGCGAAAACTTTATTCTACATTTTTAGCTTAACTTGACAAAATCAAGGTAAGCTATTGTCATCGTGCCTGCAGTAGTCTGTGAGTCTGGATGTCTGTACACATTTTCTTTGGCACAGGCTGCACCCTGTATTTCTTGTCCGATCATCACAAAATTTCATATGCAGGTTCGAGGTCATTGGTCATGATCGTTCAAACATGATGGCTGATATAACCTGAAAACCTGTGGTACAGTCCACAGGTCGTATTTATGAAGGGATTTTCACTTGGTAGGATGACTTTATATAAAGTCTAGATGAGAACATCCCTTTCGGGTAGCGATTGGTCAAACAAGATGGCTGCAAGAGCCTGAAACCCAAAAACCTTTAGTGCAGTCTACAGGTCGACATATTTATGAAGGGATTTCATTGTAACTTGGTAGGATGACTTCATTTTATGTCTAGATAATAACGTTCCCTTTTGGTCATGATCGATCAACCGTAATGGCTGGAAAAGACCGAAAACCTTTAGCGCAGTCTACAGGTCGCATTTATGAAGGAATTTCATTGTACGTTGGTAGGATGACTCTGTATAATGTCTAGATGAAAATGTACCCTTTTGGTCGTGATTGGTCAACCGTAATGACTGCGAGAGCCCGAAACCCAAAAAACCTCAAGCACAGTCTACAGTCTGTAATGTCTAGATGAGAACGGCCTATTTTGGAAGTGATCGGTCTACCTGGACAGCTACACAGGCATGTGGCCTAGATTTGTTTAGCACAGTCTACAGTTCATATTTATAAAGCAATTTCTTTGTAACTTGGAAGCATAACTTGGTATATTGTCAAGATGAGACTGCCGTATTTTGGTCACGTTCGGTCAGCCACGTTTGGTTGACAGATGTTAACTGTTAGGGCCACATCAGCCTACGTTTTAATTCTTTAGTACAGTCTACACTCTAATTATTATTAATGAAAACATGGCACACAGGGAACAGAAATTTACATATTCTCGATTATCACAATTCTTGTCTTGTTTTAAAATCCTTTCATAAACATTGAACATTATCCTTTTCATCAAACATTACACACAGTCAAGTTAAGCCACAGTGTCATTGACACTTTCATTTCGAGTAGGTACCAAAATTATCAAATGAGTGACTGCAAGGAAATAAAAATTTTCACGAGCAGCTGACAGTCACTAGTGCAAACTTTGCTTTCCTTGCAGTCACCTGTCATGAAGGAAAAGAATATTTTTTTAGGCCTAAAAAAGTTAAAAATCTATTTCTCAGGACCTTCTACATGGTCATTGGGCAGCTGCAGGCTCTCTTTTTATAATTAATGCAAACTCAAATAAAAATTAAATAGTTTATGCCTGATATTTTACCCAAGTTAATAAAATTGATAAATTTGTCCCTTGAGTGCAACAAGGCTTTGCAATGTGAAGCCTTCTTGCACTCAAGGGATGAAATACACCACCACCCATGCTATACTGTACATTATGAGGCCTAAAACATAAAAGAAACCAAGATTGTGAACTTTCAATGGCAAAGAAATAATTACAAAAATGTAAATGTAAATTAAAAAAAGCCCTCCACCCCCATGCAATTTTACAAAAAATGGCCTGAGGAACAGAAGATGTACTTTATGGGTCTGTATATGTTGCAGTGTTTTAATTGCAATTAAAACACCCAAATTCCAAAAACATGAACTAACAATGGTCTAAACTTATAATGTTATGCTTATCACTTCAAGAGATGTATTTCCTTATATCTTTCTTGACACTAGATAAGAACATACATTTGTCAGACATTTAACCCTTTACCCAACGCAGACGATATCAAAATTTATTATTTTGAATATAATTTTTTAAAATTTTATCAAAACCATATCATGTGACCCTTCATTGGAACGAGCCCATTGAGCTCATTCCAATGAGGGGGTCACATGATATGGTTTTGTTGAAATATTTTGAAAAATTTAATTTTTTCAACTGCTCAATTTACATATGTGGGCAGATGCAGGTGATTTGTTAGGTAAAGGGTTAACGCTATATTATAATGTACACAATAAAAATATATCTAGATATTTTATAGTCATATTTGTAAAATTTATTCTTTATATTTCAGAATCCACCAGAAGAAAATGTGGCAGAAAGAAATTCTTGATATATGATACTCGCTAATAACATCGTGATAATTGAATTTTCTTCATGAATATTTTTGTTGGGATATATATAGTTTTGAATGTACAGTATGATTCATCATTTTATTCTATTTAATATTAATATGTTAAGTGGGATTACTGGGTTTTGAAGAATAAAAAAAAAATAAGATAATTGGGTTCAAAATTATCATGTCATTCAACCAAGTTAAAAGCACTTTCAGCAATTGTTAGCTCCACTTTTTTTTATATGTCAGCATATAGTCATGAAAATTTGGCTCAAATATTAAGTCATTAGACTTTTAACATTATGGGACTAATTTTTTCATTGTCTACCTTTCAAAACAATGTCATATTTACATTTTTAAGCCCCCCTCCCCCCCCCCCCCCCCCCCCCTCCGAAATAAAAATTTGGGTGGATACAGCTGTCCGTCCATCTGTAGACGGAGTTGGTTTCTGTACTCTAACTAAAATTCCACTTGTCCGACTGAAACCAAACTTGACATGCTGCTGATGGGAGGAAGAACACTCTTCATTTGGGATCATTGTGCCAAAAGTCAAGGTCACATGGACTTTGAACTTCTATTTTTATCACTGTTGGTTTCCGCTCTGTAATTAAAGTTTTGCTTGGCCAACTGAAACCCAACTGCTTGGCCAACTGAAACCCAACTTGGCATGTGGGTTAGGCATGATGAGAGGAAGAACCCTATATATTTTGAGGTCATTATGCCAAAGGTCAAGTTCATAGTGACCTTGAACTTAAACATTTGCCAGAGTTGGCTTCTCTGATTGAAATTTTGCTTGCCCGATCGATACTTAACTTGACTTATGGGTTGAACATGATGAAAGGAAGAACTCTGTTTCTTTTTTGGTTTATTGTGTCAAAGGAAAGGGTCACAGTGACCTTGAATTTAAAGTTTTATCAGTCAGAGTTGGTTACCATTCTCTAATTAAAATGTTGTTTGCCTGACTGAAACCAAACTTGGCATGTGGATTGGGCATAATGAGAGGAAGAACTTGATATTTTTTTTTGTCATTATGCCATAGGGTCAAGGGTCCAGTGACCTTGAACTTAAAATTTTATTGGTCGCGATAGAAACCATTCTTGACATGTCATCAAATACAAATAATCTCAACTGTATTATTTTAGTAAATAATACCCACTGTTGCTGTGTTAATTTAATGTAATATATTGCCAAGGTAACTGTATCTGGGTGATGTGTTTTTTGAATGGGGGGGGGGGGGGGGGGGGGGGGTGGTGGTGTTGAAGGGTGGGATTGGCCACTTCTGATGGCTACCTCTAGTTTCTTGATCTTTTAATATCAATATGGGTGGCAAATCAAAGTTTAGGAACATTATTTTCCAATAAAAACCATATCTAAAAATTTGTTCCCGGCCTTTTTTGTCAAAGGTTAAGGCTAAATTTGGGGGAGACCACCCTTTTTGCCAAGCAAAAGTGGTCTTTCAAAACAGGTGGGCTTTCATGACAGGTCCATTACAGAGTAAAACAACCAAATGGTACAAGGTCACAGCAGTCTCTCAAGACAGGTGATCTGTCATGAGAGTTGTCTCTCAAAACAGGTTTTACCTTAATAAAAAAATTTGAGGACTGTCAAGCTAAAAATGGAGAAGACACACATATTCTAGTTTTGTAGTTTAATTTCATTTTCGACATCTAGACATTTTAAGTTGTAGGTTATATTCCCCCATTTTGTGAGCACCTCAAAATGCAACACATTCACCCAACATAGGCTACTTATAGATAAAGAAATAATCAGAGTGATGTCTCATCACATTTGTATTCACATTATCCGAAAATACACTATATAAGGCCTAAAAAAGTAAAAAATCTGTTTCTCAGGCCCTCCTGCATGGTCCTTTTGTCTGCTACATGCTCTTTTTAGCTCACCTTGACAAAGCGAAGCTGAGCTAATCTCATCGCTGTCTGTTCGTTGTCAGTCAACACCATGTTTTGGTTTTCTCCTCCAAAGTCACTGAGCCAATTCAAGTGAAAGTTTGTATGAGTGATGTTCCCAATAGGGCATTGCATTCTTGTTAAACTCAACATGCCCAGCTGCACAGGGAGAAGGTGGGGAAAAATCACGATTTATAGTTTGGTGAATGATGGATGGGTGGGCTAGTGGGTATATTGGCGTAAACAATTGGTTTCCGGATAATAACTTGATAATAGTTCCACTCACGTTCATGAAACTTCATAGACAGGTTGGCCTCGGTGAGAGGAAGAACCCCATATATTTTGGTCTCACTAGGTCAAAGGTCAAGGTTACAGTGATCTTGAACATACTAAATCATAAATAATTGGTTTCCGGATGATAACTTGACTATGGTTGAACCCACACTCATGAAACTTCATATGTAGGTTGGCCTTCGTGAGAGGAAGAACACTGTTTATTTTGGACATGCTAGGTCAAAGGTCAAGGTCAGTGACCCGAACATAGTAAATCAAAACAATTGGTTTCCGAATGATAACTTGATAATGATTTGATTCACATTCATGAAACATCATAGGTAGGTTGGCACCAGTGAGAGTAAGAACCCTATTTATTTTCGACTCGCTAGGTGAAAGGTCAAGGTCACAGTGGCCTTCAACATAATAAATCCGTAAACAATTGGTTTCCAGACAATAACTTGATAATGGTTTAACCCACATCCATGAAACTTCATATGTAGGTTGGCCTTCTTGAGAGGAAGAACCCTATTTATTTTGGACTCACAAGGTCAAAGGTCAAGGTTACATTGACCCTGAACATAGTAAATCAAATCAATTGGTTTCCGGATAATAACTTTATAATGGTTTGACCCACTTTTGTGAAACTTCATAGATAGGTTAGCATCAGTGTGAGGAAGAACCCTGTTTATTTTGTACTCGCTAAGTGAAAGGTTAAGGTCACAGTGACCTTCAACATAGTAAATTGTATACAATTGGTTTCCGGATGATAACTTGATAATGGTTTGACCCACATTCATGAAACTTCATAGGCAGGTTGGCCTAGATGAGTGGAAGACCACTATTTACTTTGGACTTGCTAGATCAAAGGTCAAGGTCACAGTGACCTTGAACATAACAAATCATAAACATTTGGTTTTGAGATTGTAATTTGACAATGGTTCCACCAACGTTCATGAAACTTCATAGGTAGGTTGGCATTGGTGCAAGAAAAGCCCTATTTATTTTGGAATCACTAGGTCAAAGGGCAAGGTCACAGTGACCTTCACATAGTAAAATTGTAAACAACTGGTTTCCGGACGATAAGTTGATAATGATCAAACCCACTTCTGTGCTGTCACAACTTGACATTGGATCTGTGATCCTATCAGCATTTTTAAAATCTTCTGATGAACCAATGGGTACAATGACTTGATATTTGTTATGGAGCTTCCTTTTGAGGTGTAGAAGTTTGTTCAAACAAAGTTCGTGAAGCAATATTTGGCTTTGTAATGGGAGGGGTAAGATTTTTAGCTTCGCCCAAAATATCCCTTTTCTGAACCGATGGTCTGATTTGAACCAAATTTGGCGTGTGGTATTATTGGGTCATAAGTACTTGACTCGTGCAAAAAAAAAAAAAAATTGCCGCATCCCCATGGGAACCCCAGGAGCTAAAAATAGAATATTTTCAAACGCCCATATTTCCCAAACCACAGAGAGCTGTTATTTGGTACGAAGCATCCTTATGACCAGTAGAATTGAATGGTAAAAAAAATTTGCCATCGGTTATGTTAGGGTGTAATGTACAGAGCATAGAAAAAATACTGAGCATATTTGAAAAAATAAAAAAAAAATCTTTTCTCTGGAATCAATGGTCAAAATCTTTTGATATTTGGTACACAGCATTCATGGGGGGGGGGGGGGGGGGGGGGGCAGATACAAGTTTGTTAAAATAAAGCCCATTGGTTCAAATTTGGGCTCAACATAGGAGCCCAAATTTTTAACTTAGGGCAATATGGGGAATATTCTTTAAAAATCTTCTTCAGAACCACCAGTCAGAATCTTTAATGTTTGGTATACATCATTTTTATGAGGGTCAGATTCAAGATTGTTCAAACCAAGCCCCTGAGTTAATATTTGAGCTTCCTATGGAAGCCCAAATTTTAACTCAGTTCGATATGGGGGATGATTTTTAGCTCACCGAAGGGAGCTCAACTTATCACTTCCGGCGTCCATCGTCGTGAACATTATTCAAACTACTTCTCCTCTGAAACCACTGGTCCGATTTTCATGAATCTTCATGTGGATATTCATTCCTATATGTCAATTCAGGTTTGTTCAAATGAAATGGCCACGTTCCTTGGGGGCTCTGTATGGGGCATAACTCTGATAGCACCGTATGAATTATAGAAAAATTATTAAAAAATCTTCTCCAGAACCAGTGGGCAGAATCATTTGATACTTGGTATGCAGCATCTTGGTATGGGTCTGATTCAAGTTTGTTCACATCAGCCCCCCTGGATTCATATTTGGGCTCACTATAGAAGCCCAAATTCAAACTTAGTGCATTTCAGGCAAATTTCTTTGAAAATCTTCTTCTCAAGATCCAGCAAGCAGAATCTTTTGATATTGGGTATGCAGCATGCTTAGGGGGGTGCAATTCACGTTTGTTAAAGCCAAGTCCCTGGGTTCATATTTGGGCTCACTGTGGTAGCCTGAATTATAACTTAGTTCAAAATGAGGAATTTTCTTTTAAAAATCTTCTTCTTCAGATCCAGCAGTCGGAATGTTTTGATATTTGGTATGTAGCATCCTTAGGGGGGGGTGAGATTCAAGTTTGTTCAAGCCATGTCCCTAGGTCCATATTTGGGCTCACTGTGGGAGCTTGAATTGTAACTTAGTTCGAAATGAGGAATTTTCTTAAAAAATCTTCTTTTTCAGATCCGGGAGTCGGAATGTTTTGATATGTTGTGTGTAGCATCCTTAGGGGGTGAGATTCAAGTTTGTTAAAGCCAAGTCCCTAGGTCCATCTTTGGGTTCCCTGTGGGAGCCCGAATTATAACTTAGTCAATATGAGGAATTTTTAGCTCACCGAAGGGAGCTCAACTTATCACTTGGCGTCTGGCGTCCGTCGGCGTAAACATTTTTCAAACGACTTCCCCTCTGAAACCACTGGTCCGATTTTCACGAAACTTCATGTGGATGTTTATTACTATATGGCAATTCATGTTTGTTCAAATGAAATGGCCACGTCCCTTGGGGCATAACTCTGATAGCACCGTATGAATTGTAGAAAAATTATTAAAACATCTTACCAGAACCAGTGGGCTGAATCTTTTGATACTTGGTATGCAGCATCTTGGTATGGGTCTGATTCAAGTTTGTTCAAAGCAAGTCCCTCAACCAATACAGGGGCTCACTAGGGGGGTGTGAATTTTTACTTAGTGCAATTTAAGAAAAATTCTTTAAAAATCTTCTTCTCCAGAACCAGTGGGCAGAATCTTATGATATTTGGTATGCAGCATCTTGGTATGGGTCAGATTCAAGTTTGTTCAAATCGAGTCCCTTGATCAATATTGGGGCTCCCTATAGGGGCATGAATTTTTCCTTAGTGCAATTTAAGGAAGAATCTTCTTCTCCAGAACCAGTGGGCAGAATCTTTTGATATTTGGTATACAGCATCTTGGTATGGGTCTGATTCAAGTTTGTTCAAATTGAATCCCCCGTTCAATATTGGGGATCACTATGGGGGTGTGAATTTTTTCTTAGTGCAATTTAAGAAAAAAATCTTTAACAATCTTCTTCACCAGAACCAGCTGGCAGAATCTTTAGATGTTTGGTATGCAGCATCTTGGTATGGGTTGGATTCACGTTTGTTCAAATTGAGTCTTTTGATCAATATTGGGGCTCACTATGGGGGCGTGAATGTTTACTTTGTGCAATTAAGGAAAATTCTTTAAAAATCAGAATCTTTTGATATTTGATCAGCAGCATTGTCCCATTCAGTCCTGTTGATGTTTTAGCACCACAGAGAGTATAGATTTACTCTGTAGAAGCTTAAGAATAGCTTTTGATAAAATTTGTGTCTTAACAGTATGGAACATTCGGTGAGCGCCTAAGGCCCCCACGGGCATCTTGTTTTAAATCTTCTTCTTCAGATCCACCAGTCAGAATGCTTTCATATTTGGTATACAACATCTCTAGGGGGGCGCCAGATTCAAGTTTGTTCAAAACGGGTCCCTAGGTGTATATTTGGGCTGACTATGGTAGCCCAAATTTTAACTTAGTGCAATATGAGGAAATTTTTTAAAAATTGTTCTTCTTCAGATCCACTAGACGGAATGCTTTCATATTTGGAATACAACATCTCTAGGGGGATCAGATTCAAGTTTGTTCAATTCAAGTGCCTGGGTTAATATTTGGGCTCCATATGGGAACCTGAAATTTAACTTTGTACAATATGAGGGAATTTCTGCAAAAATCTTCTTCAGATTCACCTGTCAGAATCCTTTCATATTTGGTTTACAACATCTCTAGGGAAGTCAGATTCAAGTTTGTTCAAATTGGTTCCCTGGGTTAATATTTGGGCTCCCTATGGTAGCCCAAATTTTAACTTATGGCAATATGAGGAAATTTCTTAAAAATCTCTTCAGATCCACTAGTCAGAATGCTTTCATATTTGGTATACAACATTTCTAGGGGGACAGATTCAAGTTTGTTCAAATCGGGTCTATAGGTTAATATTTGGGCTCGCTATGGTACCCCAAATATTAACTTAGTGCAATATGAAGAATGTCTTTAAAATTTTTCTTCTTCAGATCCAACAGTCAGAATGCTTTCATATTTGGTATACAACATCTCTAGGGAGGTCAGATTCAGCTTTGTTCAAATCGAGAGCCTGGCTTAATATTTGGGCTCCCTGTGGGAGCTGGAATTGGCCATGTAGCTGAAGAATTAGAAATTTTATATTCAGTATCCCCTTGTGGTGTGTAACTAAGATTAATCCACATAGTTTGTATCAAGGGGCTTCATAGGGGAGCTCTACATTTTAGATTATGATCAGCTGAAGAAAAGGCATGATGCTCGGTCTATTTTTTTTAACTGAGAGGCTCAAGGATTGACAATGTATCCTATGGAGATGGATTGCTTAATAATTAAGTAGACTCATTCCATATTGTGTTCTGTTCAAGATGAGTGCTTCAGGCCCTGTGGGGCCTCTTGTTTTATGACCAATGCAAACTTAAAAAAATAAAAATTTAATGGTTTATATCTGATACTTTACCCAAGTTAATAAAATTGATAAATTTGTTCTATGAGTGCAACAAGGCTTTAGAAGGGCAAAGCCTCCTTGCACTCATGGAACGAAATACATCACCACCCATGCTATTCTGGAGATTATGAGGCCTAAAACGTAAAACAAACCAAGAACATGAACTTTTGGTGGCATAGAAATAATTACAAAAATAGAAAATAAAATAAGCACGCGCCCACATGTAATTTCACCAAAAAAAACGGCCTGAGAAACGGAAGATGTACTTTGAAGGGCTGAAGGGTCATTCTCACTGAGGGCAGAAAAAAAAATATAATTTCAATGCTTGAAGTTGAAATCAAGATGACTTTTTACATGAGGAAATGTATTAAGAAACTTTTTCTTGAGGTCTATATAGGGGAAACCTGAATTTTAACTTTATGAAATATGAGGAAATATATTTAAGAAACTTGTTCTTCGGGTCTACCAGTCAAAATCTCCCCTTAGAGGGGGGGGGGGGGGGGGGGGGGGTAAACTTGAAGTTTGTTCAAATCAAGTCCCTGGAATTATATTTAGGCTCCTTGAGGGAGCCCAAATTTTAACTTTGTGCAATATGAGAAAATAAACGTATTTAAAAATCTTTTTCAGATCTACCAGTCAAAATTTCTTGATATATCATATTTGGGCTCCTTGTGGCAGCTCAAATTTTAACTTGCTGTAAATATGAGGAATATTTTTTAAAAATCTTCTTTAGATCCATCAGTCAGTATCTTTAGATATTTGGTATGTAGCATTCTTAGTGGGGGTGAGATTCAAGCTTGTTGAAATTAAGTGCATGTGTTCCTATTTGGGCTCCCCATGAAAACCTGAATTTTAAGTCTGTCCAATATGACAATTTTTTTTTTAAATCTTCTTCAGATCCACCAGGCAGAATCTTTTCATGATTGGTGTAGAGCATCCTTAGAGGGGTCATATTCAAGTTTGTTCAAATCAAGTCCTTGGAGTCATATTTGGGCTCTCTATGGGAACTCGAACTAGTGCAATATGAGGAATATTGTTTAAAAATCTTCTGATGATCTAGTCAGAATCTTTTGATATATAATATGCAACATCCTTTGGAGGTTCAGATTCAAGTTTGTTCAAATCAAGTTCCTGGGATCATATTTCAACTTAGTACAGAATGGAGGAATTCCTTTAAAAATCTACTTCTTCAGATTCAGCAGTCGGAATCTTTTGATATTTGATATGTAGCAGCCACTCCTACAGGGTTTCTGATTTCAGTTTGTTCAAATCAAGTCCATTGGGTCATATTTGGGCTCGCTGTGGGATCCCAACTTTTAACTTAGTGCAATATAAGGACTATTCCTTAAAAAATCTTCTTCACACTCGTGAGTCAGATTCTTATGTTACATAGTATTGTCATCCCCAGTGTGATGAGATTGAGGTTTGTTAAATCAAATCCCTGGGCTCATATATGGCCTCCCTATGAATTTTAACTTAGTGCATCAAGAGGAATATTCTTGAAAGATCTTCTTCAGATCCACCATGCAAAATCTTTTGATATTTGGTGTATAGGATCACTATGACTCCTAGATGAATGTTTATTCAAAATGTTATGCTCGGCTGATTTTGGAGGTCACCAGATGAGTTTGAAATATAACACAAACCAAATGTAGAATTTTTGAAAATTCACTGTTGCATACTAGAGATACGACATACAGTTGTAGATGACGTTGACCTACACCCTCATATTTTTCGAGTACCCCTATCCTACAAACTGAAACACTAAGTAGATTAAGTCATTTTTCATTGCATTTTTATTCACATTGTCCAAAAATATATGATATGACATTAATTCCCTCCGATGACCAGAACAACATAAAAATTAAATTTCACTGCATAAACTTTAAATGCAGTTACATTTTAATACTCTTGATCCACACTAGAGCTGAAACAGTTAAGAGGTTTTCTTGATCGATTAATCATGTGGATTAACTTTGATTAACTGATTAATCACTTGTCCAAATAGGTAAGTAGATAATTGCTATACCGTTGATGATTTACAGCATGAACCCTTCACCGAACGTAAAAAACAAAACCGACTAGGCCTATATACAAAAATCTCCATTCAAATTTATTATGTTTTCAATTTTTGTCTCAAAAACATAGCTTATGACCCCTCATTGGAACGAGCTCATTAAGTTTGTTTCAATGAGGGGTCATAAGCTATGTTTTTGAGACAAAAATTGAAATTTGTTAGTAATTCATGAATTTATATTGCAAGTATCGTCTGCTACCCACAATGGGTAAAGGGTTTAGAATGACTATTTCCAGCTAATGATACAGTATGATGATCATGCAAGTAAACAAGTATGTTAGAAAGTAACTTGCATGCTTTACTCTGTCTCATATAATTGATGTGAGTCAGAGTGACAATGTCTGCCTGTTTGGGAGCAAGTTTGTTCCTTTGTTAACCCATATAATACGGTAGTTCAAAAGTAATGGTTAATCGATCAATTACTGTCGGGATCGATCAATATGTTGATCATTGATTAATCGATTAATTGGTTAACTGTTTCATCTCTAATCCATACACCATCCCCTCACTGTATAAACTTTAAATGCAGTTACATTTTAATACTCATGATCCACACGCCAACCCCTCACTGTGTAGTGACCTGAGATTTACTGTGCTTCATTGAAGACTTCTGAAAATTTGATGTGCACACACTATCCCCTCACTTTGTGGTGACCTGAGATTTACTGTGCTTCATTGAAGACTTCTGAAAATTTGATATGCTATCTCAAATCTATGCAGTTATTTTCTTGAGTCCGTTTTGAGTAAAGTATTAAGTTGTAATGGACAGATAGCTTTTTATTTAGATTGAAAGATGTATTTTTGTTGTTACTTTACTTATTTGAGAATCCATTAAATCCAAACATATGGCCAAATTATGTAATTTAATTTCACCATTCTCTGTTTAAGTGGAAAAGGTGTCAACATGGTTCATATAGGTCCTGGAAAGTTCTTAAATACACTTGCTTTTTAACCCTTTACCCAATGCACAAGATATCAACATTTGTCATTTTAATTATTTTTCCAACAATTTCAACAAAACCATAAGGGGGTGCGGTGGCTCAGTTGGTAGAGGTGCAGGCTGCAAGCCGAGAGGTCCTCGGTTCGAATCCCACCTGCGGCAACCACGTTGTGTCCTTCGGCAAGACACTTCACCCCCATTGCCCACGTGGGGGCAAGATGAATTAGGAAATGTTCACTGTTGAGAATGTCAGTGACACTGACTTTTAATTTCCCACTGCTCTGGATGGGTCTGCTGTTGAGTTAACAGTTGCCCATTTAGGAGAGTGAAAAATTAAAATTCATTCCTTATTAACCAGTCCCAAAACATTTTAATAATAACGTGAGTATACCATGTTGATAGGTTAGCTGTTTGAATAATGTTTTTGTGTATCCTCTCCCAGTTTGTCAGTGATTCAACCAAGCCAGAAAATAAGCAGACTGTCATCAGTAAAATGAGGTCCCCAGAGGGTTAATTTAGTGATGCTACCCTGCATAGCAGGGTAGCATCACTAAATTTACCCTCTGTGAACCTCAATCTGAATCAGGGTCACAACTAAACAGAAAGGGGTACCCAGAGGATAAATTGGGTCACTGTATGGGATAGCATCATCAAATTCACCCTCTGGGGATCTCATTCTGCAAATGTCAGACTGCTTATTTTCAGGCCTGGATGCAACTGGAATAAAGGAATCAGGGTCAAGGTTGGCATGTAGGGCATTTCTTCATGTTTCTATACACAAAAAATGACACATTTCAGAAAATTATGTCACAAAATGTAAAATTCCTTTCACAATGTAACTTATAAAATTGCAAGTGAGAATTTTTCCCCAGTTTTTTCAAAGTAACCTCAACTCATTTGAATCAGTATTTCATCTGCAAATAATATTTTTTCAAAAGTTAGGAGATGCACTTGCGATGTTGTCTCCTCATATTAATTGTTTACTACCCAACTTTAAGTATCTGAGCATTATCCTCAAATGCTATTATCACTTTTATATCAAGTAAAAGTGTATCTATGATATCATGTGTCCAAAGTTTAAATATTTCAGTTATCTTCGAAATGTGTTTAAAATTTGTCCATTCAATTTTATCAGTCATTCATAGTTGATATTCAAGCTGTTGAGAAGGCAAGAAGCTGACAGACACACCCATTGTTATAACATGGTATGATTTGTGTCATCTCAAAGCCCTGGATGCTTTAGCATTTGGAGAAATGTAGTTCCCTGAATACTGGTTAATATAACATTGCAATGTATGGCATTTTATTATTAAACTTCTCGTCAAACAGACTGGCCACATTGTCATAATCACTTGTTGACTGAACTCAGTCAGTTTCCTCTTCAAGATTCATTCTTAAATGGATTCAAGATGCTGTGATGTATTGTTAATGTTTTAACCATTTCAAGGCCAGTTGTAACAAACTTGAGCACACTCAAGTTTACAGAAGTGAGGTGAGCAAAAAAATGGCAGTGCCAGATCAAAATTGCACAGGCGACATGTGGGCGATTAAATTACCCACACTAGATTTTGAGGCTTGTTAGCTGGTATACCAGCATCACAGTTGATGAAATAATTCTTAGGCTGAGGCAAAAAATAAATGGTTAAGATGATGTTGCAATTAATTAACTGAGACAGCTTTGACAGCATAGTATCTTTCATGTCTGCAACACTGCTCTCACTGACAAATTGAAAATAACTCACTGGGTCACTCAGTCGATTCAAATGTAATGGTGTCCAGGCGGCTAGCTGCTGACACTGCTAGCCAAGTCATGTTTCTGTCTGCCACATTAAAATGAAATCTGCAAGTTGTGCACTTTTTTTTGAACACTGCATTTCGATTGCAGGCACCTTATTGTGCGCAAGTGCAGTTGCACACCTCAGAATCAAAAAAAATTGGGTCTCCCTGTTGGAGCCCAAATTTTAACTAAGTGCAATATGAGGAATATTGTCTGATCCACCCATGAGAATCTTTTCATATTTGATATACAGTTATAGGGGTAAGATCCAAGTTTGGTCAAATCGAGTCCCCTGGGTTCATATTTGGGCTTTTTATCAAAGCCCAAATTCTAACTTAGTGTAGTACAGTGGAGCCCACTTAATTGGATATCTCTAAATTGTATATCCCTGTTAATTGAATATAATTTCCCAACACAAAATCATTTACCATACCTTCAGTGCAAATTTGACCTATTAATTGAATATAGATTACAGAGTAAACTCCTGTTAATTGAATAAAAAACTTGTAACCTGTCGAGAAATTACCCTGACTCTCCTCAGTTTTCCTTTGTTTATAGACCTAGTTGACCTTAGTACATCCAATACAGACATTTAATCTATTATGTCTTGTTTGACAGAGCTCACGAAGCTCTGTCAAACAAAATATAATAGAATAAATGCTAAGTTTATCTCCAGAATACAGGAAAGTAACAGGGTTCCACTGTATGAGGAAATTCTTTAATTTAAATTTGTGCAAATCAAATCCCTTGGTTCATATTTGGGCTCCCAGCTCGAATTAATAACATGGTGCCATATGAGGAATACTCTTTGAAATTCTTCTGATCCACCAAACACAATGTTTTGACATATAGTATTCCCCCTGTGGGAACCCCAGGAAGTAAGCAGCACTTGTTTACTGTGGTAAACCAGTTCCGCTTTACTAGTAAAATAGGACCCAGTCACCAATGCTTGGGGTGAAAGTCCTCTAAAATGGGCAACATGTTGATCAACGATTGACTAAACTTGACTTCATCTCCATGTTGTGTCACGATTAGCCATGGTGCATAAATATGTGACGTTAACCACCAACAAACGACATATAGTATTCAGCATCCTTATGGGATCAGATTCGTGTTTGTACAAGTCAAGTCTGTTGTTTCATATTTGAGCACCCTGTGGAATGCTAAATTTTAACTTTGTGTAATATGGGAAATATTCTTTGAAAATCTTCTCCTTCTGATCCACCAATCAGAATCGATATTTGGTATACAGCATTTTTATGGGGGTCAGATTCATATTGTTCAAATTGAGTCCATGGGTTCATTTTGGGCTCCATTTTGGTGCCCAAATTTTAACTTGCTGCAATATGAGGAATATTATTTAAAAATCTTTTTGTTCAGGTCCACCAGTAAAAATCTTTTGATAATTATTGTGCAGCATTCTTGAGAGGGGGGGGGGGAGGGGGAAGGGGGTGGGGGGGGTATATTTAAATTTGTTAAATCAAGTCCCTGGATTCATATTGGGCTCCCTCTCGGAGCCCAACTTTTAACTTGGTTCAGTATGAGGAATATCCTTTAAAAATCTCCTTCTTCAGACCCACCAATCAGAGTCTTTTGATATTTACACTACGGCAACCTTATGGGTGTCTAATTCACGTTTGTTAAAATCATCGGGTTCTTATTTGCAATACAGGTTGTCAGATTTTTAACTTTGTGCAATATGAGGAAAATTCTTTAAATATCTTCTTCCAATCCACCAGTCAGAATCATTTGATACTTTGGTATACAGCTTCTTCATGAGGTTAGATTCAACTTTGTTCAAATCATGCCCCTGTGTTCATATATGGACTTCTATGGGAGCATGAATTTTTAACTTGGTGAAATATGAGTATAATTCTTTAAAAGTCTTATTCAGATCCACCATTCAGAGTGTGTAAATATTTGATATGTGACATCCTAGAGTGCTGAATTATATTTGATCATAAAAATTTGTTCACAGGTATTTGTCGTGTTACAATTTATGGGGCACTCTCCCATAAATTGTAACAACACAAATCCATACAGGCTAAATAATTTCACATCAAAGATTATTATAATCCCTGATGGGTATGGGTGTGGGATGGGGAAATCTCACCCGAGGGCAAGATATTTGGGCCAGACACGAGGCTTGCCGAGTGTTTGGACCAAATATCTTGTCCCGAGGGTGAGATTTTCCCATCCCACACCCATACCCATCAGTGATTATTTTTCTCCCCCCACCATACAGCAGTTACGTTAGCCAGAGGCAATCGGCGGTCACATGCTGATATAATCAACTCATTTAGTATTCATTGTCACCACCAGTTATTTAATGTAACAAAAAAGCTGAGAGAAAATACCCAGGGGTTTTTTTCTCTCAGCTTTTTTGTTACATCAACATGACCAATGCCGAGTGCACATTTTACTCCCAAAATTCTGACAATTCAGTGGCATTGTCTGCTGTAAAACAGGAATCTACATACAGGCAGTATATAAAAAATACAATTGAATTAGTATTGCTGTTAGTACATGTATGTTGTTCATTCTGAATCCTGTAACGATACCAAGGTAAATCATTCTAAAAATACCGATATCGAAACCGAACTTCACATTTTAATACCGCCCAGCTCGAACTCAGACCAAACACTTAATTTTGAACCCCCAAAATTAAACCATTAAAAAAGAAAGCGTCCTGTATTCCACTCCATAGATGACATCTGCAAATGGGCAGAAGTACAGGAAGTGACTTCCAATCCCGCCAACAACCATTCATTCGTTTGGCCTGTGTGTAAGCAGTCCTCTGTTTGTTTGTTTATTTATTTATATGTGGTTATTAACAACACCTTCGACTGCCATGGTCAACTTATGTCACCCAGTTTTATGGGTGGAGGAAGCCGGAGTACCTAGAGAGAACCACTGAGCAGTGGTGAGCAACTATCAGACTCCCCAGCATACTAATGCAGCGCAAGCAGGGTTACCATTGATTGAAGACAAGCACACCATCGGCGTGCAGTACGCCTTAGTACACAGCTCCACCGTGCCCCCAAGTGGGCAATCCGGAAGTAATGCCTTGCTCAAACACTCAACACAGTTACCCCTAGAGGGAATCGAACTATGGACCGTTCGTTTTCAATGTTGGAACCACTGAGCACTGTGCTCTCAAATGCAGATGCTTGGGGTTTGTATATTTATATATAGTTGAGGAGTCATGTGTCTATTCCATACAATACCTCATGATTTTTAGCTTAACTTGACATTGTCAAGATAAGCTATTGCCATCACGCGTGTGGGAAATCTCTTAGTCTGTTCACATTTTCCTTTAGCACGGGCTACACCCTGCAGTCTGATCATCACGAAATTTCATATGCAGGTTTGGGGTCATGTCTAGATGAGAACATCCCCTTTTGGTCGCGATCGGGCAACCGGTATGGCTGCCCGAGCCCAAAACCCAAAAACCATTAGCACAGTCTACAGGTCATATTTATGAAGGGATTTCATTGTAACTTGGTAGGATGCCTCTGTATAATGCCTAAATGAGAACGTCCCCTTTTGGGCATGATCTATCAACCGTGATGGCTGCCCAACCCCGAAACCCAAAAACTTTTAGCACAGTCTGCAGGTCATGTTTAATGTGAAGGGATTTCATTGTAACTTGGTAGGATGACTCCTTATGATGTCCAGATGAGAGTTTCCTCATTTGGGCATGATCTGCCAACCGTGACTGCCCGAGCCCAAAACCCGAAAACCTTTAGCACAGTCTACAGGTCATATTTATTGAGGAATTTCATTGTAACTTGGTGGGTTGCCTTCATATAATGTCTAGATGAGAAAGTTTTTTGGACGTGATTGGGCAACTGTGACGGCTACAGGGGCCCGAAGCCCGAAAACCTTTAGCACAGTCTACAGGTCATATTTATGAAGAGATTTCATTGTAACTTGGTAGGATGACTCCAAATAATGTCTACAAGAGAACGTCCCATTTTGATCGCGATCATTCAGCCTTGATGGGTGCCCGAGCCCAAAAAAACCTTTAGCATAGGCAAAAGGTCATATTTATGGAAGGATTTCATTGTAACCTGTTAGGTTGACTCCATATAATGCGTAGATGATGCCATCCCCTTTTGGTCGTGATTGGTCAGCTGTGATGGCTACAAGTGCCCGAAGCCCAAAAACCTTGAGTGCAGTCTACAGGTCATATTAATGAAGGGATTTCATTGTAACTTCGTAGGATCACTCCAGATGATGCCCAGATGAGATTGTCCCCTTTGGTTGTGATTCAATTTTGTATTCAACCATGATGGCTGCCCGAGCCCAAAGCCCAAAAACATTTAGCACAGTCTACAGGTCATATTTATGAAGGGATTTCATTGTAACTTGGTAGGTTTACTTCATATAATGTCAAGATGAGAACATCCCCTTTTGGACATGATTGAGCAACTGTGACGGCTAAAGGTGCCCGAAGCCCGAAAACCTTTAGCACAGTCTACAGGTCATATTTATGAAGGGATTTCATTGTAACTTGGTAGGATGACTCCAAATAATGTATAGATGAGAACATCCCATTTTGGTTGTGATCATTCAGCCTTGATGTGTGGGCGAGCCCAAAAACCTTTAACATAGGCAAAAAGTTATATTTATAGAAGGATTTCATTGTAACCTGTTAGGTTGACTCCATATAATGCCGAGATGATGACATCCCCTTTTGGTCGTGATTGGTCAACTGTGATGGCTACAGGTGCCCGAAGCCCGAAAACCTTGAGCACAGTCTACAGGTCATATTTTTGAAGGGATTTCATTGTAACTCCGCAGGATCACTCCAGATGATGCCCAGATGAGATTCTTCCCTTTGGTTGCGATTATTCAACCATGATGGCTGCCAGAGCCCAAACCCCCAAAACCTTTAGCACAGTCTACAGGAC
Organism: Pictodentalium vernedei; assembly: GCA_031216915.1. Lineage (NCBI taxonomy): Eukaryota > Metazoa > Mollusca > Scaphopoda > Dentaliida > Dentaliidae > Pictodentalium > Pictodentalium vernedei. The sequence continues at coordinate 194,866,271 of CM062292.1, read as the reverse complement.
ATATTTATGAAGGGATTTTATTGCAACTTGGTAGGTTGACTTCATATAATATCTAGATGAGAACGTCCCCTTTTGGACACGATTGGGCAACTGTGACGGCTACAGGGACTCCAAGGCCAAAAACCTTTAGAACAGTCTGCAGGTTAAAATTATGAAGGGATTTCATTGTAACTTGGTAGGTTGACTCCATATAATGCCTAGATGATGACATCCCCTTTTGGTCGTGATTGGTCAGCTGTGATGGCTACAAGTGCCCGAAGCTCGAAAACCTTGAGCACAGTCTACATGTCATATTTATGAAGGGATTTCATTGTAACTTCGTAGGATCACTCCAGATGATGCCCAGATGAGAATGTCCCCTTTTGGTTGCGATCATTCAACCATGATGGCTGCCAGAGCCCAAAGCCCAAAAACCTTTAGCACAGTCTACAAGTCATTTTTATGAAGGGATTTCATTGTAACTTGGTAGGTTGACTTCATATAATGTCTAGATGAGAATGTGCCCTTTGGACGCAATGGGGAAACTGACGGCTACAGGGGCCCGAAGCTCGAAAACCTTTAGCACAGTCTACAGGCCATATTTATGAAGGGATTTTAATGTAACTTGACATGATGACTCGTTTTGGAAAAATTTCACTGTAACTTGTAACTTTTGTTGATATACGTTAACTGTGAGGGCCACATACATTAACTGTGAGGTCATATTAACCCACCCCTCAGCTCTTTAGTACAGTGTACGCCTCATATTATTTTTATCAAAAACATAGCATACAGGGAACAGAAATGAACATATTTCCAATTATCACAATTCTTGTCTTATTTCATAATCCTTTCATAAACATTGAACATTATCCTCTTCATCAAACACAACACACAAGTTAAGCTACAGTGTCATTCACACTTTCATTATTGTTATATATTACCTCTGGACAGTTATATATTAGTTCCCTTAACCTAAATTAGCATTTTGGTAAATGCTTGGCATTAAAAGAGGAAAGAGGTAATTGATGTCACTCCAGGTCAGGATTCTTGTATCCTATATTGTCTCTACATCTGTCAGGAGTTAATTAAAAATTAATAGATGTAGACTGCTATTATATTATTAGTCTGTGTGAAACACACAGACTATTGTTTTTGCACTGTTTCTTTTTCTTTTTCTTTTTTTTTCTTTTTTTTTTTTCTTCTTCTTCTTCTTTTTCTTCTTCTTCTCCTGTCTTCTGTCTTCTCATCACTTTTTTGTCTGCAAGATAACTCGAAAACGAATTGCCCTATCTCGTTGATTTTTGGCATGCTGAGAAACAGCCACCAGTTCTCGGCCACCTATGTTTTTCAGATTCCTGGGGTATCAGGGTTTTCTGTAGGGGTGTTTTGAAAGTGGATCATGCCCATATCTCAGGCGTGGTAAGACCTACAGACCTGGGACCAACACCAAATGAGTCGACACTCGATGGAGGTTCAAAATATGGGTCATGGTCACGGAGGTCATCTAGGGGTCATTGAGTGCATTTTTCAGAATTGCTGGAAATCACATTTTTTTACCCCTAAAGTATTCCTGACGTACACACATGCACTTTGACGTAAAAAAAAGTGGGCGTGGCCAAAATTTTTGAAAGTGGGTCATGCCCATATCTCATGCGTGGTATGACCTACGGACCTGGGACCAACACCACATGAGTCGACACTTGATGGAGATTCAAAATATGGGTCAAGGTCACAGAGGTCACCTAGGGGTCATTGAGTGCATTTTTCAGAATTGCTGGAAATCACATTTTTGACCCCCTAAAGTATTCCTGACGTACACACATGCATTTTGACGTAAAAAAAAGTGGGCAAGGTCAAAATTTTTGAAAGTGGGTCACGCCCATATCTCGGGCGTGGTATGACGTATGGACCTGGGGCCAACACCAGATGAGTCGACACTTGATGGAGATTCAAAATATGGGTCAAGGTCACAGAGGTCACCTAGGGGTCATTGTGTGCATTTTTCAGAATTGCTGGAAATCACATTTTTTGACCCCTAAAGTATTCCTGACATACACACATGTATTTTTACGTAAAAAAATTGGGTGTGGCCAAATTTTTTGAAAATGGGTCACGTCCATATCTCAGGCATGGTATGACCTACAGACCTGGGACCAACACTAAATGAGTCGATACTCGATGGAGGTTCAAGATATGGGTCAAGGTCACGGAGGTCACTTAGGGGTCATTGAGTGCATTTTTCAGAATTGCTGGAAATCACATTTTTTTTACCCCTTAAGTATTCCTGACGTACACACATGCCTTTTGACGTAAAAAAAGTGGGCGTGGCCAAATTTTTGGAAAGTGGGTCACGCCCATATCTCAAGCATGGTATGACCTATGGACCTGGGACCGACACCAAATGAGGTTCAAAATATGGGTCAAGGTCACTGAGGGCACCTAGGAGTCAATGACTGCACTTTTTCATAATTGCTGGAAATCACATTTTTTGCCCTCCAAAGTATTCCTGAGATTCATACATGCATTTTTACTTTTAAAAAGTGGGTGTAGCCAAAAAATGAGTCTACACTCGATGGAGGTTCAAAATATGGGTAAAGGTCACGGAGGTCAACTAGGGGTCATTAAGTGCATTTTTCAGAATTGCTGGAAATCACATTTTTTGACCCCATAAACTATTTCTGACGTACACACGTGCATTTTGACCTAAAAAAAGTGGGCGTGGCCAAAAATTTTGAAAGTGGGTCATGCCCATATCTCAAGCGTGGTATGACGTAGGGACCTGGGACCAACACCAAATGAGTCGACACTCGATGGAGGTTCAAAATATGGGTCAAGGTCACAGAGGTCAACTAGGGGTCCTTGAGTGCATTTTTTAGAATTGCTGGAAATCACATTTTTTGACCCCCTAAAGTATTCCTGACGTACACACATGCACTTTGACGTAAAAAAAAGTGGGCGTGGCCAAATTTTTTGAAAGTGGGTCACGCCCATATCTCATGCGTGGTATGACCTACCGACCTGGGACCAACACCACATGAGGTTCAAAATATGGGTCAAGGTCACTGAGGGCACCTAGGAGTCAATGACTGCACTTTTTCATAATTGCTGGAAATCACATTTTTTGCCCTCCAAAGTATTCCTGAGATTCATACATGCATTTTTACTTTTAAAAAGTGAGTGTAGCCAAAAAATTTGAAAGTGGGTCACGCTCATATCTCAATCATGGTATGATGAATGGACCTGGAACTAACACCAAATGAGTCGACACTTGATGGAAATTCAAAATATGGGTCACGGTCCTGGAGGTCACCCAGGGGTCCGCCTGAAAGAGGTCACCAAAGTCATCAAGTGCGTATTATTCAGAAATACTGGGAAATGAATTTTATTACACCTTAAGGCATTTCTAAAGTTTATGAACATATTTCATCACTCAAATTAGTGGGCAGAGCCAAAAATGTCCATTTTTGATTCGAGTATCGAACCCTTCGAATGCTGGTCACATATATGCGTTTTCTGGTTTCTTATAAATAATTGTTCTGATTCCAGTATGAATATCTGTAAATACTGTTAACGAAAACCCATTTCTGATTTGTTTAAAAATATTTTACTCCTGAAAATAAGCCTCCATAAAATCTCTTTCTGTTTAGTTTATTCCTGATACTTTAACCCTTTTCACACAGACTTGAATTTACTGGTTGCAGTAAATTCTGTTTCTCTAGTTATTACGAATCTTGTAGAGTCCCTTTATTCATAGAGATACTTATGCAAGCCTGTTTCCAATTTTATCCTGTTGTGGCCCTCGATTATGTTATTTATTCAGCTATGTCTGGGTCAGTGGTAATGATGGATAAATATTGGAAATTTAAAATATTTTCTGTCATATCCACCACTGGCCCAGACAGGGAGTGCCTGATCACTCACACCTCCCTGCATACTACTAAAACTTTGCAAACACTGCAAAAGAATAGTTTTGTGGGATTGGAGGTCACGGCTCACTTCTTAGACTTCTGCACATTCACAGTTGTTATCTATGGAGTGTCATACAGGACTCTTTCTCTTTTGTTATTTGGCTCAATTTTTTTTTTTAGGGGAAATTGGGGGTGGGGGGGGGGGGGGGGGGTGTAGGCAAAATTAAGTGTTTGGTCTGAATTTTGTCAAACTGAGTAGTAGCTATATCTGGCCCGTAGTACATATGATCAATATAGCAGTTATTTAAAATTCCCAATTTTTGTTGTGTTTTAGGGTGTTTTTTTTTTCCATTCAAACTTTTAGCTCAGCAAGATTGTAGAATATTGGCTGTTTTTGTTGTTGTATTTTAGTTGTACTTTTTCATTAAAACTAATAACTCAGAGTTGCTTTCAGACAGAACTTTGAAATGTGGTATATTGTTAAGACATTACAAGAGGATAATGTTTTTGACTTTGTGGGGTGGGGGAACAGAAAATCCAAGATGAGAGATCAGCAGTCATTTTTGTTGAACTACAGATGTAGTTTTTTTGTTAAACCTTGTCGCTCAGAGTTGCTAAAATTTTGTAGAGTTCTCAGACATGGAGGATGAAATATGTGGAAATTTTTGGACAAAAAAATCAAAATGCCTGATGGTCTGTCATTTGTGTTATATTTCAGAGATACTGCTTTGTTTGTGTCAAAACTTGTAGCTCAGAGGTATTTTGAGGCTGAACTTTGAAATGTGGTATGCTGTTCAGAAATAAAAATATGATGATGCATATCAATTTTTTTGTTGTTCAGAAAAATGCAAGATTGCTAATTGTCAGCCATTTTAGTTTAGAGATACTATACTGTTCATTATAAGTTGTGGCACAGAGGTGCTTGGAACTTTGAAATTTGTTATATTGTTCAGATATAACAAGAGGATGGTGTGTATCATTCAAGGTGGTCAAATGTCAGCCATTTTTAAAGTGTTTCAGAGGTACTTTTTTTGTTAACACTCATTGTTGAGAGGTACTTGGAGACTGAACTTTGACATTTGGTATGTTGTTCAGACATAACAAGAAGATGATACTTATCAATTTTTGGGGACCCAAAACTCCCAAGATGGCTGATGAACAGCATTTTTTGTTCTTTGTAGGTACTTTTTCCTATTGAAACTTGAGGGGCATAGATGCATCAAACACTACTGAAATTTGATGCTTTGTACATTGTTCAGATATAACCACAGAATGATGCATATTAATTTTTGTTAACACAACATTCAAGATGGTCGATTGTTGACCATTTTACATGTATTTTAGAGTTTCAACCTGTGGCTCAGAGATTCTTTAAGACTGAAATTCAAAATTTGGTTCATTGTTCAGATGTAATTAAAGGATAATGCATGATAGTTTTTGATGAAAAATTCAAGGTAGCTGTCATTTTGGGTGCATTTGAGAGCCATCATATCCCTTTTGTTGTTAGCACTCATATTTTAGAAGTGCTTTGAGAATTAACTTTAGAATTTGTTACATTGTTCAGACATAACAGAAGGGGTTCCTGTGGGAGTCCTGGGAAGTGAAGCAGTGCTTGTTTGCTGTGGTAAGCAAGTTCTGTATTACTTGTAAAATAGGACCTGGTAACCAATCCATGTTGCAGTCATGATTAGCTATTGTATAGAAAACAATATCCAAGAACAACCCAGAAAATAAGCAGACTGACATCTTCAAAATGAGGTCCCCAGAGGGTGAATTTAGTGATGCTACCCTGCTATAGCAGGGTAGCATCACTAAATTTACCATCTGTGAACCTCTTTCTGAATAAGAGTCTCAAGAATAATTAGAAAGAGGTACCCAGAGGATAAATTGGCCCACTGTATGGGATAGCATCGTCAAATTCACCCTCTGGGCACCTTATTCTGCAAATGTCAGACTGCTTATTTTCAGGCCTGTCCAAGAAGTGGGATGTATAAAAGCTTTCTACGGTTACATAATGGAAAATTGTTAGATGATAGGCAAGTGTCTGGATGTTTGTGCGGAAAATGTCTGTAAATCAACTGATATCTATTTTATGCTCTCCATTTTTAGCTCAACTTCACCACGTCAAGTATGAGCTATTGGGATGGGTTGCGATGTGTCGTCTGTCCATCTGTACATCCCTCTGTCCATCCACAATTCCTTTAACACACTCTATAGGCAACATCTCATACCTGATCTTTTTCAAATTTCATATGTAGATTTGGTGTAATGTCCAGATGGGAGCTATCAAATTTTTCTGAATTTCTTTTAAAAACATGGCCGCCAGCGACCATCTTGGATTTGGCATATAAATTGTCAACAATTCCTTTTGCACACACACCCTATGGGGTGCATCGCTCACTCAATCTTTTCAATTCTAATGTGTGACTTTAGGGTGATGTCAGCGTGGGAGCAATCATGTTTCTTTTAATTTAATTAAAAAACATGACTACCAGCAGCCATCTCAGATTTTGCAATTAAATTATCTACAGAATTATCTACAATTCCTATAGCACATCCTGCAGATAGTTATGTAGTTCATCCTCTCATTGGTGAACTTGAGATGAAGTGTCATTCACACTTTCATAAAAGTTGAAAAAGGGGCTTCCAAAAATTTGACCATTGCTCCTCACCAGCTTTGTTATGGTTCGTCGTCAATGCTTTTCAGATTTTTGAAAACAAATTGAGGCTTTAATACCTGCACTTGATATATATTCTATAGAAGCTTGCAAGAAAATTTTGCAAGAATTAGTGTCAAGAGCCAGTATTATCAGGATGAGGAATCCAAACTTGACTTTATGCTTGTACTGTTGTCATACAGCCGTAGATCCTAAAAGTTAAGATAACCCAGTGCACATTGATGTCACAATATTGAAATGTTAACCAGCAATTTTTTTATGTAATGCAAATAGAAGTTTAACAAATTCAATCTTGTTTGACAGAGCTCATTGAGCTCTGTCAAACATGATTGATTTGGTTAATTTCCAAGTTGCATTATTTTAATTACTCACTGCTTGGAGTTTCAGTATTCTGATATGATTTTGCACAGGGTTAAACACAAATAATTATTTAGATATTAGTTTTAAATTAGCCTTTACTTGGCAGAAAATGCTGAAACTTTTTCTTGTTTTTTGACGAGCAAAAATGAATCGAAATATCAAAACATTAAATCTATAAACCTCTCGGTAATACATTAACCATAAGGTCTGAACCAGGGTCAAATACAAGCTGATATTGAACCTATTATAACTGAACTGATTTGAGCATCTTATATTTTGACAGTAACTGGATAGGGCATCTTATATTTTGATGCCCAAATAAGAGATTTAATGAGATTAACCCTTCAACTAACCTATCAGCCAAATCTTCTTTGTGCCATACACTAATTGAACCTATTATAACTGGTTTGAGCATCTTATATTTTGATGGTAACTGGTTTGGGTATCTTATATTTTGATGCCCAAATAAGAGATTTAATGAGATTAACCCTTCAACTAATCTATCAGCCAAATCTTCTTTGTGCCATACACTTAAATCATTATTTAAATTTTATGTTTCCAAATTTTGCTTTCTGATTAATTGGAACAAACTTGTTCCAGTAAGGGTTGAAAGCTATGTTTTGAATGCAAAAATGGCAACACATGAACAAAATCGGATGGTAGAATACATATTTATAACATCACAGCTTTTGCAACAAGGGCACTTAAACCCTTTACCTAACGAATCGCCCACATCTGCCCACGTAATTTGCAAATTGAGCAGTTTAAAAAAATAAATTTTTATACGCCCATTTTGAAAAAACAGGTTGTATTATGGTATACCGCTGTCTGTCTGTCTGTCCGTCCGTCTGTCCGTCCATCTGTCTGCACAGTCACACGTCATACGATAACTCAAGAATGCTTTGAGAGATTTTCGTGATTTTTGGATAGGTGGTGTATATCGATGGAGGGAAGCTCCCTTTCGTTTAGTGTCGCCATTCGATTAGTCATTCCAGAGTTATGGGACTTTATTACTGAGAAAATTGTTGATTTTTTACACGTTGTACGATAACTCGAGAACACTTAGAGAGATTTTCACAATTTTTTGGTAGGTGGTTTATGTTGATGGAAGGAAGCTCCCTTTCGGTTAGTGTCGCTGTTCAATTAGTCATTCCAGAGTTATGGGACTTTATTATTTAGAAAATTGTTGATTTTTTACACGTCGTACGATAACTCGAGAACACTTAGAGAGATTTTCACAATTTTTTGGTAGGTGGTTTATGTTGATGGAAGGAAGCTCCCTTTCGGTTAGTGTCGCTGTTCGATTAGTCATTCCAGAGTTATGGGGCTTTATTACTTAGAAAATCGTAGATTTTTTCTTGAAGTTATGATCTCTATAGACATAAGATATATACATGAAATTCAAATAATTTTATTTCAAAATTATTGAACACAGTATGTTGTTGGTTATGATTATTGTACAAGAATATAAAAAAACCTGACAAGTACACATGTATACTCATATTGTGTGCTTCCCTCTTGTAATTAATAACGGGCGTATCATGCGCTCATGGCGCAGCTGTTTATTAAAAATATTTCAACAAAACCATGTCATGTGACCTCCTCATTGGAACGAGCTCATCGCGGTCGTTCCAATGAAGGGGTCACATGATATAGTTTTGTTGAAATTTTTTGAAAAATTTAAAAAATAGAAATAAAATAATAAATTTTGATATTCTCTACAATGGATAATCATAGATAATACACTGCCTCAACAGGTTTTCCACAATTTTTTGACAGTTCAAGTCAATCATGGCTTTGTACTTCTAATCTGGTCTTGGCTACTACCATTATAGGTAAAGATACAAGTTTAACCCTTAAAAATTAAATTTTGACTTTGATCACTTTCTGCAGCAACAAAACAGAAGACTGAAAACTGCAGTCTTTCGGAAAACATGCAAAATACATTTCAGCTACTTTGACAGTTGTGTCTAGACAAGTCTGTGTTGCCTATTTAGGCAGCAAGACGTTTTCTAGAAACAAGTGCAAAACAACAGGGTGTAGACTGTCAAAGTGTAGCCAGGCCTGAAAATAAGCAGTCTGACATTTGCAGAATGAGGTCCCCAGAGGGTGAATTTGATGATGCTATCCCATACAGTGGGCCAGCTTAACCTCTGGGTACCTCCTTCTGTTTAGTTTTGTGACACTGATTCAGATTGAGGTTCACAGCGGGTAAATTCAGTGGTGCTACCCTGCTATGCAGGGTAGCATCACTAAATTCACCCCTGGGGACCTCATTTTGCAGATGACAGTCTGCTTATTTTCTGACTTGAGTGTAGCAAAAGTGTATAAAAATCTCCCAAGCCTATAAGGTTTATTTTAACTGCCTTAGTGAGGGTTCGAACCAACACTGAGAGAGTTTCGTTCATCACCAATTGCGTCGCAAAACCACACTGACCACCCACACCAGTCAGCCACCAACAGACCATGTCATTGGTTGAGTGGTGTGCATGGTCAGTATGGTCACTTACTATAAATTTAGCATCTTTTCTTGATCCTATGACAGTCAGGAAATTTGATGAAAAGAGAAGCTCGCTGATGTCCAGTGAACTGTAATATATGGAATTAAGTGATGCAATCTACTGGTACTTTAAGGTTAACTTAAAGCCTGCATTCAGGGATCTTGTAAAGCATGTGAACCTTATAGTCATTTCTGTATTTTGTTGTATATTTGTTGAATTTCAATTTTTGTTCCAAAGTTTGATTATTAACATATTTTTGTTTATTTTTGTTTTGGGAACTCTAGTCTTTGCTCCTTTAAACAGCCATATATACAAATGTACAAGTTTAACTGGTTGAGTGCTAAATTATTTTTTAACGGTGATTTGAAAGATGGTTGGTTTTTTCAATGATATCACCCTACCTGCAAGAGAAGCCTTAGTTTAGCAAGATTTTGTTCATATTGATTGTTTTGTTACCATTAATTGGAGAGTGCCAATATGCACTCGCAAATAAATTGCAACCAAACAATTTTATATAAAAATTTATTTTTCTTTTTGAACAAACATCAAGCTAATAATGCAAACAGTGTAAAGCCACTTAAGTGGCTCCCAGCACTTTTCAATAGAGCCATGATAATAGCTTCTAGCACTCAACCAATTAACTTAAGAACAGATGGGTCAGTTCACAAAGAAAGTATTCAATTTGAAGACATATTCAATTAATCTTTTTCCTATTTTTCAATACAGTGCTGGAATTAACATACTCTCTCGGTTATTGTTTCACACTTCACAGTGATATGAAAGTGGACAGGTTATATTTCTAAAAAAAATTCTCACTCTTGCATGAATTATGCTCCCATGGGAACCTCAGGAAGTGGAGCAGTGCTTTTTACTGTGGAAAACAAGCTCTGTTTTGTTAGTAAAAGAGGACCCAGTAAGCATTGCATAGGATGGAAGTCCTCCACAGTGGGCAACATTAAGTATAAGTGATTAGCTAAACTTTACTGTTGTTAGCTCACTTGAGTGAAGCTCAAGGGGAGCTTAAGTGATCACTTTCTGTCCGTTGTCCATCTTCTGATTGTCTGGCATGAACTTGACATCATGTGTTAATTCAGGTTGGTTCAAATAAAGTCGTCTTGCCGATAGGATACCACAAGAATCCTAATTCTGTTAGCACCGCACACATTTTTTTTTTTTTTTAATTTTAAAAAATCTCAAGAACTACTTATCATAATCTTCTGATACTTGATATATAACATCCTTAGAGTTGTCAGATTCAGTTTTGTTCAAAACAAGCCCCAGGGTTTATATTTGGGCTCCCTGTGGTAACCAGAATTTTAACTTGGTGCAGTGTGAAGAAATGTATTGAAAAATCTTCGGATCTACCCATCAAAATCTCTTGATAATTGGTATACTGCATCTTTGGAGAGGGGGGGGGGGGGGGGGGGAGAGGAAGGGGGGTTAAGCTTGAAGTTTGTTCAAATCAAGTCCCTGGAGTTATATTTGGGCTCCCTGGGGGCCCCGAATTTTAATTTCTGTGTGTAAAAGGTGTAAAATCTATACTATATTTTAGAATGTCTGTCTGTCCGCTATAGAAATGAATATGGGGCCACCCCGAGTGTCCAAAATGGGTCTACTAGGAATACTTTTTTATGGCGGAGGTCATCGTCGGGTTTAAAAAAGTGTGGGGGTGTAGGGGGCACCAAAAGTTATGACCAAAATTTTTTTTACCAATATACGTCTTCAAAGGGGTCTACTAGGGGTACGTTTTTATCAGGAATCTAATGGTGAGGTTTAAAAAAGTATCGGGGTGGGGGTGTAGAGGGGCACCAAAAGTTATGACCAAAATTTCTTTTTTCACCGATATAGGTCTTCAAAGGGGTCTACTAGGGCTAATTTTTTACCAGGAATCTAATGGTGAGGTTTAAAAAAGTGCCGGGGTAAATTCTCAATTATTCAGTATATTAAGGGAGAATACTCTCCTCAGCCCGAGCAATGCCGGGTAACCCTGCTAGTGAGAAATATTCTTCAAAAATCTTCTTCATTTCTATCAGTCAGAACCTTTTGATAGCTGGTACATGTATGTAGCATTCTTAGAGGGATGAGATTCAAGTTTATTCAAATCAGGTCTATTGGTTCATATTTAGGCTCTCAATGGGAACCTAAATTTTAACTTTGTCCAATATGACAAAACATTTTTATAATCTTCTTCAAATCCACTTTGAGGGATTTTGCATCTCGAGGCATATGCTTGTTATTTATAATTTCAACGCATGGACCACTGGGTGCAATTAAACAGTGTGATACATTTTCTACATGAATTTGGAGAAGACTGCAAAAAGTCTGTACACTATTTATTTGTTGGTTTAATGTCATTTTTAGCATCTATGGCCATATCATGATCGCAAACACAGGTACCTATGTTTGCGATCATGATATTGCCATAGATGCTGAAAATGACATTAAACCAACAAATAAATTGTGTACAGACTTTTTGCAGATAATGGTCAGACTACCTTGGCAGTGGTTTAAACTGTTTCGAGTCAAGTCTATCATCCATCTGCAGGCAGTCAGGACTTGGCTAGAAATCACTGCTGAACCACACACAGTGTGTGGTAGAACAGAAAAATTTTGAAAAATTGCTCAGTACTTTAAGAGTTAAAAGACACCTGGCAGGTTTTTGTGAGATATTTGGGGGTGCGGTGGCTCAGTTGGTAGAGGTGCAGGCTGCAAGCCGAGATGTCCTCGGTTCGAATCCCACCTGCGGCAACCGCGTTGTGTCCTTGGGCAAGACACTTCACCCCCATTGCCCACGTGGGGGCACGGTGACGCTGTGTACTGAGGTGTACTGCACGTCGATGGTGCACCTGTCTTGCTACCAATGCTAACCCTGCTTGTGTGGAGTTAGTATGTTGGGGAGCTGACAGCTGCTCGCCGTTGCTCGGTGGTTCTCTCAGGGTACTCCGGCTTCCTCCACCCGTAAAACTGTCGTGGTCACAATTAGCCATTGTGCAGAAATATGTGACCTTAAACACTAATAAATAAATAAATAAATTTGTGAGATATTTTTTATATGAAAATATGAAAACAGGTTTTAGAATCTTACTTTATTAAGGATTTTCTAGGCAGGCATTTATTGCTCTCAAATTGGGTCTGTCACAGAGGGTGTTGACAATCAACTGCTTCAAAATTACAACAGTGTATCACATAACACTATCAACACTATTCCATTAGTGATCGCAACAGAACATAAAGATAAGAAAATGTTAGGTAAGTGAAACAGTTGAACTATTCTTTCACTGTTGTGTCAAGAATTGTTGAACCCCAGAATGTGGGCAGGGGTTGTTTACTGTGATAGACATTGACCTGGTAACCAAATTTGGCTTCATACTTCCTTTGTGGTCGCATTTTAGCCAAAGATGCTGTGAGTGACCTTAAACTCAAGTAAACAATAACTAAATGACTCTTAAAATATGCCATTTAAGAGCACAACTGCAAAAAAAGCAAAGATCACTCTTCAGCTTTCATAATTATGAAGGAGATCATGGGATTGAAATGGTTCAAGATTCATTGCTTTTTTATCCTCCCCCCCCCCCTTCCTTCCCACCAACACAGTCCCTTCCCCCCCCCCCCCCCCCCCAAACCCCACCACCAGAATTTTTTTTTCAGAGAAATATAGCTTGGGCACTGTCCATCATCTGTCTGCCTGAAGATGGAGTTGGTTTCTGCTCTCTAAAGTTCTGCTTGGCCAATCGAAACCAAACCGGATATGTTGATTGGATATGTTGAGTTGAAAGAAACCAATTTATTCTCTGAGGTGCTTGTGCCAAAGGTAAAGCTCACAGTGACCTTTAACTTGACAAATTTTCCTAGTTTCTGCTCTCTAAAGTTCTGCTGGGCCAATCGTAACCCAACTTGACATGAGGGCTGGGTATGAAGAATCCTATTTCTTCTCAGCATACTTGTACCAAAGGTTAAGGTCACGGTGAATTAAAAATTCTTCTGGTTTTAGCTCTCTAATTAAAGTTTACTGGGAAGATCGAAACCAAACTGAACACATGGGTTGAGTCATAATTTCAACCTGCAAATTTTTTTCTCATAATTCAACTAGAAATTTAACCAATTATATTGTTTGACAGAGCAAAGAGATCTATGTCAAACAAGATCAATTTATTTAAAATCCTAGTTACATTATAGGAAATAATTGCTGCTTGAAATTTTGGTATTTTAACATCAGTGTGCAGAGGGCTAAAATATTTTACTTTTCTAAACTCTTTTCCATGAAACATTCCCAGGAATTTGCCTGAGCAATGTTTAACCTTCTCATGATGAGTTACTCTATATCAACACAGTTTCTCTTATAATAGACACAAAATATTCTTGAAAGCTCCTTAAATTTTGTCAGTCACTGACTCTTCCAACACTGTTGTAGGATTGCAGCATATTATTGCAGTACTGTTCTGTACAGGGGTGTGAGTTTTCGGTTTTTTCATCGGATTTTAGATGGGAGTTTTTTGGCCCAACTAAAACATTTTTTTATTTCTTTAAATCTACAGGAAAATGGTCTTTCAGACCATTTTCATGTAAATTCACATAACAATACTCGCATCAACTGCATTATTTCCACAGAATATTTGTTGTATGGGGACATAAAGCTTGATTTTGAAAACTTTCTCTCCATGCAAACATGGTTTTAGTTTATTTTATAAGCATGCAATCACACCCCTTTCAGTTCCCTGCAAATCTCAAGTCAAGTTTGGATTGAATCGAATATGAGTGAGGATTTCGGATTGATTGGAATTGAATCTCGATGCTCGTCTTCATGTTGTATATATTGCACCTTTTTGAACCATAAATATTGTCAGTCTCCACTTTCTGGCCAATAGCATCTCATCTCTTTTGGGAAATCAATAAAAAGGTGTAATATTCCAGAATTCAATTAAAATATGTTGGGCAGTGGGACCTCATTAAACTCTTCCTGTATAATCAGATCGCCTGCACAGGAGACCTAGTAGCAGTAGAAGAGTTTAAGAGAAGACACTAGTCTTGGTGACATTTGGAGAACCCCTCAAAGGTTCGAAAATTGTATTATCGACAAGGCTCATGAATCCTGAAGATGATTTTAAATCGAATGGAATTTTGAAGCTTTGTAGGGCATTAACTCTTTACTCAACGTAATGGGAAAACGGTCAGCGCTATTCACAAAAAAATCACCATTCAGTTTTCATTATTTTTTTCATTTTTTGTCTCAAAAACATAGCTTAGGACCCCTCATTGGAACGAGCTCCTTGAGCTCGTTCCAATGAGAGCTCATAAGCTTTGTTTTTGAAGCAAAAAATGAAAAATTATTGTTATTCAAGAATTTTATTTACAAGTGCCATCTTCCTTTCGTGTTAGGTAAAGGTTTAAACAGAATTTAAAGAATACAAAAGAATCCTGTCATAATTTTTCATGTATACGTTTGTAGCATTTTGTTTCAGGTGGATTTCATATAAAATTGCTAAGTGCTTTATAGAGCCTTTACAGTTCAGTTAGTGCATTCTGTTTTCTTTTTAATTCGTTCATAAGATGGTTGTGTTCAAAGTGGTGCTTTTTCTTTTGTATTTTTGGTTTTATTAAACTTTTACTATATGTATTGAATAAAAGAAGAATTATTCATTTTTGTGCTTTTTATTTCAAACTGAAGCATAACCTCGCCTGGGTTTGTGCGGGTCCTTTCAAAGTGTGTCATAATACTTAAATTTTAAAAGTCCTTGAGAAATATTTTTAGGGAATTACCAGTGACTCCTTCTGGTATAAAAATCTGATATTTGTTTTCTTTTGTCTCCGTCACACGGCGGGGGGTGGGGGGGGGGGGGGTATAGGAATTGGTTTCGTCCATCCATCCGTTTTACCGTTCCTCAACTACTTAGTGATTCGGTTTGTATACCTATGCTGATCGAAAAGGGCGTCACAACAGGGTGGTCACCGTGACAACGTGAATGTTTGCTAATCCCAGTAAACATGGTTTAACAGCAAAATGTACTGTAAATTTATTGAAGTCCAGTTGATACTTCTCGAGTATCTGTTTACTCCATTGTGCCTTGTCGGCTATTGGAACTAATCCACCGACCCTTGGTTTTCGAGCCCAACAATTCATCAGTCAGGCTATACCAGAAGTCAGATGAAAAAACAATCCTAAAGAACATTATTTTTTCTCAAAGCAGAAGTGAATCTCTTGGGAATTTTGTAACATTGATATTTCAAGCTGTAGGCCAGTCATTTGAAGATCTATTGATGTAACATAGTTTTCACTTCTTAAGTTGATTTCTATCCTTTTTAATGCATATGCAATAAAAAAGTAAAACTTGTTGAGGATTAAAAATGTTCTTTTGACATTTTTAGCTTACCTTGACAAAGTCAAGATAGACTATTGCCATCACGCGTGCGGAAGTCTGTAAGCCTGTTCACATTTTCTTTAGCACAGTCTACATCCCGTAATTTTTGTCTGATCATCACGAAATTGCATATGCAGGTTCGGGATATACTTTTTGCCGGTAAAAAGGACGGCAAGTGTATAAAAACTACATTTTAAAGTACTAAATGTACCTCTGGATGTGTGAAATGTGACAATTTAATGAAGTGTACGCAGTAATAAATATATATAACCAAGATTAAGTATTATTTGTTTTATTGTATAGAACAAACAATACTTAATCTTCGTTATATATTGCGCACGCTTCATTAAATTGTCACTTCACACATTCAGGGATACGTTTAGTACTTTAAAACGTAGTTTTTATACACTTACCGTCCTTTTTGCCGGCAAAAGGTTGTGTTCAAGCTATTGTTTTTAGCTGCAACGAGCAGCTCTATATGTGGCAATGTCGATCTGTCGGTCGGTCTGTCACCAACGAGTTTAAAAAACACCATAACTTCTAAAATACTTGATGGAATGACACCATACTTGGTATGCAAGTGTATCTTCGTGATGTCTACACCCTCTCAGTAGTGCATGTCATTCGGATAATTTCTGTCACATTTATGGACTTGTCACCAACGAGTTTTTTTTGTCACCAACGAGTTTTTTTTTTTTTGTCACCAACGAGTTTTAAAACATCATTGATTGACGTTGCACGAATCGTCGCAGCTTTGGCACAGTGACAGTGTGTCTTGTTTTAAACGGGGTTCATGATTCATTTTCTGTTAACGTTTCGCCTAACACATGCCGAAGTCATAATAAATATTAAAACCATCCATACATCAGTGGATACTAGTTCTAGATTACTGTATGTTCTACCCCAATGATACCCACAGGATCCATTAAGACTGGACCCCTTATGCTCACTCCGCCAACCCCTGGATTGTCAGTGGTGGGCCGGGGGGGGGGGGGGGGGGCAAATGCAAACCATAACTGTTTTTAACCCCCACGTTTCCTCAGGAGCCACAAGAATCGATGTCAGAGCTTCAGAATTTGAAGGAAAATATAGATCCGGGAAAGAGTCCATAACCGTGGGAGGGAATACGCCCAGCCCAGTTCCATAGTTCAAGCCTTGGAAACATGCCAGCGTTATGTCGATCTTGTACCCCCCCCCCCCCCCCCCCCCCCCCCATTTCGAAAAATGGGAAATGGATTATATATCTAGCAGGGGCGTAGCCAGGATTCTATAATAGGGGGTTGGGGTGGCTAGCCATTTGGGGGGACAATCATGATATTTGGAAGGTCGTTGTGGGGTTTAGCGCCCCTCCCGGCTTAACTAGGACCCTCGGTCATTTCCCCCTTCTGCCACTTCCCTTCAAGGAAGTAGGAGAATGAGGTAACGGCCAGAGGGTTCTAGTTTGGACTAGACCTCCCCAGAAAAAAATTATCGTAAACAATCCATTAGTTATTAATTCCAGTTGCACGCTATACACATTATTGTGTATCATACACAATATGTATAGTGGGCGACTGGAATTAACAACCAATAGATTTGGAATTCTTCCAATTACTTGATGCCCAGTCTTGGAGTGCAAGTTCAAGATGGCCTAAAGCGCCAGCGTCTGTCAGAGAAAAGCAGTAGGGATTGTGCTCAGATGTCAGTTTCAATGTAATAGTGTGTGCTTACTGGGAAGGGGATATAGAGAAGGGAATTAACATGTACAGGGATTGGACACTAGCCGAAGTGTCCAGAGACAGTGGGTGGGGCACTATAGGGGCCAGAATTCACTAAACTTATATTAGGTGAAAGAAACTTTTGCGTGATAAGTTTCTTTCATTTTATATAAACTTGGTGCCATCTGAGCCACATAGTACCGCTTTACAACCCCAGTATATATTTCTCGTCCATTTAATTAATACTGAGACTCAACACTGACCCCAGTTCTTATACTCGATCAATAATCTTTGCCCTCACAACCCAGGCTTTGTGTGAGATCGGATCTGAAAGGTTGGAGGATCAATAGTTATGCAAGTTTTCGATTCTGGTCGCCATGCTGGCTTGTCATGCAACTTCAAAAAACAACCAAGATCTTACGATAGAATATTTCGACAGAGATATCAGACATTTGAACATCCCACAAGTGTCAATTATTTTCCAGCAACTCAACCTTCCACATGTTTATTAGGGAAAAGGTTGGGGGCGGGGTGGATTAACCACAACCAGCAAATCAAATGCCGATTTACATTGTTTATTTCACTTTATATGGGCCCTTTTTATGATGTGGTCGCTGTGGGGCCTCTCCAATCTCCGGTTCATGTAAGTCGGCCTATGTAGGATTGACAGATTAACACAATGACACTGACCACTAAACCCAGCCCCTATATTCCCCGCCTTTACTATTCGCATCACCGTATCGCTGCCTTCCGTCATCGGGGAGATCACGTTTCTCCTGCGTTTCACTTAAAAAGTGCCACGATAAACCATGGCATTCTCGAAATACAATATCAGCGGTGGTCCCAGTGGCAGAGCGAGGATCCCCAAATCGAAGGCCTGGGTGAGGGTTAAAAACAATAAGTGACAGTTTTCATTTGGGAGTCACATCCCACCCAGGGCCCACACTGGGAAAAGGGTTAAGTTGCTATACTCTGCGGGAGATAGATTCTGGTGCCTACTGAAGAAAGGTAGGTGTTCAAAACAGTATGTGAGAGTTTGCATTGGGGGGAGGGGGGGGGGAGAAATCCCACAACGACCTTACAAATATCATGGTTGCCCCCCCCCCCCAAAAAAAATGCTACCCCCCTCCCAATTATAGAATCCAGGCTACGCCCCTGCTACATGTTTAATCCATTTCGAAATAGGGGGGGGGGGGGGGGGGCAAGATCGATATACCGCTGGCATATTTTCTCGAAGGCTTGAACTATGGAATTGGGCGTATTCCCTCCCACGATTATGAGCCCTTCCCCGGATATTTTTTTTTCTTCAAATTCTGAAGTTCTGAGATCGATTCTGGTGCCTCCTGATGAAATGTGGGGGGTTAAAACAGTAAGTTACGGTTTGTATTTGCCCCCCCCCCCCCCCACCACTAGGAGCTCAAGCTTAGGGTTTGGTGGAGTGAGCACAAGGGGCCCCAGTCTTAATAGGCTCCTCTGGCTTTAGGTGGGTATCATTGGGGTAGGACATACAGGAATCTAGAACTAGTATCCACTGATATATGGTTGTTTTTCATATTTATTATCACCTCCGCATGTGTTAGGCGAAACGCTAACTGTAAATAAATTATGAATCCCCTTTTAAAACACAACTTTTTGACGGTAAAAAGGATGGTAAGTGAATAAAAAACTATGTTTTAAAGTACTAAATGTACCTCTGAATGTTTTCAAATTATAAATGGTTTCTCTCCAAAAAACTTTCTGTTAAATCCTCTCGTAGTGAACAGAAAGATCAAAATGTTACGCAAACAACTTGGTATACTTAATCTTGGTTATATATATTTATTACTGCGCGCGCTTCATTAAATTGTCACTTTTCACATATTTAGAGGTACATTTAGTCCTTTAAAACGTAGTTTTTATACACTTACCGTCCTTTTTACCGGATACCGTCCTTTTTATCGGCAAAAGTATGTCCCCACGTTCGAGGTCATGTGTAGATGAGAACGTCCCCTTTTAGTCGCGATCGGTCAACCGTGACGGCTGCACGCGCCTGAAACCTGAAAACCTTTAGCACATTCTGCAGGTCGTATTTATGAAGGGAAGGGATTTCTTTGTAACTTGGGAGGACGACTCTGAATAATGTCTAGATGAGAACGAACTTTTTGGTGGGGTTCAATCAACCGTGACGGACGCAGGGGGCACGTTACCTAGAGTCCTTTAGCACAGTCCACAGCTTGCATTTCTGAACGGATTTCATTGTAAATTGGTAGGATGACTCGGTATAATGTCTAGATGAGACCCCGCGGGAACCCCGGGAAGTGAAGCAGTGCCTGTTTACTGAGGTAAACAAGCTGTTTCACTGGTAAAATAGGACACAGTCGCTAATGTCTGGGGTGCGAGTCCTCTAAAATAGGCAACATGGGGTATAAACGATTGACTGACCTTCACTTTATCTCCATATTATGGTCATGCTTAGCCATTGTGCAGAAGTGTGTGACTTTAAACACCAATAAATTTAAATTGTCCAGATGAGAACGTCCTATTTTGTCGGTGCTTGGTCAACCGTGACTGCCGCACAGGCACGTGGCCTAGATTTATTTAGCACAGTATACAGTTCATATTTATGAAGCGATTTCATTGTAACTTGGAAGGATAACTCGACATGATGTCTACACGAGACTGTCATATTTTGGTCACGATCGGTCAGCTGTTACCGCCGCCTGGTCACGTGTCCTAGATTCCTTTATCACTGTCTACAGGTTGTTTTTTATGGAGGGATTTCATTGTAACTTGGTAGGATAACTTAACTTGGTATGATATCTAGATGAGACTTCGTATTTTGGTCATGATCGGCCAACCGTGACTGCCGGACCGTCACATGACCTAGATTCCTTTAACAAAGTCTTCGAATCATATTTATGAAGGGATTTCATTGTAACTTGATAGGATGATTCGTTTTTGGAATGATTTTACTGTAACTTGGTAACTTTGGTTGACATACGTTACCTGTGAGGGCCACATCAACCTGGGCCTCAATACTTTAGTACAGTCTACACCTCAAATTATTCTTATTGAAAACATAGTATTTTGGGAACAGAAATTAACCTATTCTCAATTATCACAATTCTTGTCTTATTTCGTAATCCTTTCATAAACATTGAACATTATCCTTTTCATCAAACACTACACACAGTCAACTTAAACTACAGTGTCACTGACACTTCATTGGTACCAAACTCTCGACCTTCATATTCACAAAGTCCTCCGTCAGAAATGGTGCAGTGCTTCTTCACTGCAGTAAACAAGTTTTGCTTTACTGGTAAAATAAGACCTGGAATCAATTCCTGCATATGGTGTTCAAAGTTAGAAGTGAATCAGAGCAACCTGCAAATTGATATCTTCCCACAACGGAGGAATGCAATTGTGGTCATGGGCGTCTCCGCTCCACTTCAGGAGACTTTTACTTCGGATTACTAAGGCTATATTTTTTGGTGGTTTTGCAAGTGTCGACCATAAAATATTCAAGGGGAGAACCAAACATGTTAAAACAAGTGCCACGCAAAGCTCGGGCCACTGCCCCGACCCCTAGGCATGTTCGAAGTAGCCTGAAAGGTATTGTGGAACAGAGCTGTTTTTTTAGTCGAGTGAAAAAGAGTCATAACTCTGGGAAAAATTGTTGGACGGAACACATTCATTGTTCATATCCACCCCCCCCCCCCCGCCCCCCGCCCCCCCCCCCAAAAAAAAAAAATCCGACTATGGCTTGGAAATTACATTCCAAAACGTTTGCAGACAGGCGGACGGAGGTCTCCACTAGATACCCCCAAATCCTCCTTCGGAGGTCGGGGTCATAATAACAGTTGTGTATATTATAGCGTAGGTAATCTTTTTTATGTTGCGTCAAGCTACAGTCATAGCATGGCAAGAAAGAGGTACAAAATCACTCTGATATGACCTTGCATGTCCCCGCTCAACAGTAAGAGACAAGTTGATAGTGGAAGAAAGAAAAAATTAACATTTAACCTATTAGCAACCGATAAGCACTCCTAATTAGGTTTTAGCATATTTGTATTATTTCCTATTCTCGTGGAATATTCTGGGGAGTGGAAGGGCCAACATGAGTGAAGGAAAAACGAATTCAGTTATGTGACTTGTGTCCGCCCCATCCCCCTGTAAAAACCTGATCGGTAATTGCCACATTTAAACTAGAGAAACAGAATTTACTGCACCCAGTAAATTCAAGTCTGTGTGAAAAGGGTTAAAGTATCAGGAATAAACTATACAGAAGGAGAATTTATGGAGGCTTATTTTCAGGACTAAATTATTTTTAAACAAATCAGAAATGGATTTTCGTTAATAGTATTTACAGATATTCATACAGCAATCGGAACATTTTTTTATAAGAAACCAGAAAAGGCATATATGTGACCAGCATTCAAAGGGTTCGATACACGAATCAGAAGTGGACCTTTTTGGCTCTGCCCACCAAGCTGATTGATGAAATACGTTCATGAACTTTTGAAATGCATTAAGGTGCAATGAAACGCATTCTCCAGTCTTTCTGAATAATATGCACTGGATGACCTTGGTGACCTCTTTCAGGCGGACCATATATTGAACCTCCAGCAATTTTTAAATCAGTCGGTATAGTACCATGTATACACCTACTTTAAAGAAATGGCTCCACCAACTACAGATCTGTCATTTTTGGGCGATGATAGCAAATATTTATTATGATTTAGAAGCCTCCACGGCAGTCAGCCTACTGTATCACACACAAGGCCTCAAACTAGCTGAAAAAACAAAGATGAGTGCAAACTGGTTGTTGGTAACCAGCATGCCAAAACGAATAGAGATAGGACGATTTTGAGTTATCGAGCCGACAAAGGGTGCATAGACTCTATATTGGGGATAGTGCCATAAAAAACTTAAAAGCCCCAAGAGCTCGTTTAAAAGCCTATCCTTAAGAGCATCTAGTGCCCTAAACAAGGCAAACATAAAATAAGATGG
Organism: Pictodentalium vernedei; assembly: GCA_031216915.1. Classification (NCBI taxonomy): domain Eukaryota; kingdom Metazoa; phylum Mollusca; class Scaphopoda; order Dentaliida; family Dentaliidae; genus Pictodentalium; species Pictodentalium vernedei. The sequence continues at coordinate 194,843,800 of CM062292.1, read as the reverse complement.
TGGAATCTTGAATCATGGCATTTGCGTAAAGAGTGGCAATATGGCAGGAAGCGTGCAAAAGGTTCTACCGTCATAAGTTAAATGATGTTGTTTGATCTTCGCGGTGAAGTATGAAGAGGGCGGTGAAGTATGAAGAGGGCGGTGAATTATGAAGAGGGTTAAAGACAGACCATTTAAATATTCCATTTCATTAATTCATAATTGTGATAAGTGTTTCGAGAGAGTCGCTTACCACTCGGCCCGAAACCTGTTGATCTTGAGTTATGATTGAGAATGAAAAAGAAATTAAAAAATGCAATGAAAGGTGAAGGGTTATTTATTCAGCTACAATTAATCAAGTGTTGTAAGATAGATCTGTATAATAAACAAATTTTCTTGCCACTCAAAGGGTTTTTTTCAACTTGGTTTGGGGATGGAATTTAATTCTGATCTGACAGCTGATAAGAGTAAATATGTGTCAGGCTGTCATCTATAGCAACTTCTCTCTAATTTGATTGTTTACATTATTCACTTGTGTATATAAATATAAACAGCTATTTCTTTATGATGCTTTTCTGTTACAAAGAAATTAGGGGGTATAAAAAACTCTGTGGCCCAATGGACCACTCCCAAAGGTTCCCTGATAACATAGCTGGGCCAGTACTTGTGACAGGCTACCAGTTTCCCAAACAGCCCCAGGACAGATTATTTATTTATTTATTTATTGGTGTGTAAGGTCACATATTTCTGCATAATGGTTAATCAGGACCACGACAGTTTTACGGGTGGAGGAAGCCGTAGTACCCGGAGAGAACCACCAAGCAACGGCGAGCAACTGTCAGTTCCCCAACATACTAATTCCACACAAGCAGGGTTAGCATTGGTTGAAGACAGGTGCACCATCGACGTGCAGTACGCCTTAATACACAGCGTCACCGTGCCCCACATGGGCAATGGGGGTGAATTGTCTTGCCCAAGGAGACGTGGTTGCCGCAGGTGGGATTCGAACCGAGGACCTCTCGGCTTGCAGCCTGCACCTCTACCAACTCAGCCACCGCGCCCTCCAGGACAGATGATTTGTTTTTGAGTTATCGTCAAGACAAAAGGAAGGGGATAGAAAATATTCATACAGGAATCAGAACATTTTTTATAAGAAACCAGAAATGGCATATATGTGACCAGCATTCAAAGGGTTTGATACACGAATCAGAAATGGATATTTTTGTCTCTGCCCACTAATTTGAGTGATGAAATACATTCATAAACTTTAGAAATGCATTAAGGGGTAATAAAATGCATTTCCCAGTCTTTCTGAATAATGCCCCCATACTAAAATCTTCAGAGGGTTATAATATTCCCTTTAAATACTCCATTTTAATCATTTAAATGGGGGCGCATTGGCTCAGTTGTCAGAGGTGCAGGCTGCAAGGCGTGAGGTCCTCACTTCACCCCATTGCCCACATGCGTGCATGGTGGCGATGTGTTCTAAAGCATACTGCACATTGATTGTGCACCCGTCTTCAACCAATGCTAACCCTGCTTGTGTGGAGTTAGTATGTGGGGGAACTGACAGTTGCTCGTTGTTGCCCGGTGGTTCTTCCCAGGTACTCCGACTTCCTCCACCTAAAAAACTGTCGTGGCCATGATTAGCCACTGTGCAGAAAAATGTGACATTAAACGCCAATAAATAAATAATCCTTTAAAAAATGAGCTCAATCCAATAAAGGGTCATAAGCTATGTTTTTCAAGCAAAAAAGAAAAGGTAATTAAAACTGAATAGACGTTTCTGTGAATAATGTTGACCGGTTTTCGCTGTTATGTTCGCTAAAGGGTTAAGAATCCCTTACTTTGGAAGGCACACTGAAAAGGTGTCCCATTCCACATAGAATTAAATGTTAAGAAAATAAAGCGAAAAACATTAAGTTTCTCAGCTGCCAGTACCTGCTTTTGCACTCCGGAGGGATGGAACGGCACAAATCAGAGACATTCTCTCAATGGCACTTTGACACCAAAGGTTTCTGCACTCTCGGTGAGGCCGAGATGAGCGCAGTGAAAGACTATAGAACTCCTCTAACAAATTAGTTTTAAACAGTCATAGCACTAACACAGTTAACAGTACAGTCGACCATGCCAGTATTGCATTGTTACCGGCACCCTGACAGTTTTGTGATAGGTTTCAACAATTATTCAGTGCAGTTTTATGGAAAGGGTTAACTTTATTCTGCCTGAAATAAAATATGTGCAATCCACATTGAAGTCTTGAGAGGGGTTAAAAGCATTGAACTGAATAAGGCTTTCAACAATTATTCAGTGCAGTTTTATGGAAAGGGTTAACTTTATTCTGCCTGAAATAAAATATGTGCAATCCACATAGAAGTCTGGAGAGGGTTAAAAGCTGTGAACTAAATAAGTTACAATTTATTTCCTTGCAAGGCAAAGGGTTTCTCTCAACTTAGTTTCAGGAACTAACATCCCATAATGATGACAAGGTCAGATTTCATTTTGACAGCTTACTCCACTGGTGTTTACATAGTCTCCAGTGTGAACATAACATCGTATTGCTTGGGGAGAATTTACTGTATCAGGAAATTGGAGGCTGTGAAAACCCTGTGGCCTACTGGGCCATACTGAAAAAATGTGATTTCCAGCAATTCTGAAAAATGCACTCAATGACCCCTAGTTGACCTCCGTGACCTTGACCCATATTTTGAACCTCCATCGAGTATCGACTCATTTGGTGTTGGTCCCAGGTCTGTAGGTCATACCATGCCTGAGATATGGGAGTGACCCATGTTCAAAATTTTGGCCACGCCCACTTTTTTACGTAAAAATGCATGTGTGTATGTCAAGAATACTTTAAGGGTCAAAAAATGTGATTTCCAGCAATTCTGAAAAATGCACTCAATGACCCCTAGGTGACCTCTGTGACCTTGACCCATATTTTGAATCTCCATCAAGTGTCAACTCATTTGGTGTTGGTCCCAGGTCCATACGTCATACCACGCCTGAGATATGCACATGACCCACTTTCAAAAATTTTGCCCACGCCCACTTTTTGTTACATCAAAATGCATGTGTGTACATCAAAAATAGTTTAGGGGGTCAAAAAATGTGATTTCCAGCAATTCTGAAAAATGCACTCAATGACCCCTAGTTGACCTCCGTGACCTTGACCCATATTTTGAACCTCCATCGAGTGTTGACTCATTTGGTGTTGGTCCCAGGTCTGTAGGTCATACCATGCCTGAGATATGGGAGTGACCCACTTTCAAATTTCAAAAATTTTGGCCACGCCCACTTTTTTAATGTAAAAATGCATGTGTGTACATCAGGAATACTTTAGGGGTCCAAAAATGTGATTTCCAGCATTTCTGAAAAATGCACTCAATGACCCCTAGGTGACATCTGTGACCTTGACCCATATTTTGAATCTCCATCAAGTGTCGACTCATTTGGTGTTGGTCCCAGGTCCATACGTCATACCACGCCTGAGATATGGGCATGACCCACTTTCAAAAATTTGGCCACGCCCACTTTTTTACGTCAAAATGCATGTGTGTACGTCAGAAATAGTTTAGGGGGTCAAAAATGTGATTTCCAGCAATTCTGAAAAATGCACTCAATGACCCCTAGTTGACCTCCGTGACCTTGACCCATATTTTGAACCTCCATCGAGTATCGACTCATTTGGTGTTGGTCCCAGGTCTGTAGGTCATACCATGCCTGAGATATGGGAGTGACCCACTTTCAAAAAATTTGGCCACGCCCACTTTTTTTTACGTAAAAATGCATGTGTATATGTCAGAAATACTTTAAGGGTCAAAAAATGTGATTTACAGCAATTCTGAAAAATGCACTCAATGACCCCTAGGTGACCTCTGTGACCTTGACCCATATTTTGAATCTCCATCAAGTGTCAACTCATTTGGTGTTGGTCCCAGGTCCATACGTTATACCACGCCTGAGATATGGGCATGACCCACTTTCAAAAATTTTGGCCACGCCCACTTTTTGTTACGTCAAAATGCATGTGTGTACGTCAGAAATAGTTTAGAGGGTCAAAAAAATGTGATTTCCAGCAATTCTGAACAATGCACTCAATGACCCCTAGTTGACCTCCGTGGCCTTGACCCATATTTTGAACCTCCATCGAGTGTCGACTCATTTTGGTGTTGGTCCCAGCTCTGTAGGTCATACCATGCCTGAGATATGGGAGTGACCCACTTTCAAAAATTTTGGCCACGCCCACTTTTTTAATGTAAAAATGCATGTGTGTATGTCAGGAATACTTTAGGAGTCAAAAAATGTGATTTCCAGCATTTCTGAAAAATGCACTCAATGACCCCTAGGTGACCTCTGTGACCTTGACCCATATTTTGAATCTCCATCAAGTTTCGACTCATTTGGTGTTGGTCCCAGGTCCATACGTCATGCCATGCCTGAGATATGGGCGTGACCCACTTTCAAAAATTTTGGCCACGCCCACTTTTTCACATCAAAATGCATGTGTGTCAGTCAGGAATGCTTTAGGGGGTCAAAAAATGTGATTTCCAGCAATTCTGAAAAATGCACTCAATGACCCCTAGATGACCTCCGTGACCTTGACCCATATTTTGAACCTCCATCGAGTGTCGACTCATTTGGTGTTGGTCCCAGGTCTGTAGGTCATACCACGCCTGAGATATGGGCGTGACCCACTTTCAAAACACCCCTACAGGCACCCCTGATATCCCAGGAATCTGAAAAACATAGGTGGCCGAGAACTTGTGGCTGTCTATCAGCATGCCAAAAATCAACGAGATAGGGCAATTCGTTTTCGAGTTATCTTGCGGACAAAAAAGTGATGAGAAGACAGAAGACAGGAGAAGAAGAAGAAGAAGAAGAAGAAGAAGAAGAAAAAAAAAGAAAAAAAAAGAAGAAAAAAAAAAGAAAGAAAAAGAAACCGTGCAAAAACGATAGTCTGTGTGTTTCACACAGACTAATAAAATTTATTGTACTGCTCTAGTTTGACCACAGGCGCCTGGAAACTCATTATATATAGCCAAATGCTTCAAAACAGCCCTCATATATGCCATCCCCTTAATATATATAATAACAATAGAAAGGCTGGAAACTTCAAACGCTCAAAATTTCATACCTCGAAATTAAGTTACTCTCGTATCAAAGTTTTGAATCGAAAGCGCGGACACATACGTGTGTCGTCTGATGCTGAAATGACTATTCTTTCAGAATCCGGTGCACTTTGTAAAATTAATTTGCATTAATAGCTTTTTCTAAGACGTTTTATTTGGATTTTCATGCTAAAATCTGTTTACAGCCACGCCATTGTTGGGAGTTCTCGGCAGTGAATATCAGTCAGGGATATCGAGTGTTTGACTTGTACTCTTTCTCTGGCGTCAGGTTTTTAGTCTTTGTGAAAAAAATAAACGATCGTATATTTTTTCAAAAGACTGTGTTTAATATTAATATAATATTTTTTTTACATTAATGATTCAATTGAGAATTTTAGAGAGACGTTGCTAATATTCGATATCCCTGACTGATATTCACTGCTGAGAATTCAAAATGCTTTCGATTCAAAACTTTGATACGAGAGTAACTTAATTTCGTGGTATGAAATTTTGAGCGTTTGAAGTTTCCAGCCTTTCTATTGTTATTATATATATTAGGGGGATGGCATATATGAGGGCTATTTTGAAGCATTTGGCTATATATAATGAGTTTCCAGGCGCCTGTGGTTTGACAGTGTCGTGAACAAGTTTGAAAACCACACTGATTCGTTTAAAAGAGAAGAGTTGTTACACCACCCTTTGCATATAGCATTTTAAATGAATTTGCCATTTAATTATAACTTGAACGGTGTACATTGAATTTTGGTAAGTGTCAGTATGCTGTTTCATTATCGGGAAGGATATAACACCGATGTGGGGTTGTTTAACTACTACATCCACACATTTTTAGTCTGTGAAACACACAGACTATTGTTTTTGCACAGTTTCTTTTTCTTTCTTTTTTTTTCTTCTTTTTTTTCTTTTTTTTTTTCTTCTTCTTCTTCTTCTTCTTCTTCTTCTTTTCTTCTTCTTCTTCTTCTTCTTCTTCTCATCACTTTTTTGTCTGCAAGATAACTCGAAAACGAATTGCCATATCTCGTTGATTTTTGGCATGCTGATAGACAGCCACAAGTTCTCGGCACTGAATATTTTTCAGATTCCTGGGGCATTAGGGTTCTCCGTGGGGGTGTTTTGAAAGTTGGTCACGCCCATATCTCAGGCATTGTATGACCTAGGGACCTGGGACCAACACCAAATGAGTCAACACTCGATGGACATTCAAAATATGGGTCAAGGTCACGGAGGTCATCCAGGGGTTATTGAGTGCATTTTTCAGAATTGCTGGAAATCACATTTTTTGACCCCCTAAAGTATTCCTGACGTACACACATGCATTTTGACGCAAAAAAGTGGGCGTGGCCAAAATTTTTGAAGTGGGTCACGCCCATATCTCAGGCGTGGTATGACGTATGGACCTGGGACCAACACGAAACGAGTCGACACTTGATGGAGATTCAAAATATGGGTCAAGGTCACGAAGGTCACCTAGGGGTCATTGAGTGCATTTTTCAGAATTGCTGGAAATCACATTTTTTGACCCCATAAAGTATTCCTGACGTACACACATGCATTTTGACGTAAAAAAGTGGGCGTGGCCAAAAGTTTTGAAAGTGGGTCACGCCCATATCTCAGGCGTGGTATGGCGCATGGACCTGGGATCAACACCAAATGAGGCGACACTTGATAGAGATTCAAAATATAGGTCAAGGTCACAGAAGTCACTTAGGGGTCATTGAGTGCATTTTTCAGAATTGCTGGAAACCACATTTTTTGACCCCCTAAAGTATTCCTGACGTACATACATGCATTTTGACGTAAAAAAAAGTGGGCGTGGCCAAATTTTTTGAAAGTGGGTCACGACCATATCTCAAGCGTGATATGACCTACGGACCTGGGACCAACACCAAATGAGTCAATACCCGATGGAGGTTCAAAATATGGGTCGAGGTCACGGAGGTCACCTAGGGGTCATTGAGTGCATTTTTCAGAATTGCTGGAAATCACATTCTTTGACTCCCTAAACTATTTCTGATGTACACCCATGCATTGTGACGTAAAAAAAAGTGGGCGTGGCCAAAATTTTTGAAAGTGGGTCACACCCATATCTCAGGCGTGGAATGACGTATGGACCTGGGACAAACACCAAATGAGTCGACACTTGATGGAGATTTAAAATATGGGTCAAGGTCACAGAGGTCACCTAGGGGTCATTGAGTGCATTTTTTCAGAATTGCTGGAAATCACATTTTTTTACCCCAAAAGTATTCCTGACGTACACACATGCATTTTGACATAAAAAAGTGGGCGTGGCCAAAAAATTTTTGAAAGTGGGTCACACCCATACCTCAGGCGTGGTATGACGTATGGACCTGGGACCAACGCCAAATGAGTCGACACTTGATGGAGATTCAAAATATGGGTCAAGGTCACGGAGGTCACCTAGGGGTCACTGAGTGCATTTTTCAGAATTGCTGGAATTCACATTTTTTGACCCCCTAAGGTATTCCTGACGTACACACATGCATTTTTACGTAAAAAAAGTGGGCATGGCCAAAACTTTTGAAAGTGGGTCACACCCATATCTCAGGCGTGGTATGACCTACAGACCTGGGACCAACACCAAATGAGTCAATACTCGATGGAAGTTCAAAATATGGGTCAAGGTCACGGAGGTCAACTAGGGGACATTGAGCATTTTTCAGAATTGCTGGAAATCACATTTTTTGATCCCCTAAGGTATTCCTGACATACACAAATGCATTTTGAGGTAAAAAAAAGTGGGGGGGCCAAATTTTTGAAAGTGGGTCATGCCCATATCTCAGGCATGGTATGACGTATGGACCTGGGACCAACATCAAATAAGTCGACACTTGAGGCAGACTCAAAATATGGGTCAAGGTCACAGAGGACACCTAGGGGTCATTGAGTGCATTTTTTCAGAATTGCTGGAAATCACATTTTTTGATCCATAAAGTATTCCTGACGTACACACATGCATTTTGACGTAAAAAAAGTGGGCGTGGCCAAAATTTTTGAAAGTGGGTCACGCCCATATCTAAAGTGTGGTATGACCTACGGACCTGGGACCAACACCAAATGAGTCAACACTCGATGGAGGTTCAAAATATGGGTCAAGGTCACGGAGGTCACCTAGGGGTCACTGAGTGCATTTTTCAGAATTGCTGGAATTCACATTTTTTGACCCCCTAAGGTATTCCTGACGTACACACATGCATTTTTACGTAAAAAAAGTGGGCATGGCCAAAACTTTTGAAAGTGGGTCACACCCATATCTCAGGCGTGGTATGACCTACAGACCTGGGACCAACACCAAATGAGTCAATACTCGATGGAAGTTCAAAATATGGGTCAAGGTCACGGAGGTCAACTAGGGGACATTGAGCATTTTTCAGAATTGCTGGAAATCACATTTTTTGATCCCCTAAGGTATTCCTGACATACACAAATGCATTTTGAGGTAAAAAAAAGTGGGGGGGCCAAATTTTTGAAAGTGGGTCATGCCCATATCTCAGGCATGGTATGACGTATGGACCTGGGACCAACATCAAATAAGTCGACACTTGAGGCAGACTCAAAATATGGGTCAAGGTCACAGAGGACACCTAGGGGTCATTGAGTGCATTTTTTCAGAATTGCTGGAAATCACATTTTTTGATCCATAAAGTATTCCTGACGTACACACATGCATTTTGACGTAAAAAAAGTGGGCGTGGCCAAAATTTTTGAAAGTGGGTCACGCCCATATCTAAAGTGTGGTATGACCTACGGACCTGGGACCAACACCAAATGAGTCGACACTTGATGGAGATTCAAAATATGGGTCAGGGTTAAGGAGGTCACCTAGGGGTCATTAAGTGCATTTTTCATAATTGCTTGAAATCACATTTTTTGACACCCCCCCCCCCCCCCCCACAAAGCATTCCTGAGGGCCATACATGGATTTTTATGTTAAAAAAAGTGGGCGTAGCCAACATTTTTGAAAGTGGGTCATGCTCATATCTCAATCATGGTATGATGAATGGACCTGGAACTAACACCAAATGAGTCGACACTTGATGGAAATTCAAAATACGGGTCAAGGTCATGGAGGTCACCTAGGGGTCTGCCTGAAAGAGGTCACCAAAGTCATCAAGTGTGTATTATTCAGAAATACTGACAAATGAATTTTATTGCACCATAATGCATTTCTAAAGTTTATGAACGTATTTCATCACTCAAATTAGTGGGCAGAGCCAAAAATGTCCATTTCTGATTCGAGTATCGAACCCTTTGAATGCTGGTCACCTGTATGCCTTTTCTGGTTTCTTATAAATAATTGTTCTGATTCCAGTATGAATATCTGTAAATACTGTTAACGAAAACTCATTTCTGATTTGTTTAAAAATATTTTACTCCTGAAAATAAGCCTCCATAAATTCTCTTTCTGTATAGTTTATTCCTGATTCTTTAACCCTTTTCACACAGACATGAATTTACTGGGTGCAGTAAATTCTGTTTCTCTAGTCTATTTTACTTTCTGTTTGAACTTATATTCATTACCAGGAAGTGGGGCAATGCATTTTCTTGTGGCAAACAAGATCTGGGGCCAATACTATAAAACTTTTACAGTTGTATTTTCCAGTTATGACTTTAAGTTTGTTAAAATGAACCATTAGCATTTTTAAAGGTTGGCAAATTGCATGCTAACGATTTATGTCAGTCAGTTATATTAATAGGTAGAAAATACAATTCTAGAAAATACAATTTTAAAAGTTTTATAGTATTGGCTCCTGTTCTACCGGTAAAATACGATCCGGTCACAAACGCCTGTGTTGGAAGTCCTCTAAGGTTGGCAGGCCAGCAAAGGCATAAACAATTGACTGCACTTCACTTCATTCCTGTGCTACGGTCACGATAGAGCCATAGATGCTGAAATTGACCTTAAACACAAATAAATCCACCACCGCGAATGATTGCAGTGGCCTTAAACACCAAATTTTCTTTGTGTTCTGGATATTTCTTCCTCGTATGGTAATTATTTTGTTCCCAAGTGGTTAGGTGTTGAGTTAGCAACAAAAATAGACCTGATGTCCGATTCGAGGGAGGGGGGGGGGGGGGGGGGGTCCGTCCTATTGACACTTCCATTTGTCAGTTCGTCCAGAATATTTGTTTCTGGGAGGACTTGAAACTGTTATGGGATAAATATTAACATCGTCTTCAGTCCGAAAACCACTACAATTTCATGAATATCAACAGAGATAGTGTCCTTTTTGATGAACTTTTAATCTGAATGTTGAAACAATTACTTCAACAATAATTATCAGATTTCAATTTCAATGAAATTTGATACACTTCCTTCTGTTAAAGGTATAAAAATGTGGTATACATGGTTCACTTAATTTCATACATTGTTTTACACATGGAATCACTAGTTGGCAAATATGGTGTTGGCCTATACACTCCTCTCTCTCTCTCTCTCTCTCTCTCTCTCTCTCCCCTCTCTCTCTCTTATTTTTGAAAAAAGGAGGGGCACGTACCCTGATCCCTACGGTTTTGACATTGCTGATAATATAGAAAACATTTGAAAAATTTCCCAGACCACTTCACCGAATGCTTCAATGTTTGATATAAAGTATCCCTGCAAGGTTGATTATAGGTTACTTAAATCAACCCCAGTGGTCATATTTAGGGATGTCAACGGGTTCCTAAGCAGGCTTATTTGATGTGAAGGATCGAAACCTTACATTATAATTGGTCCATTTCACAGAAGCTCAATGCTATTTTGTTCTCGCGACGTACAGGGCATTTTCAGTGTCCATCGAGATCTTGTGGATGTCTGAGACAAAATCAAACCATATCCGTTTCTTTTTAAATTAAGGGGACGTCCAACCTAACTTTGGTCAAATTTCATGTAATTTTCTTTCAAGTCTAAAAAAGGCCCAAAATGAATAACCCCAATAAATTATATACCAAAATGCTTGGAATGAAACATAGAACATGTGGAAACTGAAATTTGCCATGGAATTGCTGCCATGTGTAAATAGCACCACCTGAAAGTCTGCTGTGGCATAAGTAAGAGAACAAAATTTTTACAATAAAATACCTCAAAATAAAATAACAGCTGTATTCTATAAACATTTAAGTACATACTCGAAGAAATCTTTTCCTAATTCATGAAAGTAATAAAGATTGAGACCAAATGTTATAAGTGGAGTGCTCACTGATTGAAGGCAGACATTTTCTTTTGTTTATGTTTTGATTTGGGGAGTTCAACAAAGGTCAACTTGAAGGAGTCCAGCAGAAGAAGTATGGAAGGACAAAAGAGTGTCTCCCAATATCAAGATGTATGTGTTACTGTAATGGTTTGGAAAGAAAATATGATATTCTCCTATGTAGAATGCACTGCAAAGTCATACATTGTAGTTGAATAAATATATTTACAAACCCCTAGCACTGTAACCCCTTTCATCCCATGCATCAATTTGATAGTGATTAAATTGTTAAATTTGTCTGGTTTATCAATAAGTATATTAGCTTTGTTTAACTCTTGGACACCAATACCCTCATGATACCTGTTGGAGAAGAAATAAGGGTAACTGTAACCTGTCACTGCAATAAACCATCTAATGTACTTAAAAGTACATTGTTATTCAAAACACATCAAATCAACCTTACATAACCATTATTGCATGTACTTTCCCCAAGGAGGCTTATTGACATATTGTGATCAGAAGGGCACATCCAGAGGGTCTCACATATTTTGTTCAAGAACGCAGTACACAAAGCAATCCCCAAAAGACGACAAGTGAGCTCCATTTGAAATTGAGACAAAAAATTTCCCGGGGGGGGGGGAGGGGCTCTCTTCCATGTATGACTCTACCTCTGGAACTCATGGCATATGCCTTTTTTCTCAAAGTTTAACTCTTTTTTCTTTTTGAAGATCCTGGCCACACATGTTCCAAACACTATCAGACAGGTAACCCTCCAAATAAGTGTATCTGCAAAAATCATGTTACATTGCAAAACATTCTTTTTAGAGTTTTAGTTCTGGACCTTTCATGATTCTTACTTCCAACTATAACACTTAATTTATCGATTAATGGGTGAATAGAAAAATCCTACCATAATCAACATTTTGAGTTCCATAAGCCTTCAAAACAGCTTCGATAAAAGTGTCAAACATCAGATTGGTGGCTTTATACAGAATATTCATTAGGTTGTTGCTTGATAAGTAATAGGAACAAAATCTTCACAAGAAAATTCTGTAGCAATACAATTGAGGGTATTAGCAGGCACTTTGCAACAAATTGTAACAAATCAACTAGTTATAAACAAAATTTTCTAACTCAAAAGAGTGAAAAAGTACCACAACTCTGAAAAAATGTGGGAAGAAACACATGCTACAGCAGCTACACGGGCATTGTTTCCCCATGATGCTCGATCACAACACCAAATATCCTTCAAATTGGAGTAGCAATGGTTGAGATACAAGGGAGAATGTTGGTACATGTAATGATGAATGGGTAAGACTAAGATTAAGATGACAGGGGTCACCACTGCACAGCCCTAGATGCACCTTTGATTTTCCAACTTCCAGGTCTGGGGCATAATAATCGCAACACACCCACCTTATCAGTTCATAATTTCAGTAAAATAAAAGAAATTATCAATTTGAATTAATTAATAGATGATGGAAAATATTTGGCTTCCTTCGCCTTCTCGTACTATTTAATTACCACAAACAATATCAGTTTGATGCCGATAAACGAAACTGAACGCATGTGGTTTGGTTAAAAAGTATCTCGGCATGAATAATGAAGAAATTGCGAATATTTCGTGTATTTCATTTGTTGAAAAGCCAATTGCAGCTAATATTGACCGTGCATTCGAAAATTCGTTTCGGTTTTGACCACACGACCACGCTGACACTCCGTGACAGCGGTTATGTTTATTGTGATATGCAAATTGGGGGATGGTTTCCGGTGAAGGAGATTTGTCACATTTGTCAGTGTAAAGCGATCATAAAAGACACCGATCGACGCTTGTATTACTATGGTTGGTTGCAAGAAAAAACTAAATTCTCAGCATCGTCCAAGCGCACCTTATTTAAAAGCACGAATGCATCATTTTCAACCCATCTTCAATCGGTCCTTTGCAGGCATCAAACATACCCGCCTTCAAATTCCATGGTTACTGGGAAGTAAATAACTTCGCAGCGACAGGGGGAAATTAACACGCTCAATATAGTTCCAGGTCACTTGGAATATACTTCGTGAAAAAGTGATTTCTGAAGCATTCTGCTTACTTTGTTATGAATATTGCCTTATTTGATGTGTATTGTCCCGATTTTATACACTCGGTTATTTTTTTTACAAGTGGTTCATGTTGTCTTTCTAGTGCGCAATAATTCAGATTTTTTGTCAACAAAAAAGTTCAGACGGCCTGTAAACACGAGAGGGAATTTCAAACCATATTTTGCAGTTATGACATTAACAGCTCAAGTATTTGCTGTCACCTGTTTGCAAATCCGCTCATACGTCGTCTCGAACAAATAAGGGGCGTGATCACGTCCTTGCATTCTTACGATTTCCCAAATTGAGTATTTCTGCAAGAACCACATCGTAATCACATGACCGGAAAAACATCATTGAAACATGGCCACATCCGGAACATCAAAAATTTGTGTTGATGTTATTACATTCAAACGTCAAAACCCACCAGAGTGTGTGTCAAAAAAATGCTTTCTCCGAGTCTGTAGTATGTTATCATTATATTGAGGACAAGGCTTTCGAATTACCGATTATTTTGTGGTTTTACCGGTTCGTTACTTATGCCATTTGCAAATTAATCTTCTTCAAAATCATAAAATTCACTTTTTTTCCTGAAAAAAATTATATGTACCTTTTCTATGCACTTTACTCATTATTTTGATATATAATTTGCCTTTCCTTACTTCTCTTATCTGTTTCTGAGGCATTGGGAAAAATGTCAAAAAATTGACCAAAGTTAGGTTGGACGACCCCTTAAACTTACCGCGACACTGATGCAACAAACATTATTAGTTATCTTGCCGCAACAGCAGTGTGCTTGTTTGTTGTTCCAAATTTTCTTTCCACGGGATCGGAAATCATCATTCTGAATTCTCCGAAAATATTCTTGTGCCACTCTTCATTTTAGGCCAACCACACAGTGGCGGCGCCAGACTTACAAAAGTGTGTGTGTGTGTGGGGGGGGGGGGGGGGGTACAGTTGGGGATCGTGCAGCGCCCAGCAGGGTTGGGTTTGGGGGGGCAGGAGTCCTGTCCCTAAGTTGAGAAAATGTTTTAACTGTTTTGCAACAAAATCATGCGAATATGGATATCATTGGAACCGGGCCAACCGGCTGAACAAGCCGGTTCCAATGATATTCATATTTGCATGATTTCATTGAGTTATACCTTTGGGAATTTTTCTAAAATATCAAATTTCATTTATTTTTTAAAATTGCTGTTGGGTGAATTCCAAACGGATGCCTTGCACGCTCTCGATTCTAGCATTTGTCGAATACTCTTAAGCACTATGTTTCAGTCCGTTTAAACGCGGCATGCCTTGTTGCAATTTGGACCCTCGACTCTTGTTTGTTGTTTGCAGCTAGCGTGTGTGTCGGGGGACGCGGGGGGGGGGGGGGGGGGGATATAATTTCAAAACTTCTCTGATTTAGTGCACTTGGGAATATGGGATTAAGCATACCGACCATTACACCGATACGTTCAATACAACAAAAATTAAAATGATAGTATTGTTTTACTACGCTTGGCGAAAAAAAGTGGAGGGTAAGTACCCCCACATATACCCCTCCAGGGCGCCGCCACTGCAATCACAGTACTTTTGCCAGCACGTTTCACATTACCATGTAGATGCCGCAAGGAAAATGAGCCAAGTAATCTTAAGGAAATCATCTAATAAGCTGGATTCCAGCCATCGATCTAATAACCTGGATTCCAGCCATCGTTTTTTTTGTTGATGGTGGGCAAACGACCTTGTGGTTTAAGTGTTGGACTCCTGATTGCCATGCGATGGTGCCGATGGTTCGATTCCCGACGGACGAACAGAAATCAACATTCCAAATTCTTCGAAAACATGATTTTGTCCTTCATTTTATTTTTTATTGGGGATTTAACGACATTTTTGACAGCCAGGTCACCTCGTGTTGGACAGTTTTACGGGTGGAGGATGTCAAAGTACCTGAAGAGAACCGGCGAGCAATTGTCGGACTCGCCAACGTACTAACTCCACACCAGCGGGGTTAGCATTGGTTGAAGACAAGTGCAGTACGCCTTAGCACACAGTTATTTCAAAACCCCACTGACAATCTCAGCACGATTTCACCCACCAAAGCCCAACACAAAGAACCTAAAAAGGGTGCGCCTACTTAATCCGCTTACCACAGACTTGTCAGTGTGCTTTAAAGGATATAAATGTTCTTAACTTCTTCAAGAAGATAAGTACTCATACCGCTTACACTGTTTTTAGTGTCATCGATTCGATTCGGTTCGATTCCCACCAAGACAACTGCGTGGTGTCTATGGGCAAGGCACTTAATCCCGATTGTGCTGTGGTGCTGTATTTCTTCACTGGCGTTTTAATGGATACGGGGGGGGGGGGGGGGGACGTGTTTTATTGCCCGAAAATAGAAATAAAGTTTAACAATACTCCTATGATACCATCAGAAATACTTTTAACGTTGTGCGAATTGAAAAGTGGGAAAGCATCGGGCCTTGACAATATTAGTAACAGTTTGCTGAAGGCAGTCGGGCCATGCATGACAGATAGTTTATCAAAACTCTTCCACCAGCTTTTAACTTTTGATTGTTATCCGGAATATTGGAGTAAATCGGTTCGCACCCCAATATATAAGAAGGATCGCAAAGATCCAAATAATTATCGAGTCATTGCAGTTAGTTCGACAGTCGGAAAGTTGTTCAACACAATTATCAAACGAAGATTTTCTGATTTTATAGATCAAAACAATATTACTGACGAAAAACAATTTGGATTTTGTAAAGGAAAATGGACCACAGATAGCGCCTTTGTTTTGAAAACGGTTATTGATAAATACAAATCAAAACGACCACTGCATGCTGCTTTTATTGATTTTCGAAAAGCATTTGATTCGGTGAACAGGGAATTGCTCATGCTGAAACTTCAACATACATGTGTGAGTGGTGAAATACTCAAATTGATCAAATCTCATGTACGAATCAAGCTTTTATTTAACTAAAACGTCTAGTGGATTGGGACCATTTTCCCTATCTTCTATAGGTGTCCGCCAGGGGTGCATCCTATCTCCTTCAGTATTTAAATTTTGTATTGAAGACATATTTATTTATTTATTTATTGATGTTTAAGGTCACATATTTATGCACAATGGCTAATCATGACCGTGACAGTTTTACGGGTGGAGGAAGCCGGAGTACCCGGAGAGAACCACCGAGCAACGACGAGCAGCTGCCAGCTCTCCAACATCGTAACTCCGCACTGAAGCACAGGCAGGGTTAGATTGGTTGAAGACATGCGTACCATCGACGTGCAGTACGCCTTAGTACACGGGTCATCGTGCCCCCATGCGGGCAATGGGTATGAAGTGTCTTGCCCAATGACACAACGCGGTTGCCGCAGGTGGGTATTGAAGACATAAAGGATATTTTCGACAATTCGTGTGATCCTGTGTGGATTCAGGATTACAAATTAAATCATCTTTGTTTTGCCGATGATCTTGTACTGATATCTGATAGCCAACAAGGGTTTCAATGGTGTCTCAAAAGGCTTCACGATTATACTGAAACCAACATGTTACAAATAAACGTTGGGAAAACAACATGTTTAATATTTGAATCTGAGTCAGTTAATGGCACACAAAAGCAACCAACAAATTTTATCAAAAGCAAGCGTGTTGATATTGCTAAGGAATGTTCATATCTAGGAATAAAATTCTCAAAAGATGATACATTCTCTAAAGCCCAGGGTGATTTGGTTCGTAAAGCTCAAAAAGCCTGAGACTCACCTTTCCGTGCATGTAATGGAACTTCACGGGTCCCAATAAAGGCAATGGCAAAGCTGTTTGATAAATTAATTCAACCTATAGCCTTATATGGGTGTGAAGTTTGTGGATCAGAAATAACGTATCGTAAGCTTTAAAACATAGGGTGTGAAAAATTACTCACTTTCTTATGAAAAAGAAACCTTAAGCGTTGGGAATTTTTCCTCCAACCACGCGGTTCGCGCAGAACTTAGTCGATATCCTCTATATATTGAGGCGGTTAGTGGGATGGCCACTTCAGCAATCAAAATATCACAGAATCATAATGAACTGATGTGGAATGTGGTAGTTGAACAGAGAAATCGCAAAAGCAAATCGGAATCCCCTTTCAAATTATTGGAAAGATATGGTCTCGCTATCCCTCAACATCCAGTTATCATTAGCACCAATGTTTTACGTAAATCAAGTATAATTTGCGCTGGCATCATGTAAACACGTTCAAAAAGTCAATGTATGAGGACTGCAAAAAGAATGGCGATAATAAACTGAGATAGTAACGGGTTGTTTAAAATTGACTATTCAAACGAACTCGGCGGAAGACTGAGATATTTTCACTCAGCTTCGTATCAGCAATTATAAGTTAGCTATTGAGAAAGGGCGACATTGCCAACAGCCGAAGCCTTTTATCGACAGGATATGTACTCACCGTGAAACTAATTCTGAGAAAATAGAAAACGAATACCATTTTCTTATGGAGTGTACACAACATTACGGTTGATATGCTGACTCGTGGTAGCGTTTCTCTCATAAACCGTATACTGTCCACATAGTATCTTTCCAAAAAGAGGTTCCATCACTGAACCTAATGTTGCCAACAACATAAACCTTGCTGTCATGAATATTCTTTTCGTCAAAAGGGAATGGCAGAAAGACAGCCTATAGGCTATGTCATTTCCCTGCAGCGTATTCGCCTATAACCTTTCTTATTGTTATATTGTATATTTAAATGCTGCAAAATAAAATCAATCAAATATTCCGAGCTTCGATCAGAACTATTTGTTCTGATCAAGAGTGATGAGATGACATGGGCGGATACAGGGGGGTGGGGGTGGGGGTGGGGGGTGGATAGGGTGGATTTCCACCCCCCTTTGATATTTGAAAGGGGAGACAACAAGCAATTTTTCAAAGTCAAATTCAACCTGTATTATCTTTACACGAGGAGTTCCCGCGACTAGACACCATCGTATAAACGATTGGTACAATGTATGGTCTGTAGTCTGTACCTCAATGAGGTACAGACTACAGACCATACATTGTAACAATCGCAGTCAACATAAATGTCGATTCATCAACGAAAGTAGTCTGATACATGTTATTTGGATGATCAAGTGCAACCTATTTGACTTGAATCATGTTGCGATCCGGAGAAATGTAGTGTAAAAATCGGTAATTTACCAAGCATTAAATTCCCTCTAGTACACAAGAAAATGCATACAGAATGCGTCTTCCGCGATCAAAATTTCAACAATTTTCCGGGGGAGGACCCCCGACTTCCCCGTATGGGAGGGGGGGGGGTAGCCCCCTCTCGAGCTCACATCCAACTTGCGCCTGCGGCGCTCGGTTCGTGGCTCCGCCACTCAATTTTCCACCCTCCTTTTTCCAATCCTGGATCCGCCACTGGATGACGGTTTTAGTGATCTGGGTTAATGTGAGCAATTCAAATTTATATTTGAAAAAAGAACCCCTAGTTTATGTCAAAAAATCTGCAACGTGATCCGGGATTTTTTCGCCCGACGATTATATGTTTAGTGAAGTATATGGGAAATTCTGGTTCATATTCCCACGTTCTTCAAGTTTGCGTTTCAAATTATTAAAAAGAAATTACTTTGAACATTCAAAATTGCTGCATGAAATTGAAATGTTTTGAGTTATATTTTTTCATACTTTTTGTATATTCTCGCATACTTGATTTGTGCTAAAAAATGTTGTTATGTTATGTTATGTTGTTATGTCATGTTATGTCATGCTACTGTTATGTTATGTTATTATGTTATGTTGCTGCCGTGCAGAAAGTGAACCAAGTAATCACGAGAACGTCATCTCTTACAACCGGTCGTGCGTGCTTCTACGAGCGGTTTGCGTGCAAAAAATTGGCCAAGTAGTAAGATTCACGCACGTGGAACGTACTTGTTTTGGTGGACGCAAACACGACACAAAGCACGCACCCCGAAAACTGGCCGGCCAGTTTTTCACTACGACCTGTCTGCGACAATTAGAACGCCTGGAGCACGCTCGTAGCACGTAAGACAAAAGTACTGAGTAAGTACGCTAGGCGTGCGTGTAACGCAGGAAAAGCATGCAGAAATTCCGGGGTATTTTACCACAAAGACGTACATACCACGCAAGAGACTCGAGCGTTCAAATTGCTTTCAATGTACGTGTTAACAAAAAGGGGGGTGAGCGCACTTCCTCCGTGCGTTTATCTTACTTTCAAAGTGCGTGGCGAGTACTACTACCGTACTTGTGAAGTGCGTCACACGAAGACGACGCACGTGACCAGCACGATAAAAGTGCGTCACAAGTACTTGCTTAGGTGCATCGTGCACCTATATCAAAGCTGATACGAACAGTCTGCTCTCAGTTCAAAGTCGACGTCGGCAGTGTGCACAATGGCTCCAAAGACAAAAGTAGCAAACGCGTTCCTATCCATACGAATGAACACAAAGTAGTCTCCAGCAGACTGTTCGTCAAGCTCCTGGAACAGCGTCTCATACTGGCCAAACAGAGGCCTTCTGGTCAGCCATGGCTTCACCCAATAACGCCTCCTTCTTCTTTACCTCTTTTGCAGGCGATCCCGAGCAACCACTGCCAGCATTGCGTCACGATCTTCGGCCTCCTCTAGCATTAGCAGCTGTAGAAGTCGATGGCGCATCCTTCTTGGAAGTGCCATTTTGGAAGCCAAAACAGTGAATGATGAAGAGACTCGGTGCTCCCTTTTATATTATTTTGATTATCCGTGCGTTCCACCAATTTTACGCACGAGTGTCGTGCTTAACACCTCCGTGCTCATTACGTTTCTCTTACTTCGTGAATACGATTTCTGAAAACGTACGCTTCACTTGCAATACACGTACGATTATCTCACTCACTGTGTGCGACACAAGTACAGATCGTACGTGCTCCTTACTTCTTTCTACTTCCAAAAAGGCGTACAGACCACTTGCGAGCCCCACGTTTAGAGCACGACACACCTACTCATAAAGTACTCACTACTTACGTCCGCTGCGATTTAATTTTCATCCAGCGACAACGCTACGCCTGACGAGAACTCCGAGGACGCACGATCTCTAAGCACGCACGACGGGTTGTAAGAGACCTTAATTTGCCAGATTCAAGCCTTCGTTGTTTTTGACGGTGTGCAATGGTCCAGTGGTTTAGATGTTGGGTTCCTGATTACCAGGTGAGGTTGCCGATGGTTCGATTCCCGGCCGGGAATCTGAAATAAACATTTCAAATTCTTCAAAAGATGATTGTGTCTTTCAATATACACACACGGGCCCGTGCCAGTGTCTTCGTCTGAGGCCAACCACAACACGTTCGTCGTATTGTAGCTGGCACCTTTCACACGTTTATGTAGATGCCATTATAGGAAAGTGGACCAAGTAATCATGAGAACATCATCTATCCAATAAGCTAGATTCTAGACATCGTTTTTTTTTGGCGCTATGCAAATTATGGTCTAGTGGTTTAAGTGTTGAACTCCTAATTGCCAGGCAGTGTTGATTGTTCGCTTGTCGGTCGATGATCAGAAATGAGCATTCCAAATTCGAAAACATGATTTTGTGTTTCAATATATATACACACGCAGTCGGTCATAGAAATGGAGGTCTGTTGTACCCGATTCGTGCTGTTGAGAACTTAGTGGCCCGCAAGACGCATTTGACATAGGCTCAACAGTACGGTGTGCAGTAATTACGAAATGACTACTACATTTTATTACTTTCCAAAGTGATTTACTAGGATTTCCCTGTTTGATTATAAACGTTAACATGACAAGTGAATCATGCAATCAAAGTAGTATGTCTCGCACGTTTCACCTCAAGGTTGGGGGACCTCGGTGGGGGACCTCGGAAGTGACGTCATGTCACGTGACCTAGTGGCGCCATGTTGTGTTGTCATGGTAACCCGCGTGAGCGGCCAGGTTGTGACGTCATCTCCATAGTGATACGTGGTTATTCTTCAAGACTCAAGCAAATTCAATATAAAGGCAAAATGAAGTGAGTAATATTCACCATTTCTAAAACATGAGCCAGGGTCAAAACAGACGTCAGAGCATCACCAAAACAAAGAAAACTGCACCAGGTCAGACTACTCCTTCAGGTAAAAGAGGGTCTGAGAACATATCACCTCTCGAGACCAGAGCGTCCAAGAAGTCAACCGAGACGTGTATTGGCAAATGGAACTTGACCAGTGACAATGGGATGGAAGAGAGAAGTGTTCAGTCTGAGTCCTGTCCTGACACAACAAATGGTTCTATAGTGGATATGTCGGAAGTAATGATGACGACAATAACAAAACAGCTATCGAATAACTGCGTGGTGTTATTCAATGGGATAATTGGAATGATGGTACATGAATAAGGAATTTGAGACACAAATATATACTTATATTATAACCATACTAGGACAAACACCAACAACATCAAATTAAATAAAACACGTCTTAATATCTTCGATTCTGGAATGGTTCTGGTTTCTATACGGGTTCACTCTGGACATCCGATAACCGCCCAATCATATCCTTCATTCGAGATCAGCTGACCAGAGTCACCTGGCGGCATCATAATAGATTTAGGATTGCCGAATTTCACCACACTCCTTCCTGTTTTATTAAAGTGAAGTTGAGGTTATCATTGATATTAACCCGCAATGCACGGGTAGATTCACTGCTTCCGCGAAACACGGAAATCTTTATACACTTTGGATATGCAGATAATTTCTGCCACTAACCCACAATACACGGGTGAAATTCACACTGATCCGCAGTACACGGATGTATTTTGTAGTCAACCCGCAATAAACGGGTAAGTTTCATTGAAGACGGTGATAAGAGTTTCCATAAATATTCTTTTAGATAATAAACCAGAAACAGCCTACAAACTCCTTCCCCCGTCAAAAATGAAACTGGTCTACATGTGATATAAATGCTGAGCATTCTCCACCGTGACTTTTAGTAAATCTTCTACAGGAACTCCTCGAGCTCACGCTACGTGCACAGTGACATCCCCAACGAACCTCGGTGTCAAGATAAGATCCCTCGGTCCGACGCTCCATCCGAAATAGGGAGAATCAGTTTTAAGTAATATCTTGTCATTTGGAATCATTTTTAGTGCAGATTTTTGATCAGCGTTGAACCGAGTAACCCCACCAGTGAACCCAAAGAAACAGTTGGGAAATGACCGCTCCCATCTCCGGAATTGATATGGTGCCCCAGAAAAAACATTGAAGATGAATTTTCTGGGCTGGGGCACAATATGTCCTGACCACCTCCAAAGCATTAAAACTTACATCCGCTGCAATATTATCGCCAGCTGGTCCCCTGATGTGCAGAACGAGTGGTTTATCAATCCTGGACAATGAAAGTAACTGTCTCAGTTTATCCTCTTGTAGACGCCACATCTCAACAGGCTCCGTCCTGTCCAACCCTATCTCCCCGAAAGCTGCCACTTCAGGCTGCGACACGAGCTCAGCCAACTGCTGAAATCGATCAGATGTCAGCAGGCCAATTCGCTTAGGATGAGCTCCTACCGCTACTCTCCATCGCGAACTCCCAGAAACAGAAACTGGGTATTCATCCGGATCACAATATACATCCACACCACCCAGGACATTCACCTCCAAACTTGGTCGAAATGATGGACAATACGCCATCACTTCCTCGATGCAGGCACGTGAAGATTTTCCCCACAGAGCTTTCCTGGTTCTGCCAAGATGAAAATGGCTGTCAATGGCATCAGATATCCTTACTGATTCCGGCACAGTTTGACGCATCTGTTCTATTGGTGGTGGTGGAAATGGTGGACACAATAATGGAGGAGTTGTCAGTGATGTCTGTCCAAACATGATTGGTGGCGTGAAGAAAACTGGTGGAAAACCAGGTGGTGGCATAACTGATGATACTTTGATATTGGTAGTTTCTGCTTCCACCAGTCTGACTGCCTTATCACCCTTGTCAATGGCCTTAATTTTCAAGGGTGAACATGTAAATTTCTCTGAAGGCTCCTCCCTTGACTTTGAGGCTGAAGTCTCCACCATCTGCTCGTTTCTCCTTTTCTCTGCTGCTGGCGTTCAATCTAGTAAGTAAGTAAGTAAGTAAATTTTATTCAACAGAATACAATCATTATGGTTCAAAATGTTTTACATTAATTGTTTGTGAAAGTAATTATATTCTGTTGGGATACAGCATGGCCAGATTGGCCGTCTTCCTGCTGACCCCATTAGTATAAACATAAAGCATGAAACATGGATGTCAGGAGAGAAGTTATGTCATCAACGTATAGTTCTCAGAGGAAAAAATATGATCTCAGGCTTGTCTTATTTTTATATGGATCTACGTCTTTAACTTCAAAATTTCTTCCGAGACCGAGCAGTTCCACCCCACTCAACACAACAACAGAAAAAAATTGAACTCCTAACCACTGATACGGCAACAGAATGGAGACTAACATAAAGTGAAATTGAAAAGGAAACACAATCTGGGAATGGATCATGTCACACCTTACGAAGATATTAAGTTAATTTTATTGTTTATTGATATGTAAAGTGTGTTGAACGTACTGATGATAAAGTTGGGGATAGTGAGGTTGAAGTTGAGGTTATTAATGTTAAAAAGGATATAATGAGGAAGTGGTTATGTCACGAGTACCTCACCTCCCGAGCACCTTACAGTGACCACAACATGCGTTTCTCCATCCTGTTGCTATACCACCGACAACTATCTTATAATAGCTAGACTAAGCGAGAGGTAGGTTGAGAAGGGAAGATAATGACAAAAAGATGAAAAGATTTAATGAGATGAGATATGCTCAAATGTGATGAGATAACAGACATCAATATTGAGAGAAAGCCTTCCTAAGTTTCATAACAGTTGTTTTTTATGCCGTTAATTAATAACTGATGCTTTGTCTAACGTAGTGTGTGATTTATTTATTTCTTTATTGTCTACGTTTAAAGTCTCTTTGTGCAGCTGTGAAGTATAGTGGCCGCAACAAGGATTAAAGTCAAATTAAGTCGGTCTTTTTTAATGGACTGTATCTCAGGAATTAATGAGCAGGTGCTATTTTGCCATTGAAGCGGACCCATAGTGCCATAGTAAGTGAGCCATTATTGCGACGGAAGGGGGATTTAGTTTGGCTAGACCACGAAGCGGGGATTTATTGTGGGCTTCTGTACCATGGTACCATAGTAAGTAAGTGAACCCTATCGAACCTACGACCTTTCTTTTGGCGTTTTGTAATTGTAATTTAGGAGTGTGCACAATCACTACAATGTGGATTATTGCACGTAACGCGGGCTGAATACGAATATATGAATTTTTCGAGGAGTGCTCTCTTGAATACGCCTTTAGAAGGAATCTCTCTTACCTGTTTTTCGATGTTGTTCCATATTCTGGGAAATGCATATTTGGGTAATTGAGCAGAGAATTGGGTCCGTGGTTTACCACATTGCAATTGACCTAGTTGTCTTGTCATCATGCCTGCTGGACATGTATTGACTTGAAAGAAGTCACCAAAAGTATGGGGAAGGTATGCATCATGACCCACAGCTCCTTCACCAATCTTTCTAAGTTCCTCTCGCTGCTGATGGGTCATATGGTTCAACAAACATGCTATAACTCTATAATGAATTAAAACAGCCGGTGAGTTTGGCGGATGAAGACTGAATGTTTTTGGCTGCTTCCAATTATTGTCTTTACACAATTCCACCATATTCTTTTCCATTGTCGGGTCAATTCGGCATTCAGCAGGTATATCTCGGGAGCTAATCATCTGGAGCAATTCGTCCAGACTATCAGATCCCAAGATGTTGTTGGCCAGTTGTTGCAGCAGCTGTACCTGTTGATCCCTCTGTTTTCTGTCTGGGATCACACCATCATTTTCACCATGTAGGGCTGTGGGTAGATGGTTTATAATTAAATGCCTTCTCATTTTCTTTGGTTTCAGTTCACAACCCTGAATTGGACATGATCCCACTGCCCCAGGTGTTGGCAGTGTTGTTTTAACTTCCAGGGTTTTTTTGTTGTGGATTGACTTTTACCTGACGTTGATATTTTCTGCCAGGTTTGAACTGTTCAGCCATGTTTCTCTTTTTTCCTACAGTTACCTCCTCTGATTCTGTTGAACTGAAATAACCAGAAACATAAGGTTTAGCTTGTTTTGGTCCCCAAGTTTGAAATATACCTTTACCAATATTAAATTCTGGTACATCGTCATGATCTTCAGTACCAGTTACTTGAGGACCACTCATCGGATCAACACGACCCGACTGATACACAGGCTCCTTAACATTCATTATCGGCCCTTCACGAACCGACTTTGTCATTGGTTCACCCCTTTCTTCCCTCAGTTCAGCACGAACTGACGGAACTTTGGGTTCACCATCCACAGACTCATCAACATTAATTATCGGTTCCACACGAGCCGACTTTACTACTGATTTACCCAGTCCCTCCTTCAGTTCGGCACGAACTGACGGAGCTTTGGGTTCACCTGAAATGGAAGCCACTGCAACTGCTTCTTCCACTTCCCTCCTGACAGACTTACCATCTATTTCTTCAAACACATATTTTTTAATGCCAGGAACTTTACCAAATCTAACATCCCTAACCATACCACTCCTTTGGTTATCTACAGTGGCTGGTCTTTTTAATTGTGTTTGGGATGAAGATATATCAGATTTCTGTTGGCTTTGTTTCGTAATAATCCTATCTGATATTTTTCTTTCGGGTCCTTTCTGTCGATCCGACACGGATCGACTTGTTGGCCCTGGTTTTGTATGAATTAGGGTCGAGGTAGTAGCTATTTGACCTTGACCCCTACCTCTCACAGGTCTATTTTGAAATTCACCTGAGGGTCTTTTTTGTCGATCCGACACGGATCGACTTCTAGACCCTGATGGTTTTGAAATACTCTTACCTGAGGGTCTTTTTCGTTGATCCGACACGGATCGACTTATAGACCCTGGTGGTTTTGAAAGAGAGGCTGAGGCTGTGGTATGCCTCGCTCTTTCAACCTTGGTCTTACCTGACTTTTCTTTTCCCAAAGCGGTCAAAGGAGGAAATTCAACATTATAAGTTTTTGAGGCACTAGATCGATCCATCACGAATCCAAGAGCCTCAGAATAGGACTTTGATCTAGTTCCCTCCATATGTTGCAGATTTTGGTCAACCCAATGTGAGTCGAAATACTGATGAGCCACCTGTCTGGCAAGATTGACCCACTCCTTGACATCTCTTTGCACCGCAATGGAATATTGCGCTCTTATAACCCCTTCCTTGAGGTGCAAATCTAAATTATAAGGGCTTAGATCGGTTAGCAGACAATTCGCCTGAACCAATACCTCATTATTTGTCAGGTTAAGATAGTTATCCAAGACTTCTATCTCTTTACGGCGTGCGTCCTTCCACCCCCTCTTTGGACTCTCATTCTCTGACTCCATCTCTTTTTCTGCAAAGATAAAGAATACTAGTTGTCCCATAAACATTCTGGACAGTAGTATTCATCTACATTTGAAGCTCCTGGGGCGTTTATTTGTACACATTTTCCATGGAACCATTCTAAACACTCATCACATTGAATCATGAACTCACCACGGTATGGTTGTTGGCATAGACAGAAGAGTTGTGGATCAGAATTCTCGTCTAAATAATCGGGGTTATCAAATAAATGTTTCTGTAATTTGAGCACCCATTTTGGCAAACTTCTGTCTTTACAAAGTTTAATTTTATTATGATTCACTGTTAATACTGAATTTCTAAATTTGATTTTATACAAAGAAGGTATGATTACTTTTAAAATGATTCCTAGTCCCTTCCATGAAGGGTTTAGTTTCCTACTTTTTCCTTTTGGGGACGCCGAATTCAGCATATAAATGACGTCACCGACCTTGTATACATGAATTAATACTTTCAAGTCATAATCCCTTTTCATTCGTTCTTGTGATGACTTTAGAACTGATCTAGCAACCTCATGTGATAATTTTATTGTTGACTCAAGGTTTCTCACATATTCATGTATCGATGTTTCAGACTCCACAGATTTGTGTGGGAACATTAAATCGACCAGGTGGTTGATTTCACGTCCCAACATCAACCTGTTTGGAGTATAGCCGGTGTGTCTGTTAACCGAGGACCGCAACGCCCCAGCTATCTGAGATATATATATGTCCCAATAATGTTGGAACTTATCAATGAAACATCGGACTGCATCCATCAATGTCTGATTAAATCTTTCAACTTGCCCATTAGCCGATGGTATATAGGGTGTTGTTCGGGCCTTATGTATTTTTAATAAATCACATATGGATACAAAAAGTGCACTTTCAAAGTTCCGTCCTTGATCGGTAAAAATTTGAAATGGGTAACCAAATCTACTAAAACACCCATTAATCGCTGCATGAGCAGTGACTTCAGCAGTTTGCGATGGCAAGGGTATACATTCAACCCATTTAGTAAATTGGTCCACCATCATAAGCATATACTCATTACCTTTGTTGGTTTTAGGTAATGGACCAAGGAAATCTAAATGAACTCTTTCCATAGGGGCGCCTGCTTGATACTGATAAAAACTGAATTTAGGTTTAAGTGGTGGTTTCTTACTTTGATTGCATGTTTTACAAGATGCCACAAAATTTTCAATATGTTTTGACCTGCCGTGCCAATAAAAGTTATCTTTTACTCGATTTCGTGTTCAAACAATTCCCTGATGGCCTGAGGAAGGAATGTCATGACACAAGGATAATACTTCTTCCTGAAATTGACAAGGAACCACTAGAACTTTTTTAGAATTTTCTTTTGTTTTCCAGACAACATGATTTTCGAGAATGAATCGAGATCTGTTGATCCAAAAATATTTAGCACTTGGACTAGCCAAAAATAAAGAAGCTTCAATCGGTTCGACAGAAGATTCTAACCAATCCGATAAAATTGTTAAATTTGAATCATTTTTCTGAGCCTCAGCGATTTCCTCCAGGCTGTAACTTTGAAGAATATCACTACAAGCACTAACAGTTTGGCAAAATATTTCCGGTTCATTATTTATTTTTATAATGTCTGCAGATGTACTAAACCAATCACCATTATTATCAAGACCCGTCTCGAATTCAGTTTTATGGCCTCCTGGATCCCAGGGTAAAGTCAATCCTGTTGGAACATTATCAAGGAAGGCATCTAACTCTGATTTATTACTAGTTTTTTCAGTAACCTTGCCTAACTTGGGCATTGTTGTTGGCATATCAAAAGCCTCAGAGGTTGTGACTTTTTCAGCTGTGATAGTGGAACCACCCGTCGCGAGTGGTATCACATAGTCTATTTCTTCTGCAAATTGTGACCATTTGTTGTAAGCACGTGTATAGTATTTACAACCTTTACAAGGCAGTTTCTCTAGCGAGTAACCATATTGATAATTCAGGCACGTATCATCAACTGGTATCCTTGAAGAGAATCAGCGTTAGCATGCTTAGAACCTGGACGATGTTGGATGATCATATTATACTGGCTAAGTTCTTCCATCCAGCGAGCAATTTGTCCCTGCGGTTCTTTAAAGTTTAACAACCACGTGAAGCTGTTATGATCAGTTCTAATGGTGAATTGTCGGCCAAGCAAATAATGCCCAAACTGTCGTGTAAATCTCACAACGGCTAATAACACTATTCGGGTTGTACAATACTTTTGCTGTTCTTTAGATAAACCGTAACTGCCATATGCAATTACAGTTTCGACTCCATTCTGCACTTGTAATAATTCAGCTCCAATAGCTATATCTGAACCATCTGTGTCCAGAATAAATGGATCAGTCTGGTTCGGTAGACCAAGTATTGGAGGCGAGGTCAATATCTCTTTGAGTTTTGAAAAGCTCTGTTCCTGTTCCAATCCCCACTTAAATTGTTGTTTACCGGTTACGACATACAATGGGCGAGATAGTTTTGCATAATCCTTAATAAATGCCCCATGGTAATTTGCAAGTCCAGTGAATCTTTCAACGTCTTTCGAACATTTCGGGGTCGGCCACTTGTCAATGATTTTCTGTGCATCTGAACTCATTTCAAGACCATTGGCACTAACTACACGCCCCCAAAACTCAACACGCTGTTGAAATAGTTCACATTTCTGGGGTTTTAATTTCAGGCGGTACGCTCGAAATCTCTCAAAAACTTCAGCCAAATTACTCAAATGCTCTTTAAAGCTATTTCCCATGACCCAAATGTCATCAAGGAAGGCTAGGGTAATTTTCCAGTTTAGTCCATGAAGGACTAAATTCATGATTCGGGAGTAGCATCCAGGCGCGTTACAAAGACCGAATCCCATTTTAGTAAATTCAAAGAGACCATATTTAGTAATGAATGCGGTTTTCTGTCTATCTTCTTCTTTAACGTTAACTTGCCAGTAGGCCGAATTTGCATCAAGTTTTGAAAACCAAATATTTCCGGCAAGTGTATCAAGGCATTCATCTACTAAGGGTAAGGGGTATACATCTTTAACAGTGATTGAGTTCAGTGCTCGATAGTCGTCGATACACCATCGCACCTTTCCATCTCGTTTTCTAATCAAAACTGGTGCTGATGCCCATTCCGACACGGACGGGCGATTAACCCCTGCCTTTAACATTTTATTTAAATGCTCTTCCTCCTCTTGTACAAATGCAGCAGGTGTTCGGCGTATTCTCTGTTTAACTGGTGGCTTGTACTGCGTGTCGATTGTATGTTCAATTGCATTGAAATTGCCAAGATCAAATTCATCTTTGGCGAAGACATCTGCATTCTTGTGGAGAAGATTTTTTAATTCCATTACTTCACATGGGCTTAAATTTTGCTTGCATTCATTTAGCATCTTCTCCAAATGTTGTGGTAGGACTACTTCCCTTGATTTATCTAACTTTATTTTGCAAATATTTTCTGCAATTTGTGTCCGATTGTCTATGTTACCCCCCCCCCCCCCCCCCCAAAAAAAAAAAACAACAAAAAACCCCCAAAACCCCCCCAAAAAACGGCGGGGTCCTCTTCAATTTCTGTGACTGGTGTTGAATAACCAATCACCTGCCCTTTCTTCAAGATTATGTTATTGTCAGATACATTTACAAAACACTCTTTTGGTAACATGCCCTCGGTATGCAAAGATCTAGGTACCAAAAGTGAAGGATGATTTTCGGGTTCAATCATATATAAATTTCCCGATATATTCATTTTACACTGAAGCTGGAGGACTGAACGTGGAGGTACAATAATTCGTTCGGGAATGCTGACTTTATTAATTGAGTTCAACTCATAATTTACAGCAAGTGAAGTGACCAAAGATTCCTGGCCAATTTGAAGTTTCCCAGTTTCTAAATTTATTTGTACCCGATGTTTTTTAAGAAAGTCCAGTCCTAATAACATGTCATCATGTATGCGTGCAGCATAAATTTTCTCATGAAATGTTTGTTTACCAATATCAAGTGATACTGGTCCTATATAAAGGCTATTCATTTGCAGGTCTTTTCCTGCAGTATTCATGATGACATTGTTTCAATACTGGGGGTCTATTGTCACATAATTTAAATATTTCATCAGAAATTATTGTCACCTCTGCAGCAGTATCCACAACAGCTTTTACTGGGTGACCGTTAACTATAACCTTAATGGTGATCATAGAATCAGATTTCAATTGACCAATAGCTAATCTCTCATCATCATAATGATCATTTATTTCAAATTGTTTGTATTCTATTGTTTCCATTTCCGCCAATTCGGCAGAATTGCCCAATGTTTCCAGGCTTAGTGGGTTATTTTCCACTGGCACAGTGGAAAAATGGGATTTCTCAGGTGTCAAATTTTAAATTTTTTTTACCAAATTTGTTATATTTTCAGTAGTTTGGTCATTAATGGTATTTTTCTCATAAGTTTAATAATTTTTATTATTTATTAAACAATTTGATGATTCTTCCAACGACTCGCTGGAAGGTTCACTTAATGCGGGCAACATTATGTTTACAATATGTAGCGTAGAAGTTTCTGTAAAAGTTTCCACCATTTGAGCAGTAATACTTTGTATATCCATGCTAGGTATATCTTCCACCGACTCAGTGGGAGGGTTATTAATAGCATAAATTATTGACCTATGAACTGTCTGAATGGCGAGGCCTAGTAGATTTTCAGGGGTCGAAGTTAGGCCTCGTTGGTCTACCCTTGAGTGTTTAGTTCATCTCTATGTTCATTTTTGAAGGTCACTTTCTTTTCATTGGCTGACTTATTAAAGGCAGAGTTTGCTGGGCAATCTCTCTTGAAATGGCCATAACCATTGCATTGAAAACATGTACTGTTTTCAGGCCTCGATGGAGACGAGCTGCACCATTGGTTGGTGGATCTAGATAGAGAGCCACCTTGCCATTGCTTTGACCTTGAAGGCGACTCACTTCGCCATGAATTTGAGGATCGCATTGGCGATCCACTACACCATTGACCAGACCTGTTTGGTGATGAATTACGCCATCCACTTAAAGGCGAAGGGCTTCTAGATTGACGCCTCAAATTACTAACCACTAAGGATAGACTTCCAACTGTAGCAGTCAACTTTTTCATTTCAGACAATATGTGATCTACACCCGATTCGAGTCTAGTCACTCTAGAATCAAGTGAACCTGATTGATTCATATTTCCACTATCAAATTTTCTAGGACTTACAGCTTTTATTTGTTTTGGCTCATTATGTGTTGATACTGGCACTACTTCCGGTACGGAAGTAGGGGCTTTTGGTGTGACGACTATAGAACCATAAATGGCTTTTTGTGTGTGTTGATACCATCGCACTTTGTCGATGGCATCCTCAACTGTGACTGGCCTTAAATTAGCAGTATACTGACCTGCCTCTTTATCGGTACCACCCTGACAAAATTGAATGACTGCCTGTTGGTACATATGATTATCTGGCAGATTTTTGAATGCCCTTGTAGCAAGGTGTAACACTCTATCTGCCCATTCTTCCAACGTCTCGCAGGAAGTCTGTTGTGTTTGCATAAATTCAAGATGAGCAGTTTCAGGTAGGTCATGGAAACCAAATCTTTTTTCTAAGGAGTCCATAATGTTTAAATATCCCAATGTTTGATTTCTACCTGTGATCATAGCGTAGTATTCATTAGCTTTATCTTCTAAACACCAGCATAAATTATCTTTACACTCCTGTTCCGACCAGCGCTGCATTTCAGCATATTTTTCAAATTTAGTTTTGAAGGCTTTCCAGCTTGTGGTGCCATTGTATATCAATGTTTTGGGTAAACGAAATGCTTCACTGACATTTGTGGCATTTTGCTGGTAATGTGCACCCATTTGTTGTGGTATGGGATAGACGGGTGCTGGTGGAATATATGCTGGTGCAGGTGGCGTATAGATTGGTGCTGGTGGAGTATATGCTGGTATTGGCTGAGTATATGCTGGTAATGGTTGAGTATGTGCTGGTACTGGTTGAGTATATGGAGATATTTGTTGCGTGTGCGAATATGGTGTGTATGTTTGCGGATATGTGCTGGGTGGGAATCCAGACATACCTTGACTGGTGTTTAGCATGGGCGATATGTTTGAATGTCATGTATCGGTGGTGGAACATTGTAATTTGGCATAGGGTATGACTGACTGTACGCAGTCATAAGTGCCTGATAACCAGCAGTTTGTTTTACAGGAGGACTTGTATATCTTGTTTTTATGTATTTTTGTTTATTGAAGCTCGAAGGTGAACTTGGGCCACCTCCAGTTGCTGTAGCTCCTGTTTGTGTAGCTTGGGTCTGAGGTTCGGTCGACTCGACTGAACTGCCCCGTATATTCCAATCAGCGGTGTATTCATCCGCTAATGGATCAGCAGACCTATCGTCGTCATCATTTTCCTGACGGGGCTCAAAATCAATACTTTCTGTTAACTGGGGTGTTATCCGTATGTACGGAATATTTGACAAAATTTCTGATGTGATATTTCCATGTTCTAGTCTAAAATAGACAATTGAGTCGGCTAACTTTCTACCAACTCCGGGTAACAATAAAAGATCTCTGTGGGCACATTTGTTTATTTTAATTTTGTTACAAGTAGTACTCATGATGAAAGTTATCAAAAAAACAAAGCCAAATATATTTATTTATTCAAAAATTGTACAAAATACACTATACTACCTATTTTACCGTTGTAGCTGTCTTCATCTGTACTTCTCTGTAACGTGAAAAATACCATCTACCTGTTACCACTGATATTTTATCCAACTGTATTCAATTTTGAAGTTAAAGCACCCCATCATAAAAAAAATTGTAACTATTTTGATGCTAAGGACGCTGTTATGCCGGAATACAATTATTTATTTTGTTTAACTTTGTTGATAGGTACAGAATTTTGTCCAATAAATTATAATAAATGAAGATGATTTACACAAAACAAAATTTTATCTAACAGTTTATAATAAATGAAAATGAATAACACAAACATTTCAGTGGACAAAGCACATAAATTTTCAATTAAGCTCCAAGTTTAGATGGCCAAATGTTCATGAAAGGAAATAATCATTTTTTATTTTGAAAATTTTGACAATATATATTTGTATAGAGAGAATAGGTCACGATATCACAAAATATTTTAATATGAATGTAGAATAATTTAATTGAATAGCAAATTTATTATAATCAATCGAAACAATTTATTTGAAAAACAATTTGTATCACAGTAGAATTTGAAATATCACAGCTTAAACTATCAAAGAGCAATCAAAGTTATCATGAAGTAAGTGGCAAGATATATTATATTAATTTATATGTTAATTTACTGTCAATCAAAATATTTATTTGTCAAACAAAGAGAAAATGTTTTCAATTCAAGTTTGCAACGAAAAATTGTTTACAATTTAAGTTTACAGTCATGCAGTTACATATCCAATGAAAACAAATTTTTACGAGCAAGCTGGTAAATATCAACAGTAACAGACAAAATTCGATGGCGAACGCGATCG
This sequence comes from Pictodentalium vernedei, assembly GCA_031216915.1. Taxonomy (NCBI): domain Eukaryota; kingdom Metazoa; phylum Mollusca; class Scaphopoda; order Dentaliida; family Dentaliidae; genus Pictodentalium; species Pictodentalium vernedei. Next base: position 194,809,462 of record CM062292.1, on the reverse strand, counting down.
AGATATGAAGAATACAACATGTGGAATGACAAAAAAAACAAAACATTTAACATTGATTACGGAATTGAGATGAAGTGTTTTTAGAAAACTACGAAAAAGAAACCAGGAACACTTGAAATGAAAAAACAAAAAGGAATTTGAAAATTTTGCGATAAGGATGAAAAAAGTTTCAAAATTTTGTCATTGTTTCAAGATGGCGACAGCCACGCCTGTCGCAAATTTGAGCCAAGAAGTTCGAAATTGTCAGCGACGCCAATATCGAATAACTGCGTGGTGTTATTCGATGGGATAATTGGAATGATGGTACATGAATAAGGAATTTGAGACACAAATAAATACTTACATTATAACAATACTAAGACAAACACCAACAACATCAAATTAATTACAAAACGTCTTAATATCTTCGATTCTGGAATGGTTCTGGTTTCTATACGGGTTCACTCTAGACATCCGATAACCGTCCAATCATATCTTTCATTCGAGATCAGCTGACCAGAGTCACCTGTCGGCATCATAATAGCTTTAGGATTGCCGAATTTCACCACACAGCCCTTCTTGGAGAAACTTGGATCGAAGCTCATTGCGTACGAAAAGCGGGCTGGGACATGCTACTTGCTGTTTACTAGTTGTATTGGACCAATCGCACTGGTTCTTTCTTCGGCTAAATTGAACAGCCAATCAAATTATTCATTGTATATAAGACATGGTAATACAAAGAAAAAAAATGCTATTTGCTTTTTGCGATTTGCTCTTTGCTTTTTGCTATTTGCTTTTTGCTATTTGCTTTTTGCGATTTGCTTTTTGCTACTTGCTTTTTGCGATTTGCTTTTTGCTATTTGCGGTTTGCTATTTGCTTTTTGCTCTTTGATCCTTTCTATTTGCTATTTGCTTTTTGAGATTTGCTTTTTGCCGTTTTCTTTTTTCGTATAATTCTGTATGGGGACATTTCATTAGACAACCGATGCGTTTTGTAACTGTAGGGTAACAGAAAGTGTACTTTATCAACAGAAGTGAATTATTTTATTTATAAAATGAATTAATTTTGACAACATTATTGAAGGATTATTTCACAAAGGCTGTAAGATACACGAAATCGTTGTGTCATTCGGAATTACATACAATGTGTGGAGAAAGTGTGTTTTTGTCGGCCCCTAGTTATATAAATAAAATGTTAATGTTGGGTAAGGGCCGTTCAATCCAATGTGCGAAAATAAGTAACAACGCCGTAATTGTAACTCTCCCCACAATCTCAGGTTAGGGTTAGGGCTTTGGAGAAGTTAATAGGTTAGGGTTACTTAGCGAACGCTAACCCTCAAAACCATAAAAGACCGCTTGCAAAGCCCTAACCCCAATCGAAGATTGTGCAGAGCTTGCATTCTAGAATGTGGACAGGGCCTAGGAAAAGGCTTTACATGGCCTCTTTTTCAATTAAGGGCCGCCTTTCAGATTTTACTGTCAAATGTTATATAATGTTGAAAGTAATAACTAGTCACTTCGAATGGTGTTTTACTGATTACTCCCTTTGAGATGTATAGGAAGTGTGTTCACATCATTGTTGGCTGCCTGTGGAGGCAGCCAACACTGATGTGAAAACACTTCCTAGACAAATTTCGGCTACTGAATTTGGTACAAAGACAGAATGAACCGGGGTGGGGGTGGAGGTGGGGGGCATATGTTCCAATACCATATCAAATAATATGTGACCTTGGTTATTGAATGTGCAGCAAAATTAATGTACATGCAGACCTGAAAATACACATGGGTGATTTTCAAGCCCTGTAAAGGCAACTACACTGCCGAATACGGGTTTGATCAGCCTCAGCCTCGCTAAAATGCAAGCCCTGATTGCGGAGCTGATTTATAGTAGAGGTTTTCGGTTTGGTGATTTTCAACGGCAACGGCCTAAACTGTCCAGGAGTAAGCCCGCCCCAGGCCTATTACTGGGGCAGGTTGTATTGGTCACTCCTCTGAGGACTAACCGGGCTCGACGTTGCTTAACTTCAGTGATCCGCCAAGGAACAGTTACTACCACGCCACACCATTTAATACTGCAGTGACTGTACCAGTTAATGGAAATGGTTCGGTGAGCCAGTTCCATTGATATCCATATTTGTAAAAGCATTATGGTTGTAACTCGCAAATAGCAAATAGCAAAGAACAAAAAGCAAACAGCAAATAGCAAAAAGCAAATAGCAAAAAGCAAATAGCAAAAAGCAAATAGCAAAGAGCAAATAGCAAAAAGTAGCAAAAAGCAAATAGCAAAAAGCAAATAGCAAAAAGCAAATCTCAAAAAGCAAATAGCAAAAAGCAAATCGCAAAAAGCAAATAGCAAAAAGCAAAGAGCAAATCGCAAAAGCAACTAGCAAATAGCATGTCCCAGCCCGCTTTCCGTACATTGTGTCTGCCAACATCGCAAACGAGGATAAACTGAAAACACTCTACCAGCTCCTGAAGCAGGAATTTCGTTTTCAGATAGCAGATGTCGTTCATTCAACCATCCCTAAGGCAGTGGAGAGGGGACTGGAAGCGTTCATGAAGAGTCAAATAGAGTCCATGAAACAAGAGAAAACTGCACTGAAAGACCAGAATGCGGAGTTGAAAGAGAATTTAGGACAGGTTAGACTCAAGCTTGCTCAGGTTGAAGAACACTGCGAGAATCAGTTTGATGAGCAAGAACAGTACAGCAGAAGGGGTTGCCTTGTGTTCCGCAACAACTTCCAGTCAAAACAGATCACACGAGGGAAGTCAATAAGATAAGTGACGATATCATTCTGGATATTTGTAACAAGAAGCTGGATATTCCCATCTCCAACACAGACATCAGTAGGTCACATGGTATTGGCAAAATTGAATCAGTTTCGGGCGAACGTGGTTCTAAGAAAGTGTGTAACGTGATCTGCCGTTTCGTCTCTTACCGAAAACGTCAAGCTGTCTTCACATCGAAAAGAGCCCTCAAGAACGACCCAGATAAACTCTTTATCACTGAGTCTTTAACAGCACGCAGGCCGGCTATTGTTTCAAAACTCTCAGCATTGAAAAAGAATAGGACAATTCATTCTTTCTGGACGAGTGATGGTAGGATTTTCATGATTCAACAAGCCGAGGACAGTCCAAAACTTATCAGACATGAGTCTGATCTCTCGTCCCTTTCCTCTTAGGACTAGACAGAAATCTTGCTGTAGAGTTTATTCCTGCAATTCCATTGTGTTTAATTCTTCATGGTAGGATTCTTGTGATACACCAAATCGATGACAGTCCAAAAGCTGATCAGAAATTAATCGGACCCTACTTGCTTTTGAAGCAGCCTTTCCTTAAAGGACTAGACAGAAATCTTGTTATATCTTACGTGTAATGTAAATCCATTATGATTCATACTACTGTTGTTGGGTTATGCAGACCGTAACAACATCAACATCAAGTTTTCGCAATCGACAGGTAAATATAGCCTACTCATTTATATAATTCAACAACTACTCACTCGTTTGTGAGTGACTTGCTGTCTAGGACCACAACTAAGCCCCCCCCCCCTATTTTTTATCAACTGAAAATTGACAATTCATCTGATAATTTATACCCTGCAGAACCTCCAGCGCTAATTCGTTAATCTAGTCCCAATAAGAGAATTTAAGACCCCCCCCCCCCCCCCACCCCATTTAATCTTTAATAACCATTTACTTAATGTAGCGCCATAATCGGGCAGCGCTATTCACTAAACCGCCATTAAAATCCATGATTTTGTTATCTCCAACCTCGGACATATGACTTAAGATACCTTACTGGAACGTGCTCTTCAATCTCGTCCCAGTTGAGATATTGTGCTATGTTTCCGACACAAGGGATGTAAAACAAATTAGTTCCTCAAATTTTGTTCACAAGTGTCGTCTGTCGTTCGTGTAGCTACAAGGGCTGTAATAACTTCCAGTTATCAAAGGGAACACTTCATGACATATTTATATAACATATCTATCCCCCCCCCCCCACCCCCCACAAATTTTCACTTGGTTAGTAATTGACCACCTACCCAATATCACGTCAAAACTACCAGCGACATTAACCATCAACCAATTATCAGGATGCTTTTTTCATCAATTCATTCATTTCATTCTAGAGATTGTTGGATGTGTGAATGATTGAGTAGGTGAGTGTGTGGCTGAAATGCTGTGTAGGTTCACAATTCAAGATCGGTAACACCGCAATTTTATCAACCACTATTGAGCATCTACATCATGCCTGGTGCTGACATGCCACTAAGTTCTCATCACAATGTTGTGATACACATTTCCCACAAATCATCTATTTATCAGCTACTCTATACTCTGCAGTGCGTCCCGCACTAGTTCGTCAATTTAGTTCGAGCAAAATAATTCTAGCCCCCCGCCCCCCAACAGTTCTCACCCGGCTATTCGCTAACCCTCTGGCCTGCGAAGCGTCCAAAACCGACCAATGCTATTCACCAATCACCACCGAATCTTCGTACTCTTTTCCTCCTCTTTGTCTTGGAGATATGGCTTATGACCCCTCATTGGAACGAGCACGTTGATCTCGCACTGGTGGGGCTCGTGCGCGATGTCTTCATGACAGGGGTTTAAAGGAAAAATCGTTGTCGATGGACGTTGTTTGTAAGTGTAATTTGTCGTTCGTGTGGGACTGATGGATGCAATAATTACTAGCAATCACAGTGTTCATTCCATGATACAACTAAATAATATTATGTAACCTGATTCAATAAGAAAGTCAATTATTTAATAATCAACTTTCACTTTGTAATGATTCCAGTGCAAGTTCCTGATTTAGTACTTTAATTATTTATTTTATTAATTATTATTATTATTTTTTTTTTTTTTAGGGGGGATGGTCTCGAGAAAAGATGGCTTATGACCCTCCAAATTGCGCCTGTTCTAGTGGGGTCGTGAGTGGTATATCTCGACATAAGGGACGAAGAAAATAGTTATCGGATATCCTATAACTTGCTTATCATTCATTCATTCATTCATTCATTCATTCATTCATTCATTCATTCATTCATTCATTCATTCATTCTGGGTGGACGGACGGATGGATGGATGGATGGATGGACGTGTGGTTGCTTGATTGGTTGAGTGTGTGGATGTGTGACTGACTTGCTGTTTAGGGTAAGAAATTAAAGTACCTCCACCTCGTTTATTTTTTATCAACCCGCTATTTGCAGTTCATGATTTCCTTACTTTCGCGTCGGAAATGTGGCTTATGCTGGCACAATGGAGCGGTGGGGGTTGTGAGCTGTGCTTCTCACGCAAGGGATGGAAGACAAATTTGTCTCTCAAGAACTTTCCTTATTAGAATCGTCTGTTCTTCGTGCTCAAATAAGGGCTGTTATGTTTGTTAATTATCAGTTATTAAAGTGGACATTCCATGATGTAATTAAGTAATATTATCCATTAACAAATCAACTTTTAATCAGTGAAAATATACCTTGAAATAAAGCCAACGCTAGTTCGTCAATGTAGTACCAGTGAAATAACTGAGACAGTTTTTTTCGCTGGTACTACATTGACGAGTTGCGTTAGTTCGTTAAGTTAGTTCGAGCAAGACAACTTAAGCCCACAATAATTTTTACTTGGGTATTCACCAACCGTCATTCATTCATCGTCATCATCACATGCAGTGCTTTCCGCCCTAGTTCGTCAAGCCAGTTCGAGCAAGATAACTTCAGCCCACAATAGTTTTCACTCGGCTATTCACCCTTTGCTCTGCGTAGCGTCCAAAAAAGACCAACGCTTTTCACAGATAACCACCGAATCTTCGTGATTTCTCTCTTGTTGTTGCCTTGGAGATTTGGCTATGTGGCTTATGACCTCTTATTGGAACGAGCAGGTGTTTTGTTTCTTTTTTTCTCAAAAATGAGGCTTATGACCCCTCATCAAAGTGAGCCTGTTCCTGTGGGGGACATGGGCGGTGTATCTCGACATAACGGATGGAACAAATAGCATAGAACTTGGTTACTATTAACTAGTGTCATATAACATCCATGCCGGATGAAGGGTTATTCATTCATTCATTCATTCACTCACTCGTTCCTTCTTAGTTTTACTAGTGCCATTCATTCATTCATTCATTCGTTCATTCATTCATTCATTCATTCATTCATTCATTCATTCATTCATTCATTCATTCATTCATTCATTCATTCATTCTGAGTGGAGGGACGGATGGATGGATGGATGTGTGGGTGCTTGACTGATCGAGTGTGTGGATATGTGACTGACTTGCTGTTTAGGGTAACAAATTAAAGTACCTCCACCTCGTTTATTTTTTATCAACCCGGAAATTGCAGTTCATGATTTCCTTACTTTTGCGTCGGAAATGTGGCTTATGCCCCTTCAGTGGAACGAGCGCGTGCCGGTGGGGGTTGTGAGCTGTGCTTCTGACGCAGGGGATAGAAGACAAATTTGTCTCTCAAGAACTTTTCTTATTAGAGTCGTCTGTTCTTCGTGCTCAAATAAGGGCTGTCATTCATTCATTCATTCATTCATTCCATTCATTCATTCCATTCATTCAATCATTCATTCATTCATTCATTCATTCATTCATTCATTCATTCATTCATTCATTCATTCATTCTGGGTGGCGGGACGAATGGATGGATGGATGTGTGGGTGCTAGACTGATCGAGTGTGTGGATGTGTGACTGACTCGCTGTTTAGGGTAACAAATTAAAGTACCTCCACCTCGTTTATTTTTTATCAACCCGCTATTTGCAGTTCATGATTTCCTTACTTTTGCGTCAGAAATAGGCTTATGCCACCTCAGTGGAACGAGCGCGTGCCGGTGGGGGTTGTGAGCTGTGCTTCTGACGCAAGGGATGGAAGATAAATTTGTCTCTCAAGAACTTTTCTTATTAGAGTTGTCTGTTCTTCGTGCTCGAATAAGGGCTGTTATGTTTGTTAATTATCAGTTATTAAATTGTACATTCCATGATGTAATAAAGTAATATTATTCATTAACAAGTCAACGAGCGCGTGTCGGTGGGGGTTGTGAACTGTGCTTCTGACGCAAGGGATGGAAGACAAATTTGTCTCTCAAGAACTTTTCTAATTAGAGTCGTCTGTTCTTCGTGCTCGAATAAGGGCTGTTTTGTTGGTTAATTATCAGTTATTAAAGTGTACATTCCATGATGTAATCAAGTAATATTATTAATTAACAAATCAGTGAAAATATACCTTGAAGTATAGCCAACGCTAGTTCGTCAATGCAGTACCAGTGAAATAACTGAGACAGTTATTTCGCTGGTACTACATTGACGAACTGCGCAAGTTCGAGCAAGATAGCTTTAGCCCACAATAGTTTTTACTTGGGTATTCACCAACCGTCGGTTCGGCAAATGATCGTCATCACCATATGCAGTGCTTTCCGCCCTAGTTCGTCAAGCTAGTTCGAGCGCGTGCCTGTGGAGGTTGTGAGCTGTACTTCTGACGCAAGGGATGGAAGACAAATTTGCCTCTCAAGAACTTTCTTATTAGAGTCGTCTGTTCTTCGTGCTCGAATAAGGGCTGCAATGTATGTTAATTATCAGTTATTAAAGTGGACATTCCATGATGTAATTAAGTAATGCTATTCATTAACAAATCAACTTTTAATCAGTGAAAATATACCTTGAAGTATAGCCAACGCTAGTTCGTCAATGTACTAGTGAAGTAACTGAGAGTTATTTCGCTGGTACTGCATTGGCGAGCTGCGCAAGTTCGTTAAGTTAGTTCGAGCAAGATACCTTTAGCCCACAATAGTTTTTACTTGGGTATTCACCAACCGTCGGCTCTGCAAATGATCGTCATCTTCACACGCAGTGCTTTCCGCCCTAGTTGGTCAAGCTAGTTCGAGCAAGATAACTTTAGCCCACAATAGTTTTCACTCGGCGATTCACCCTTTGCTCTGCGTAGCGTCCAAAACCGACCAACGCTTTTCACAAATAACCACCGAATCTTCGTGATTTTTTTCTTGTTGTTGCTTTGGAGATGTGGCTACATGTATGTGGCTTATGATCCCTTATTGGAACGAGCAGGTGTGGCTATATGGCTTATGACCCCTTATAGGAACGAGCAGTTTTTTTTTTTTCCGAGAAAATGAGGCTTATGACCCCTCATCAAAGTGAGCCTGTTCCTATGGGGGCCGTGGACGGTGTATCTCGACATAACGGATGGAACAAATAGCATAGAACTTGTTTACTATTTACTAGTGTCATATAACATCCATGCCGGATGAAGGGTTATTCATTCATTCATTCACTCATTCGTTCGTTCTTAGTGTTACTAGTGTCATTCATTAATTCATTCATTCATTAATTAATTCATTCATTCATTCATTCATTCATCCATTCATTCATTCATTCATTCATTCATTCATTCATTCATTCATTCATTCATTCATTCGTATATAGGGTTACTAGTGTCATTCATTCAATCGTTCAATCATTCGTTCACTCATGCATTCGTTCGTTCGTTCGTTCGTCCGTTCGTTCGTTCGTTCGTTCGTTCCTTCGTTCTGGGTGGACGATCGGATGGATGGGTGTGTGGGTGCTTGACTGATCGATTGTGTGGATGTGTGACTGACTTGCTGTTTAGAGTAGAAAATTAAAGTACCTCCACCTCGTTTATTTTTTATCAAGAGCACTTCAACAATTCATCAGATAATTTATACCCTGTAGCGCCCTCTTGCGCTAAATCGTCAATTTAGCATCATTAAGATAATTTCAGATCCACTCCTCTTTATTCCTTTTTAGGTTAGTCACTAATCCTTTACCATGTGTAGTGCCAGAACGGGAAGCCGTATTCATCAACCCGCAATTTGCAATTCATGATTTCTTTACTTCTTGTGTCGGAAATATGGCTTGTGAGCCCTCATTGGAACGAGCGCGTGGCGGTGGGGTCGTGATCTGTGCTCTCGACGCAAGGGATGGAAGACAAATTGGTCTCTCAATAATACTTCTTATGAATGTCGTCTGTTGTTCGTTTTAAGGGCTGCTATGTTTATTAATTGTTAGTTATTAAAGTGTACATTCCATGATGTAATTATGCAATATTATTCATTAACAAATCAACTTTTAATTAGTGAAACTATACCTTGAAATACAGCCAACGCTAGTTCGTCAATTTAGTACCAGTGAAATAACTTTAATCCCAAATTCTCACCCGGTTGATCATTGACCGTCTGCCAAGTGTAACGTCAAAACTGCCAGCGCCATTGACAAATATTCAATTTTCAAGATTTGAACACTTTTTTTTTTGTGTCTCTGAAATAAGGCTTATGACCCCCTCGATGACGATAGTTCATTCATTCATTCATTCATTCATTCATTCATTCATTCATTCATTCATTCATTTATTCATTCATTCATTCATTCATTCATTCATATTACTCCACCTCGTCTTTTACAAATTCACCCACTCATTCTCTATCCTCATTGAATCCATTGTTTTACTGTAAAGTCCTTTAATTATAAATTTATTTGTTCAATCATTCATCCAAGATACCATATCACTTTGATGTGATGTTAGGTAGGGTGATGTTGCACCCGACGTACTTGTATATAAACTACAGTGTTTTTATCCTGTTTGTACAGAATAATTTCGTTTCTAAACAAACTCCCAATTACATACTATTACCGCAACAGACTGTGACTAGAAATGAAAAAGAAATATCGTCTCAACCTGTCCAACAGTTCAACTATGTCTGGGACTTAACCTCCTTTTATCTTCATCTTGGAACAATATATTGTAGTTATGTCTTGTATATTTGTCCAGCGAGAAAGGATGGTAGTGTGTTGGTGAATTATGGCGGGTAACATTACACTCGACGAGGTGCAGGTAGACGCAGAGTACGACTTTATACAGCTCTATAATGAGAAAATATGTTCCTTGGCAGAAAATGATGAATCCCCATATAAAAACCACGCAACTGACTGCAACTACTTTTCGCCTAGAGACTTTCAGTCAATGGCTTGTAAAATAGACGCAGGATTCTCAATATTCCATCTCAATTGCCAAAGCCTGAAGGCCCATTGGGATTCCTTCCAAAACATGCTATATAACCTACAAACAGGAAAGAACTTCTTCGACATAACAGGACTTACCGAAATTTTCCAAATTCCTCCAGAGATGTCGTTCAGTCTGGATGGCTATGCCCCGATTATTAAACGTATGAGACACGAGAATGATGATGGTCGAGGAGGGGTTGGTCTATATACTAAAGAAGGAATACCCTACAGAGTTCGTAACGATATTTCGTTCTTTATTCCCCATGTTTTCGAATGTCTGTTTATTGAAATTAAAGATAAATACCAATCCAGAATTATTGGCGTTATTTATAGACCCAACACTCCTCCTAAAGCCGACATCAACCTCTTCTTATCAAAATTAAATGAAATAACGAATGTTTTAAATGCCGAAAATAAAAAAAAAGTTTATATTATGGGGGATCTTAACCAAGACCTTTTAAAAGCAACTACACACTCAAAACGGAAGAATTTGTTAATCTCATGTTCAGTCAAGGCTTTCTGCCGTATATCACCAAGCCAACGAGAGTAACCTGTCGTTCTGCTAGTCTGATAGATCATATCTTCTCTAATAATGTTTCACAAGCAGCATTACCTGGAATAGTCATATCTGACGTGTCAGATCATTTTGGTGTTTTCTATATTGAGGAAAAACCCAAACCAAAAGATACACCACACTTTACACTAAAAAGAATATTAAATGCAGAAAGAATTGTTGAATTCAAAACACTTATCTCGCAAAGTGATTTTAATCCTGTAATGCAGTCGAATTGTCCCAGTGAGTCATATGAAACCTTTCTAAACATCTATATGGAAGCCTATGAAAGAGCATTCCCTCTCAAACGTGTTCGCCAGAACAAAAACATTATTAAAAAACAGCTATGGATGACAAGGGGGCTTGTAATATCTTCCAACAACAAAGAAAAATTCTACAAGAAAAAACTCGAAGCTCCCACCGAAAGGAACTCAGAAAACTAGAAAAACTACTGTAGAATCTTCAACAAGGTAAAAAAAAAACAATGTAAAGCTACCTATTATAGAGATATCCTAAACGAAAACAAAAACAATATGCGAAGAACGTGGCAGATTTTAAACGAAGCCATCAATAAAGGAAAACGTGAAGCCAGATTACCCTCGTTCTTCATCCAGGACAACATCGAGTTAAGCGAGCCCCATGCCATCGCAGAAGAATTCAACAATTTCTTTATCAACATTGGAAAAAACACATACGAACAGATTCAGAAAACTAGTAAGTCCTACACAGATTACATGGACAACAATGTCTCCAATAATCTTTATTTAATACCCACAAATCCCACAGAAGTCAACCGAGTAGTAAATAAAATGAAGCCAAAATTATCTAAAGACTGCGATGACATCACAACCTGTCTTCTTAAGCATACGATAACCGAAGTATTGGATCCTCTAACACATGTAATTAACAACTCTTTTCTAAACGGCAAAGTACCAGACAGGATGAAGATCGCGAAGGTGATACCCACATTTAAAGCGGGTGACGAGCACAGCTTTACAAATTACAGACCTATCAGTATACTTCCGGTATTCTCAAAAGTAATGGAAAAACTCATGGAAGTGAGGCTAGCTAGTTTCCTCAATAGGTTTAATATTTTATACCCACACCAATATGGGTTCCGAAAGCGACATAGTTCTATTGATCCAGTTCTTCAGCACCTTAAAAGCATTGCAATAGAAAATAATAAACAAGAAAAAAAACAGCACCTTAGCACTGTTCCTGGATTTGTCAAAGGCCTTTGACACCATAAATCACGAAATACTATTAGGTAAACTGGAAAAATATGGCATCCGAGGTGTCACCAACAATTGGCTTAGAAGTTACTTGTCCAACAGGTCTCAATACGTCACGTACGGAGAACACAAATCGAACTTAGCCAAACAGAGTTGCTGTGTACCACAGGGCTCGATTTTAGGCCCTATTCTTTTTCTTTTATATATAAATGATATAAGTAACTCAACATCACTCAATCTTTTATCATTTGCCGATGACACCACTGCACACTGCCCGGGCTCCGATAATAATCCCATTACACCGTATTTCAATGACGAGCTCCAGAAACTATTCGAATGGTGCTCTGTGAACCAGTTAATGCTGAATGCTAAGAAAACCTCGTACATCATACTTAATCCAAATAAAGGTAGGAACAATAATCTTTGTCAAGAGGTAAAAATAAATAACCAAAACATTAACAAGGTTGAGGCCACCGAAACAGAAAAAACTGTTAAATTCTTGGGAATTAGCATTGATGAACATTTATCCTACAAGGCTCACATATCCCGATTATGCTCGAAAATAGCACACGCAAACTATAGTCTAAACAAAGTTAAAAATATCCTCCCCCACGGAGCTCTGAAAACATTGTATTACGCCCTCATACATAGCCATTTGGTATACGGAATCCAGGCATGGGGCAACTCAAGAGCTATCAAAAAAACTAGCTGCCCTGCAAAAACATTCAATACGAATAATTAATAACAAAAAGTACAATTCTCATACAGATCCCCTGTTTAAAGAAAACCAAATACTCAAGGTTGATGATTTGTTTAGGGTACATGCACGACTGTTCGTGTTTGACTGGCAGAACGGCAGATTACCGGTGTCTTTCAATGATATATTTAAAATTACTGAAAATCCATCTGGTAGGAGAACTAGACGGTCGGGCCTCCTATACATAGAAAAAACACGGACCCAATCTCTGGATAAATTTCCTTTATACTCCTTCCCGAAACTATGGAATGCTCTGGACGACACAACTCGTAATATTAGCGACAGAGGCATGCTTAAGAACAAGTTAACTACCACATTCATTTCCTCATATTCCAGTTATGTAAGCTGCAACAATCCCTACTGCCCTGATTGCACTTCGTAAACTTCGTAAATTGTCAAAGTCGTGGTCCGCGTCTAAATCTGGAATCCTCGTCTTGTGCAACCTGTCGCGCTTCCTCCTTACAGTAGTGCTATGTAAAATACTATATGGATACAATTAAGAACTTGCAAATAAAAGTCTAAACAAATAAATCATAACATTCGTCATCCTACGATGATGATGCAGCTAACGTAGACACCACGCCCAAACATCATGACCAACCTCCTTGTCGCAGTCTAAACGATACGAACTTCACGATGGGACTTGTTGCCGCCCTCATGTGTTATGATAAGTAGTGGGGGGAGTCCTATAGGCAGGTTGCTTCTTGCCTACCTTGAATCACCGTCTTTCCGCTGGCGAAAATGAAACACTATTACTCTAATATCAGAAAAGTAATGATTCGATCGTCATTCTCCATCATGTGTCACATAATTGGCTCTCAGTTCATTCTTTCAGTCACAGTCTGTTTGCAATCACCCCATCTTCTTCCAGGGGGTGGCAGGTAGACAGCCAATCTGGCTATGCCACTTCCCACGGTATACTTCTCATTACATTTGTGCAATATGTATATTTATAACCATTTTACTTGTATGTGTACCGTGAATAAAGAATCTGAATCTACTGGAGGCCGCCATCTTGGTTTCTATGGCAGCATGTGATTGTTATGTTACCCAATTTTTCTGCAATAACACGGGGGGTATGTTCGGAAGGTATGTTCGATGGAATCGGAGTAATTTCCCGATTCATAGAATTACCACAAACAACCCGACAACTTGTACTATTTTGAATTCTTTCAGAATTCTCTGCTTCTATCTATATATGCAATAGTTTTCGTCTATCTGACCATGTTCCTTTGTCCTGGAGTATACTCCAGTAGCGAAGAAGACCCTACCAACTGGAACAGCTTTGCTTATTGTTACTATATTTAGCTTTTCTGGTCTATTCTTGTTAGTTCTGGCCCTGTTCCAAGTACTCTTGTTGTTTCATATATCTAGATCATTTATATAGATTATAACTAACCAATCAGATTGCTTGATTCCCCATAATCTGTATGCAGAGTTATATCCCCTTATACAACGAAGTTGTATCCGATTCTCATCGCCTCTATATCCAATGGCAATATCCCATGGAATCCCTTATTGTGAAACGTCTCTGGTTATGGAATCCCTTTTTTGTCGTATGAGGCCATGAGGGCCACGTAAAAGCCCTCAATGAGTCCTCATTTATTATCCCTGATACAGTCGGGACAGGCTGGGTTGTCGCACTTGAAGTTTGGGCGAGAATAAGTACTTGAAGCTTTATGCGTTAATGATTTTTTGAACTCAGGTCTACCCATAGATATCGGATAGAAGTCTTCTATCCGATACCTACTGGTCTACTATATTGCTGAGTTAGCGGATCTGTACTATTCCAAATTCTTGGGAAGGAATGGAAGACCAATTCTGCAGAAAATTGAGTTCTTGGTCTGTGTGTTTCTATTTTACCGGTCTGCCTTGTATTCATCCGCGAGGGGTTTCTGTAGACCTGAAAGGTGTTATCGAATGACATAGGAAGTTTTTTGCTCATCCAGTTATGCATAATGATGGAGACGTAAAGGCAGTAGAGATCTTTAAATTTCAGAATGCCACAATCTCTGAAAGAGGTTCCGTGTGCGAGTTATATGCTTTCCTAGTTATGATTCGGACGGCTCTTTTTTGCAGCTTGAGAATTTTGTTGGTGTATATCGAATGACCCCAAACTTAAATGACATATACGAGATGACAGTGAATCAATGTAAAGTACAAAGTTTTCATTGCCTTTGCGGGGAGAAATTTCTTTATCCTATTTAGGGCAAAAATTGCCCTTGCCATTCTTGAGCATACTGCAGGAACATGGTATTTAAATTTCGTCCATATATACACACCGAGGAATTTTTGAGTGCCTCGATCTTGTTCGTTCCCAACGGCCTCAATATTTGTATTATTCATAAATAATTTTACGTTGTTTATCCTATACAAATCATTTTGTGGGTGAAGAAGCATGTATTTAGTTTTAGTTGGGTTGAGGGCTAATTTGTTTGCAGAACACCAGTGATTTATTTTAGCTAATTCGGAATTTACGCTATCTGTAAGAGTGTCAAGGTTGTTGCCTGATCCATATTCCGTTGTATCACCGGCAAAGGAAAGTAGATTGAGCACAACGGAGTTGCTAATATCGTTAATGTACAATAAGAATAGAATGGGGCCAAGAATAGACCCTTGAGGTACTTTTTATGGTTAAGGTTTCTGAAACAGTATTCGAGAACGAGATGAATTGGCTTCCGTTGGTTTAAAATAATTTTCAAACCACTGGTGGGTTATACCTCTAATACCATAGTATTCAAGTTTCTGGAGTAAGATTGAGTGGTCAATGCTGTCGAATGCTTTCGAGAAGTCTAAGATTATAGAAAGGGTGCAGGCCTTTGTTGGTTTATCGTTTTCAGTTACCACGCTATTCAGTAAGGGCAATACGGGGCGGACAGTCGGATAGTTTGTTCTAAAGCCAAACTGGTACTTGTGTAAGATGTTACTTTTATCTATAAACTCCACTAGTCTTTTGTACATTCATTTCTCAAGTAGGATACTGATAGGACGATAGTTGTTACGAACTTTGAGGATCACCAGACTTGAAGATTGGTATGACTTTGGCTCTTTTTATTTTGAATGGCACGTGCCCAGATGAAAATGAAGTATTAATGATGTGTGTTAATGGACTGGCAACTTAGTAAGCGACTGCTTTCAGGAGTTTCGTGGAGAGTTCTCCTTGATCCTTTGTTGGTTTTGAGGACAACTTAGAAATGTTATGAATAACTTCCTGGGTGTTCGTTGGAGTTACAAATAATGAGTTTCCGTTCATTCATTGCCTGACGTGATGTGAAAAATGGATGTTCGTATCGGGCACTTGTTCACCTACAGATTTTCCATTGTTTGCGGAGAATGTATTGAATTTATCGGCAATGATTTGGGGATCCTTTACTTGGGTATTATCATCAAAAAAGTATCGAGTGTTTCCATTTTCGGTCGGATTTATTACGTAGGATTTCCCACGACTTTTTAAAGTTTTTTTTATTTTCCTGTGAAATATGATAATAATCTGATTTGCTTGCCGGGTTTGATCCGGTTGAAGATTTGACAGTATAGCTTGTAGGCTGTAGTATTTTGAGCTGTTGGAGATTTCAGCTTTTTGGAGTATAATTTTTAGCTCAACATTGGCGAAGCCAAATTTGAGGTATTGTCATGGCCCTCGTCCGTCTGTCCGTCAGTTGCGCCGTCAACACGGCTTTGGCTAGAGGCCGTATTTATGAACCGATCTTTATGAAACCTCTTGGATATCTTTGTTATCACCGTGGGACGAGAAGCTCTGATTTGAATAAATTTTTGTGTGAATGTTCACTAACATGTGATGCATTCCATATAATACTTATGTCCCATTCTTTAGACCATTGCAGTCACCTTGTAATTGGTTTACTATGGTTGACGTGGTCACAACTTTTTCTCTTATTCATTATTGTTGACTTGGTCACAACAAATACTTATTCCTGTCATATTCATTATTGTTGACCTGGTCACAGCAAATACTAATTCCTGTCATATTCAGAGTTGAGCTTCAGTGTCAATGACACTTTCATTATTTATGTAGGGAAGACTGTAATTGTCCAGCTGTCATCCAGGGCGAGCGTTTAATATATTTCGAAGGAATTAATGTTGCTTTTAATGGGAAAGCTTCATTGAACGCTTTATAGAAGGTGTCCAAAAATAGGTGGTATGCAAGGGTCTTTTAAAGCAATCGATGTTCTCTTTCTTGGACGAATGCTTATGAATTTGGACACCCGATCCCTATAAAGTTGCATGTTGTTCTTCCATGTTACCGATGCAAAACGTTGCAAAGTGATACCTGATGTCAGAAATAACAATTCTAGAAACATGCTCAGAGGAATCATTACTAAAGATATGGCCAAAAAGCGTTGCTGAAGTATCGGTAACTCTCGTTGGTTTAGTAACGAGGGGCATGAAACCTGAGCTGAACATTAAGTCGATAAAAAGTCCAGTTTATGATTAGTTAAGTTGAGTAGGTCGAGGGTAAAGTCACCCATAAGGTAGCTTTTTTGTTTTAGAGGTTGATTTTATTCAATAGCTTGGACATTGTGGAAAAAAAGATCAAGATCAGCTTTTGGTGCAGCGTAAGGTCTGTAGATAATCCCGATTATGCATTTCTTTTTAGAGGTAGTTTCAATAAAATGGGATTCAAATACGATACGTGTGGTATAAAGATTGACAGATCACTTCGATGTTTAAAGCTGATGTTGTCCTTGATGAATAATCCTACACCTCTCCTGCCATCATCGTTTGCAGGTCGAGTGTGATAGATTAGAGGATGATAAGCTTCGAGTTCAAAACAGATATCCCGTTTGACATTGCATATTTCAGTAAGTCCCACGATATCAAATAATTTTTTTCCAGGGTGAATGTCGCGTAAGAGGTTTGGGATATTGTCAAAGTTAGCATTCAGACTTCGGCAGATCATGTTGAAAAGAGAAAATGACTTTTTTCTGGGATCTCCGTACTAAAGATTTCTGATGTATAAGCTGGGGTTTCTATATACAAGCTGGGGTTTCCAATAGCGTGGGGAGGGTCTGTGGCACTATCGTCACTATGATTCTCAGTGATGTTTAAACTAAGATATGAAGTCAAAAGCACCAGACGCCTGGACCTCATCAAAAGGGATTGTAGCCTATTAGCCATAGTCAAAAATAGAGTAACCTGAAGCTCTGCCTGTGAGAGATGACATATTTTTACTTAAAATGGGACATTTACAAAAGAATTTAGGTATTTGCTGGATTACACTGATGTCAAAATGTGTGAGCGGAAACTAACAGTCTATTTTTTTATTTATTAATTTTCACTGGTCTTGTTCTGTTTTTGTTGTATGTAAAATAAATTCAGATAATTTGTTTCTATACTTTTCAGTCTTACATTTAACTAAAAATTCTCATGATAAAATTTATGAAGGATTCCCAGGGTTTAGTTTTTCTTAAAATTCGTGATAAATAAAAATTTATATTCTATTTAATCATGAGTGTTTCTTTTACATTCACCCATTGATGCATTGGTTATTTGACAAAGATTCCTCCTTCACTATATCCATTGGCTGAGAGGATGTGTATTACCAACCGATACGGCCGTGGCTCTGTGTGGTCATCTGTCCATCCGCCAGTCTATCTGTAGACGGAGTTCGTTGCCGCTCTCTAATTGGCGTTCTGCTCTGCCAATCAAAACCACGCTTCATATGTGGGTTGGGTGTGATGAGATGATGAACTTTAATTATTTTGGGGTCATTGTGCCAAAGGTCAAGGTCACAATGACCTTGAACTTGTATATTTTATAGGGGTTGGATTCTGATCTTCAATTAAAATTCCGCTGGGCCGACGAGCATTTATTATATCCCCGAACTTCACTCATGGGTTAGGTATAACACGAGGAAGAACCTTATTTATTTCTGGACTATTGTACTAAAAGTAAAGGTCACAGTGATATTTAACTTATACATTTTCGTGGCTTCCTCTCCTTATTTAAAGTGTTCCTATGTGCGGATCGAAACCAAACTTGATATGTGTCTTGGGTTTGATGAGAGGAAGAACCCTATTTATTTTATGATCATTGTGCCAAATATTCAAACTCACAGTGACCTTCAACTTGCAAGTTTTCCCAGTTTTCATTCTCCAGTGAAAGTTTTGCTGGGTCTATCAAATCCATACTTGACATGTGGAATCCAAAATATATTGGGCTCATTGTGGCAAAGGTCAAGGTCACAGTGTCCTTTAAGTTACAAATTTTCCTGGTTTCCTTTTTCTAAAGTACTGCTCGGCTGGGGTGCGCGGTGGCTCAGTAAGTAGAGGTGCAAACTGCAAGCCGATAGGTCCTCGGTTCGAATCCCACCTGCGGCAACCGCGTTGTGTCCTTGAGCAAGACACTTCATCTCCATTGCCCGCGCGGGGGCACGGTGGCGTTGTGTACTAAGGCGTACTGCATGGTGCACTTGTCTTCAGCCAATGCTAACCGACGAACATTGGGTGTATTGTAATACAATAACTTTACTTGTGATAAAGCCAGGACTTTTCATAGAAAACATAAAGGTGGGTTGCTGTAAGATAATTCCTTTCATATGATACGGATAAGGGGGGGGGGGGGGGGGCTGCTCTCTTTGAATATGATTGGCGAGCAAGATCGATAACAAATCTTATCAGTAAGAAAGGGGTAATATTTTCAGTGGAATCTGAATTTCACTAAAATAACTGCATAAAAATAATACCAAAACACGCTTTAATAGGCCATGAATAGGCCTAAACGTGGAAACCTTTTTAAAATTCTATTAGAAATGGGTAAACAATTGTTCATGTGTCCTTGCCTTGTTACAATTTCTTCAATAAATTATAACAACGCAAATCCACACTGAGAAAATAATGTCTCCGCAAAGATGATATGAAACACATTCACAGAATGTGAACCCTTGAAATTGTGGTACCTGCACTTCAGAATAAAGCATACATACGGGCTTTCAGCACTCTATCCCTTACCAAAGTACATGGTCTCTGAAGAATCAAAATGGGTGCCCTGGTAAACACAAATTCCATAACTCATTAATACAAAGCATGTCCCACGTGTCCTGGGAATGGTAAAACGTTTGCGTAGTTTTTAGCTGCATCAAGCAGCTGTTTGACAAGTTGGTCGGTCTGTGCAAGTGTATCTTATTGCTGTTTAGCCACACGTGCAATACACGTGTTGTTCAGAGTATTTTTGTCAGAGTTATTGCCCTTTGTGTACTTGGGAATTTACCATCTGTCGCAGCTTTGAACTTTGAAATTTCGTACATTTCTTGGGGCATGTTGAAATGACGATGCATGCCATTTTTTTGCGGGGGTGGGAGGGGGGGGGGGGGGAATGCAGTATCAATAACAATTATTCATTTTTCATAATTTCTTATCTCCGTTGTTATTCTACCATCATTTCAGTTACCGTATACAAAAGGCCAGAGACCTTATCTGTCATGACAAAGTGACCCCAACAGCAGTCAGTCCAGTGATTCTCGAACAGTAATTTCAAGTGGTCGTCAAATGTTAGTCCACAGAAATAGAGAGTGATTCTAAGTTTGTGGTCCCAAATGGTCCTTCGGCAGTGGTCCTCATACAGCTGAATGTGTTGCATATGTCTGTGTCACAGATCATTTCCAACACATAAGAGCATTTGAGAAAGGACTTTTTGGTTCCAATAGGAGTCAAGTTTGGTAGTTGTGGAAGGTTGGATGAACCCACAAGCAGCCCGTGTCTTAGTTAGAGTTACAAAAAAATGAGAATTAGTGAAAATTTGAAGAGATCCCCCCCCCCCCCCCCCACCTTCTTCCCCACCTTCTCGGTTTTCATGCTCAGTTTTCATCTCAGTGGGTAAGGGAGGTAGCTCGAGATTGGTTTTGAGCCGAGGATTTTTTGTTGTTTGTTTATTGGGACTGATGCTCACGTTCAGAATCTGTTTCTATATCTTGACGGCAACACAAATATGAAGGGGCAACTTTAGCTTATATTATTATAGTACCCATTTGAGGACTTACACACCGATGTTGATATCCCGGTCTATTATACTAGTGCCCCAAGACGTTTCTGCCACAGTAAAAAATAAGTACTGTACTTCCAACTGTGGAAATCAAATGAGGTAGAGTTAAATGTTCCATAGTATGTTACAGCAACGGTGACGGTGACAGTAGCACTGATAGAATCTAGCACAGTGAAATCCTGTCAATTGAACAGTGGATTTTCCAATGAAAAGTATTCAGTGAACAGAAATGTGGCCATTTTCCTGTATTCTAGTGAAAAACGAGGAATTATTATATCCCCTGAACACCGGAGGAAGTTTTCATGGGGCATATAGTTGAGGTCTCCATCCGAACTTTCCATACGAACATTTTGTGTTATAACTCAAGTACGGTTTTTTTTTATTTTGATGCCCTTTGCTATGATGATAGACCACATATCGCGGGGTTTATCCAGGTTTTCTGGCCAGAGTTAAAAGGGTATCCACATATCGCGGGGTTTATCCAGGTTTTCTGGCCAGAGTTATGACCTGTGTTAGACTTGGAAAGCTGTCTGTACGAACATTTTGTATTATTCACATTGTGATCTACTTTGGGTGTGATGAGGGACTAGTATAGGGGTAAGGATATTTCCTTTGTAGATAAATAAATAAATAAATCTAGTTTAAAGCCGAAAACCCTCATAGAGCTCTTGGGCATTAAAAATAAACCAAGTTACTTCATTTAAATTTCATTAACTGTCTCAAGCGGACGAATCACCGGTCAGCAGCCTTCATTGGAAGATTGTATACCCGATGGAAGAAATGGCATTGAGAGCCGATATGAAAGATAGAACACTCTGGGATGATTTAAAACCACACGGAAGCTGGTTCCAAAGAAATGGATTAGCCACCGAATAGGATCGATCACCAGCTGTTGTGAGGTAACCCGGTACATGAACAAGATTGTTTGACGCTACCGAACGCAGTGGTCTCCCGGTTTCGTGCCGTGAAACTAAAGTGGCCAGATACGACGGGCCCTCGCCGTTTAAGCATTTCCAAGTTAATGTAAGACTTTTGAATTCAATTCGGTCCCTGGGAGGCAGCCGGTGGAGATGTTTAAAAATAGCTGTAATGTAGCAAGATCGTTTGCTCATAGTGATTACACGTGCTGAACATTTTTGTATTTTGTCAGTGATGCTCTGTTTTCAACCGAATAGGAGAGTATCAATAGTCTATGCGACTTGTAATGAAGGCGTGGGCAAGTTGTTTAGCCGTCGCCTCATTAGTCACGCCCCGCACCGTACTGATATTCTAGAGACGATAGTACGAAGCCCTGCAAACATGGAAGACGTGTTTTCCTGTCGACAAGTTCTTATTCGTGAAATATCCTATTGTACCGTGGCCGATGGTGAGACAATTCTGCATTCAGTGTTAAGACAAGGTCTTGAACATTTGGATAATTGATGACTTAACCCAATATAAATGATTTCAGTACTGTCAGCATTCAATGTTTATGGGGCGTCATCCCTCTATTTATTCCTTATTTAATGATATCATTAAATGAATTAGTGATATCACTATTTCATTTAATGATATCACAAATTATTTAGTGATATTACAAAATGATTTAGTGATATCACTAATTCGATTTTGTGATATCACAAAATGATTTTATGATATCAATAATTCGATTTAATGATATAACTTAATGTTGTCGATTTAGTGATATCAATTATTCGATTTCGTGTTATCACTAAATCATTTTGTGATATCACTAAATCATTTTGTGATATCACTAAATATGAAAACGGCATATCAGCACATTTCATTACCTGATTTAGTGATATCACTAAATCGAATAAGTGATATCACTAAATCGACAACATTTTGTGATATCATTTAATCGAATTATGGATATCATAAAATCATTTTGTGATATCACAAAATCGAATTAGTGATATCACTAAATCATTTTGTGATATCACCAAATTGATTGAATTAGTGATATCACAAATTCGATTTAATGATATCACTAAATCATCCGATTCCATGTAGTGGCGACACGGCTATCGCTGTACATATCACAAAATCAATTTTGTGATATCATAAAATAGTCGGAATTAAATGATATCATAAAATCTATTTGTGATATCACTAAATCGATTTAGTGATATCACATTTCAATACCAAGTGATTATACATATCAATATTTCGATTTTATGATACCACAAAATATTTTATGATATCACAAATTATTTATTGATATCACAAAATAGTAACTTCCACACGAATTATTGATATCACGAAATGATTTAGTGATATCACTAATTCGATTTAATGATATCATTAAATCATTTTATGATATCACTAAATGGATTTTGTGATGTCACTAAATAGAACAGAATTAGTGATATCATAAATTCGATTTAATGATATCACTAATTCATTTAATGATATCATTAAATAGGGAATAAATAGAGGAATGGCGCCCCATAAATGTTAAGTAATTTTCGACCATCCAAGATCTAATATCAGCTACTCATTTTTTTTAGTTTTTCTTTGGCCATTGTATCAGACTCTGGAGTGAAGAGTATGTACAGCTGTGTGTCATCCGCATAACAATTGAATGACAATCCGTGGCTGCGGATGATATCGCCATGGGGCAGAACGTGTATGGTGTATAGCAAAGGATCGGGCACTGAGCCTTGGGGAACACTAAACTTCTTGTCAATCACTTCAGACAACACATTGGGTCTCTTGTTATTATCTGATATAATGGAGGCGAAATTGATACTGACCGGTGATTCGTCCGCTTGAGACATGACATGCGAGAGACATGTCCGATGCCTGATGGGACGAGGAGGTGGTGAATCTGGGAGGGGAAGTCCCACTCCCTAGAAAATTTTAAAAAATCTAGTGCTCTGAAAGTGAATCTGGGGTAAAATTTGCTTCCAACTGGAAGTAATTATCTGTGCCAGGAATGAACGCTCCCAAACACCAAATACCCCATCAGTGTTTTTGCCTCAATCTAGGTGTAACATGTGATAGATGGGTGAAAATAGTTGAAATGGGGTTTGAATTGGGGGCATCGAAATTGGTCGTGGGGGTGGGGGGCTGAGCCCAAACGAAAGTATGTATGTGTTTGTGAGAAAAAGGACACAATATTACATCAATGGTAGTCTGCGCGCAAATCTTCATAAGTGTGTAAACAAATGGGCAACAACAGCGTCGAATTCCTTACAAACTTAGACTGGTGGCCTGAGAGCTTGCATTCGACTGTCAATAGTTTTGAAATGACTGTCCATATTTAGCAGTGGTGACGGCCTTTCGTGAGACTGTTTGTGGGGTTAAGTTGGAATACTAGCAGGAGCACGGATGGTAGGATTGATAATAGAGATAATGCCTGACGACAGTATGTCAAGCGAGCAATAACAGTAGATGAAATTACCAGGGGATCTCCATAGTATAGCAGGTATGGAGCATACTTCTTTACCAGGAGCTTTGCCGGTGCAGGTAGTGCTAAATTCCATAGAAACAAGAGCTTTTTGCCGGTGCAACTTTTTCCGGTGCGTAGTAGTATGTCAAGGGCTAGCCGTTCCTCATGTGCCGGATCTCGGCCCGGACCCAGGAAGTGACGTCATAGTGGCGTGACCATGTTAGATGTTGTTGGGTTGTCAAGGTAGCCTGCTTGAACAGCCATGTGGTGACGTCATTACCATAGTTATACTTTGTGCCAGTGCCCATGCACATGCAACGCGCGTTGAGTGACACGTGTTTCCGTCGTCCATTTTGTATATTTGTGGCCGCCATCTTGGTTTCTTTGGTAGCACGTGGTTTCTATGTGCCTGGAAGGCGTCTTAAAGAATGGGGGTATGTTTTAATGGTGTGTTCGATTGAATAGGGGTATATATAATTACCCAAACAGACTCGGTAAATATCCCAAATCACCACAAACTGTCTAAAATCACAGAAACGGACTTTGCGAAGGCCCCCATCTTGGGCTTATAATAGTAGCACGTTGTGCTATAATGCGCGTTTCATTAAACTGGAGTTCTTTTACTGGTTCGGATCTCCCCAAATCCTTGGATACCACAAACAACCTGATAACTATTTTTACTGGCTTGGATTCCTTTTGAATCTCCTGCTCTGCCTACCCTGGCCTATTTTTAGCTTATTCTCTCCATTCCTTGGCCTGCCCTGTCTACGTTATGATTTTCCCGGTCTCCCAATAAAGTATTCTGACTTTCCTGGGTCTGTTTGTGTTCTACGGCACAATGTGTACACATAATATACTACTCAAAGTTTGCTAAGCACCACATATTTGACACATCATTGTGAAATTTTCTTGTGACAAATTTGCGATATTTTTGGTGGATATGATTGAGGAATGTATTGGGATGGTCCCCAGTGTTTACATTAGCTCTTTTGACAGGCAGACTTTTCGTCACAGTCATGGAAAGCATTACCCCTTGATTTTCATGATGTTTTCGTGTACTGTCAACATGTACATGAGATGTGTAGGGTATTCAGTCTTCATTTCAATACAAACCCTTGTGATTTAATGATTGAATATGGCGAATGCAAATGTAAGAAGACATTTTTCTGAAACAGAAATATAGCGGGCTGTAGGGATGGGGGAACAAGGGGCTACCCATCGTCAGGTTGGTGTGAAGCCCTTGGTGTGCAGCATACGGTGATCACCAGAGCCTGGGCAAGATTTCAGCAGTTTGGCACACCAGTCAGACGACATGGTGGTGGCAGAGACAGGGCAACATCTGCAGCTGAAGACCGGTTTTTGATCATTCAGGCACGCAGGAACCGGTTTGACACAGCAACCCAGCTTCGCAGTGACCTTCAGAATGCATCCGGGGTTTCGACGCAGACCATCCGGGCATGGGTACACGACGGTGGCCTCCGATCGAGAAGACCATGTATTCGCATTCAGCTGTCCCAGAACCACCACCATGCACGATATGGAAGGGCCATGGACCACGTTGGATGGACCGGAGAAGATTGGCGACCTGTCCTTTTTACAGATGAGTCAAGGTACTGCCTAGACAACACAGATAGGCGTTCTAGGATATGGAGAAGACCAGGAGAGCGATTCCATGCAGCCAACATTGCTGAGCATAACAATAATGGTCTGGGGCGGCATCAGCTGGGATGGACGTACAGAGCTCTGTGTCCTTGACCTTGGTACATTGACTGCACAGCGGTATACTGATGAGATCCTGGATGCCCACGTCAGATTGTATGCAGGTGCAGTGGGTGATAGATTCATTCTGATGGACGATAATGCCCGTCCTCATGTTGCCCATGTTGTCCGGGAGTACCGACAGAGGGAGGGGATTGAGCGTATGGACTGGCCAGCAAGATACCTTGACCTCAATCTAATCGAACATGTCTGGAATGAGTTGCAGCTTGCAATTTCAGTCCGTCCAGTCCAACCAAGAAGTGTCCAGGAGCTTGGTGCCATGCTAGTCCAAGAATGGAACAACATCCCACAAAGGATCGTCTGGAACATGACTGGGAGCTTGAGAAGGCGTTGTCAAGCTGTAATTAACAATAATGGGTCTCATACTCGATACTGAGCCCACATAAGTTCGCTCCGTCAACTTTTTGGCAAATTGAAAAATTTCCTCTTTTACCAATAATATCCATTTCCCATGGTTATCGCACTCAAAAGCTAAAAAATAATGTCAAACACAAACAAAATCTTAATTTCTGTGCTTAAATCATTAAAGATATAATTAAATAAGAGATATATACACTTTTCATTACAATATTTCAACTAAAACGTAAAACAGGTAGTTGGATATACTTGGTGCTTAGCAAACTTTGAGTAGTATATGTATCACATATACAAACTGGATATGCTGATATGAACTTGTGTGTTTGTTCACAGTGTATACACAACACATGTAGCACATAGGCACATATAGGTATTTGAGGATACCTATGTCACGGTGTAGTACCATTTGAGGATACCTTTTGGGGTACCCTCTGAAGGATACTTTTTTCAGGATATCTATCTCAAGATAATTATGGCTCCTAGCCCTATTCAGCTCCTAGCGTCTAGACCAGCCCCACTCCCTTCATAGCTCCAAGGCAACTTGTCCGTGGTCAACACCATATGTCGTGTCATCCTACGCTATTGTAATCTCCCAGTACTATAGCTTTCTATCACCTTTGCAGTTTTTTGCCATTACTGTCTTGTACCATTACTATTGGCTACCACTATTCTGGCCTATGCTAAAGTGTTTCACCAATACTGACTAGTAGCACTACTACGGGCTTAGTAGTTATCCCCGATTCTATCTCGACAGCTGCCCTTGGACATATCTTTGACAGGCGCAATCAGATCGACCCATTCAGCTTAGCATGAATCAGTTTATACAATGCCTGAACCTGGTACAAGGTAGGGTACCTTACATAGAAGTGGCTGTATGGCGATCGAACCGAGATGTGCTTATGTGCTCATACGCGATGTGCAACATTGTGGTCAGATCACATGCTGGATGTACCGACATGTGCTTGTGTGGTCGCTCAATGTGCAGTGGCGGCGCCAGAATTACAAAAGTGAGGGGGTACAGTTGGGGATTGTGCAGCGCCGAGCTGGGGTGGAGAAAATTTTTAACTGTTTTGTAACAAAATCATGCGGATATGGATATCATTGGAACCGGCTGATCAAGCCGGTTCCAATGATATTCATATTTGCCTTGCACGCTCTCGATTATAGCATTCGTCGAATACTCTTAAGCACTATGTTTCAGTCCGTTTAAACGCGGCATGCCTTGTTGCAATTTGGACCCTCGACTCTTGTTTGTTGTTTTCAGCTAGCGTGTGTGTGGGGGGCGGTGGGGGGGGGGGGGGGGTCAAACATAATTTCAAAACTTCTCTGATTTAGTGCACTTGGGAATATGGGATTAAGCATACCGACTATTACGCCGCAACGTATAAGTAATGCGAGCATTGTGCACTAGAATACAAACACATTTAGGGAAGGCAGAATACTTTATAGGGGGGCCGGGAAGTCATAGCATAGACAAGGAAGGCACTGAAATGGAGAGAGTAGGCTATAGAATAAGCCCATTGGCCATTCGGCATGTTTAACGTTAATTATATACAAGGTCAGAGGTCGCTTCGGGTAAACATTTTGATCAGCCTATCTATCAAGACTGTCATACATGCGACAGCAACAAAAAAAAATGTTTCAGTTGAAACGAGAAAATGTGCGTTTTCGATTTTATACTAATAAAGATAGAAAAAATAGCATACTTTCAACACATCATTTAACGGACATGACAAAATAATATTGATTTTTTCGTCAAATGAAGGCAGACTCGGCATCATGTTTTTTGTTGACGAGTGACAAAATGGCACATAGATCACCTAAACCACACAAAGATGGTTTCGTGAGTGAAAATTCAAACCCAGGGTATTCAAACAACAAATCAATACCAATATTTTCAAGCATAACACACAAATATTCCAGCTGAAGGAGGTTGGGGGGGGGGGGGCGTGGTCCCTTAGAGGTGAAAATCGTCTGTTAGTAGCAGTGTCGCGTGTCAAAATTATAGTTTGTCCATATACAGTATATGTCGAAAATGAGATGAAGAATAACCACTTCCGGTATAAACTATAAATGTTATGTTTCCTATACTAATAACACAAGAATCGGTCATCCTTCTTTTGTAAATCTCTTAGAGAGCTTTCTCGAAAATGAGGTAAGATTATTGTATTATCAGTGTAGAAGCAGAAGCAGCGGGATTTTTAATTTATTGTAGTTATGTTACAACCTATTTTTGACTGGTAATGTACATGTATTCTTTAACTTTTTTTCACATGTTTTGGGTTTATACACAGCACTTAAGAGAGTTAATTGCATTGAAATTCATATTGCAGTAAATTTTCCAATGCATAGGAATTCAAAGTGTAATTGATATGTCCACGAAAGGTTATTACTTCAGAAAAA
The DNA here is from genome assembly GCA_031216915.1 of Pictodentalium vernedei. Lineage (NCBI taxonomy): Eukaryota > Metazoa > Mollusca > Scaphopoda > Dentaliida > Dentaliidae > Pictodentalium > Pictodentalium vernedei. Next base: position 194,780,974 of record CM062292.1, on the reverse strand, counting down.
AACAATTTTGGGGTTGAAGTAGCTTTGGTATGCGAAAAAAATTTTGACCCAAGAGTGGTGGGAATTTACTCTTCTGGTACTGCCAATTGTTTTGTTTTTTTCAGTCATTGGAAAATGTATTGATAAGAAACCCTATAATCCACACACCTCACTGCCTAACCCTTTACCTAACCCTTTACCTAACAAATTGACTGCAACTGCATACATAATTCATGAATTTAGCAGGTAAAAATGTTTTTTAAAATTTTTAAAAAGTTTTATACAAACCACATCATGTGATCTATCATCGGGACAAGATTGTGCACCCGAGGATCGCATGATTCGATTTTCTTGAAGCTTTTTGTGGAAGTTTGAAGAATTTAAATAGAAATTTCCAGTTATAATGTTGTCTGTGGGTAAAGGTTTTAGGAAGTAAAGTACAAAAAGTATTGTACTGCTTTTTTGCGACCAGAGTACTGCAATTGTAGATTATTTCAGCAAGTCAAAATTTGTTATTTTAAACTGGCTTTATAGTCCCGGAATATTGAAATGTGGCTATGGCTACAGTCCAATAATGTTTAATAGACCTAATCTCTGCATGAGCAATTTATTTAATAGTTGAGTATGAAATGTCTGGAAAAAAGACTTCGTATGAGCGTAAATGCATGGTACAAGGTAGAAGCCTATCTTCAAGTCTATAAATACTGTATGAATCCTAATAAGTTGTAGCATAACCACAATAAACAAAATAGCCCACAGCCATTGCACCAGTAACCCTAGAACCTGACATCATGTTCTGGAAAGCTCTCTGTGATGTTAGGTTCTTGTGTTATTGGTGTAGTTGAATATGCATGGTTTATATTAGTTATTCTACAACTTATTTCGACTCGTACTGTAAGTCAAATGATTTCTGAATTCCACTCGGAGGTCCGCTGGCTGAAATTTTGCTTATGCAAAACAACGCACATGGACATCAACCACTGACGATACCAGGCAGACAGTAAAAACTTGCGACTCAACAAGCAAATCAGCAGTTTAAGGGCCACTGACTAGTTAGTTATCAAGTGGTCTATAAACTGCAGATTAATTTGTTGAGTCTCCAGCTTTCTACAAGCCTGTCAAGAATATGTTGGAAATATATGTATATCCATCTACTTAGATGACAAGTACAATATCACCCTGTGTGTACTGTAATAAAATATCCATGTATGCACATTTTGGTCATGGATCCAGGCCCGGGGAGAGGGTGGGGGCCTGGGGTAGTACCCCGAGACCGGAACTTTGGGGGTGGGGGCGAGTTTGGCACAGGAGTCAGGGATTCTTGGTTAGGCCTGCCCACCCCCACCCCCTAGTCCAATCATGGTCTGAAAGACAGTATTTTATTTTTTTTGGTTTGGTTCGTCCTTTCAAAGGACATACCAAAACAAAAAAAAAAAATAAAATACTGATGAACTTGGAAACTTGAAACATGCTGCTAAAAACGTCAAAAATAAAACCGTGTTTTTTTTTTTATCCCAAAAGCCACCAGAAGACTCCATTTAATAACGGATTTCAAAATTTTCCAAAAATGTAAACCTCCTTTTTTAACATAGGTAAGAGAAAACTTAACATTATTCTGGACTAAAAACCGGTTGTGGCGATCTGAACAGCGATATGTATAACAATTATATCGATGACACGTCACATTGCAGGTGTGGATATCTGACAGAAGATACTGAACAGTTTATTTCTGTACTGCCATGTACTGCTTACTCTATACAGCATTCCACCAAGACCTCTTCTCTATCCTATCACATTTGAATATCAATACTAGAGAAACAGAATTTACTGCACCCAGTAAATTCGAGTCTGTGTGAAAAGGGTTAAAGTATCAGGAATAAACTATACAGAAAGAGAATTTATGGATGCTTATTTTCAGGAGTAAAATATTTTTAAACAAATCAGAAATGGGTTTTCGTTAACAGTATTTACAGATATTCATACTGGAATCAGAACAATTATTTATAAGAAACCTGAAAAGGCATATATGTGACCAGCATTCAAAGGGTTCGATACTCGAATCAGAAATGGACATTTTTGGCTCTGCCCACTAATTTGAGTGATGAAATACATTCATAAACTTTAGAAATGCATTAAGGTGTAATAAAATTCATTTCCCAGTATTTCTGAATAATACGCACTTGATGACTTTGGTGACCTCTTTCAGGCGGACCCCTAGGTGACCACCGTGACCTTGACCCATATTTTGAATTTCCATCAAGTGTCGACTCATTTGGTTCCGGGTCCATTCATCATACCACGATTGAGATATGAGCATGACCCACTTTCAAAAATGTTGGCTACGTCCACTTTTTTAACATTAAAATGCATGTATGAACCTCAGGAATGCTTTGGGAGGTCAAAAAATGTGATTTCCAGCAATTATGAAAAATGCTTTTAATGACCTCTAGGTGACCTCCTTGACCCTGACCCATATTTTGAATCTCCATCAAGTGTCGACTCATTTGGTGTTAGTCCCAGGTCCATTCATCATACCATGCTTGAGATATGAGCGTGACCCGCTTTCAAATTTTTTGGCCACGCCCTCTTTTCTAACGTAAAAATGCATGTATGAATCTCAGGAATGCTTTGGGGGGCAAAAAATGTGATTTCCAGCAATTATGAAAAATGCACTCAATGACCCCTAGGTGACCTCCGTGACCTTGACCCATATTTGAACCTCCATTGAGTGTCGACTCATGTGGTGTTGATCCCAGGTCCGTAGGTCATACCACGCCTGAGATATGGGCGTGACCCACTTTCAAAAATATTGGCCCCGCCCACTTTTTTACGTCAAAATGCATGTGTGTACGTTTGGTCACGCCCACTTTTTTTTTACATCAAAGTGCATGTGTGTACGTCAGGTATAATTTAGGGGTCAAAAAATGTGATTTCCAGCAATTCTGAAAAATGCACTCAATGACCCCTAGTTGCCCTCCGTGACCTTGACCCATATTTTGAACCTCCATCAAGTGTCGACTCATTTGGTGTTGGTCCCAGGTCCATACGTCATACCACGCCTGAGATATGGGCGTGACCCACTTTCAAAAATATTGGCCCCGCCCACTTTTTTACGTCAAAATGCATGTGTGTACATCAGAAATAGTTTAGACGGTCAAAAAATGTGATTTCCAGAATTTCTGAAAAATGCGCTCAATGACTCCTAGTTGACCTCCGTGACCTTGACCCATATTTTGAACCTCCATCGAGTGTCGACTCATTTGGTGTTGGTCCCAGGTCCGTAGGTCATACCACGCTTGATATGGGCGTGACCCACTTTCAAAACTTTTGGCCACGCCCACTTTTTTTACGTAAAAATGCATGTGTGTACGTCAGGAATACTTTAGGGGGTCAAAATATGTGATTTCCAGCAATTCTGAAAAATGCACTCAATGACCCCTATGTGACCTCTGTGACCTTGACCCATATTTTGAATCTCCATCAAGTGTCGACTCATTTGGTGTTGGTCCCAGGTCCATGCGTCATACCACGCCTGAGATATGGGCGTGACCCACTTTCAAAAATTTTGGCCACACCCCCTTTTTTACGTCAAAATGCATGTGTATACATCAGAAATAGTTTAGGGGGTCAAAAATGTGATTTCCAGCAATTCTGAAAAAATGCACTCAATGACCCCTAGTTGACCTCCGTGACCTTGACCCATATTTTGAACCTCCATCGAGTGTCGACTCATTTGGTGTTGGTCCATAGGTCATACCACGCTTGAGATATGGGTGTGACCCACTTTCAATACATTTGGCCACCCCCACTTTTTTTACGTCAAAATGCATGTGTATATGTCAGGAATACTTTAGGGGGTCAAAAAATGTGATTTCCAGCAATTCTGAAAAATGCACCCAATGACACCTAGATGACCTCCGTGACCTTGACCCATATTTTGAACCTCCATCGAGTGTCGACTCATTTGGTGTTGGTCCCAGGTCTGTAGGTCATACCACGCCTGAGATATGGGCGTGACCCACTTTCAAAACACCCCTACAGACACCCCTGATACCCCAGGAATCTGAAAAACATAGGTGGCCGAGAACTTGTGGTTGTCTATCAGCATGCCAAAAATCAGCGGATTTATTTCAACGGACCTACTATCGACGAGTCGCATTCAATTGACGCACGACGATTAACCCTTTACCCAACGCAGACGATATCAAAATTTATTATTTTAAATATCAATTTTTTCAAAAAATTTCAACAAAACCATACCATGTGACCCCTCGTTGGAACGAGCTCGTTCCAACGAGGGGTCACATGATATGGTTTTGTTGAAATTTTTTTGTTTTCAAAAATAATATTTTTTCAACTGCTGAATTTGCATATTACGCGGGCGTGTTACAACCGATAATGTTACAACGCCGCATAATGTTACACCAACGCATAATGTTACAAAAATGTAATAAACAACCAATAATGTTAAAAACTCCGCATAATGTTATAACTTTTTTCAACCCGTTATGTTATAAAAATCGACGCATAATGTTATAACTTTTTTCAACCCGTTATGTTACAACAAATCAACCGATAATGTTATAACTTCTGTATACTAATTCCAGTTACAGCTATTGCAGATGGACTTTACCACTTATCATTTATTGCCGCATAAAGGTTGTAAAATTTATACTAAAGGTTTCTGCTCTGCTTAAGGCGAGGAGACACCCCACCCCCACCCCAACTCCCGCGGATTTATCATAGAATGACCTAGTCATGTTACATAGACGCGGATTATCCTGGTAACTCAATCGTATGGTGTCATTACCATGATCGTGCAGTGCCCAACACGGTGAAGGTGGGGGTGGTGGGGAGGGGTGCTATTTTATCCGGTTGGAACGTTTACTATAGTCCCCTGACGCCTTTGGGAATGGGCAAATGCCTCTGTTTCTGTTTGTTTTGGGCATCTAAAACTCATTTGTCGCATATTTCTTAGTCATAAGAATATCTTATTGTTCATTAATTTGACATTTTAACAACTAACAGTGAACAAAAATGAGGTGGAGTTAAAAGAGGTCAAACAGTTGGATGGAGCGAGGTACATACGGTGGACGTGGCAGGTTGGTAGTGTCGCACGGAAGCTGAAGAATAAGATGCGAGACTGGGTAGGAAGAGGAATGGGGTTTAGGGGGATTGAAAGGGATGGCAGGGATTATGCTGAGAAAGAGAGGAGGTCATGGATTAGTACATCAGGGTGATTGTGCAGAGAAAGCTATCTGAAAATACTGTAAGAGAGTAGTGCTAGACGGAATGATAATATAGATGGTGGAGATGTTGGAAGACGTGGAAGTGATGAATTTGGGATTACAGGTTCTGGAAAAGGCAGAATCACAAGAACAGGCAGTATAGGGAGAAGGAGGAGATTGTGGATGAGAAGTTGTGTTGATGTTGTGGCGGTGTTGGTGACGGTGTTGAGTAGTTATGTATGTTGAAAATGAGCCATTTTGTAGGACCCCAGGGCAGGACCCCGGAGGTGACGTCATGTCACGTGATTGGGCGGTCATGTTGGGTTGTCATGATAGTGCACGTCGGTGGCCATGTTGTGATGTCATTATCATGATAATAGGTGGTAGGGGTGCGTATAGGGGAGCGCGGTGGCTCAGTAGGTAGAGGTGCAGGCTGCAAGACGAGAGGTACTCGGTTCGAATCCCACCTGCGGCAACCGCGTTGTGTCATTGGGCAAGACACTTCATCTCCATTGCCCGCGTGGGGGCACGATGACGCCGTGTACTAAGGCGTACTGCACGTCGATGGTACGCATGTGTTCAACCAATCTAACCCTGCCTGTGCTGCAGTGCGGAGTTACGATGTTGGGGAGCTGGCAGCTGCTCGTCGTTGCTCGGTGGTTCTCTCCGGGTACTCCGGCTTCCTCCACCCGTAAAACTGTCACGGTTATGGCTAGCCATTGTGCATAAATATGTGACCTTAAACATCAATTAATAAATAGGGGTGCGTATGCGCAGAGCGTGTTGTTATGGGGACACGTGCTCCGTCTCACCCCAACAACCCGACAATAGATATCGAATTAATCCTAACAACCCGACAATCTTCAGACAACTGACCAAACACTCCCGAAAACACTCCCAAATAAAGGTAGGATAGTACTATAAGCGAGTAGTGCTAGTCTCAAAATGAAAGCTATGAAAATGAGCGCAATGAGTATCACGTCCTTAATGAGGATATGAGACGTATGAAGAGGTACTCATTGCGCTCATTTTCATAGCTTTCACTTTGTGACGTATGATTTTGCGCGCATCGTGCTCATTTTCATTGCTTCATACGACGAAAACGGGGATTCCGTGGGTTTAGTATCCTTAAAATATAGGATAGTATCGTTACCTAATGTCCGACCATATAATGGACGCGTAATTTATCACAGAAATGGGTTTATTACAATAATGGTTGGTTTATTACAATAGTGTTTTAACTGAGAGATAAACTGGAAGGGGGAGGCGCCGTCCCTGTCCCCGGGGCCCTACTGCCCCTTGCCCCTGGAGCTCCTGAAGTCCCGGTCCCTCGAGTTTCTGGCGAGTTACGAAATCGGTACTGGCAGGATTCTGGGGTGTTTTCGGGAATGTTTTGGACAGTTTCCTGAAGATTGTCTGGTTGTTTGGATTAATTCGATATCTATTGTCGGGTTGTTAAGGGTGAGACGGAGAACGTGTCCCTATAACAACACGCGCTGCGCATACGCACTCCTACCACCTTTTTCATGATAATGACATCACAACATGGCCACCCACGTGCACTATCATGACAACCCAACCTGACCGCCCAGTCACGTGACATGACGTCACTTCCGGGGTCCTGCCCCGGGGTCCTACAAAATGGCTCATTTTCAACATACATAACTACTCAACACCATCACCAACACCGCCACAACACCAACATCAACACAACTCCTCCTCCACAACCTCCTCCTTCTCCCTATACTGCCTGTTCTAGTGATTCCGCCTTTTCCAGAACCTGTAATCCCAAATTCATCACTTCCACTTCTTTCAACATCTCCACCATCTATATTATCATACCGTCTAGCACTACTCTCTTATAGTATTCTCAGATAGCTTTCTCTGCACAATCACCCTGATGTACTAATCCATGACCTCCTCTCTTTCTCAGCCTAATCCCTGCCATCCCTTTCAATCCTCCTAAACCTCATTCCTCTTCATACCCAGTCTCGCATCTTATTATTCGGCGGTCGTGCGACACTACCAACCCACCACATCCACTATATGTACCTCGCTCCATCCAATTTTTTGACCTCTATTAACTCCACCTCATTTTTGTTCACTGTTAGTCGTTAAAATGTCAAACTAATGAACAATGAGATAGTCTTATGATTAAGAAATATGCGACAAATGAGTTTTAGATGCCCAAAACAAGCAGAAACAGATGCATTAGCCCATCACCAAAGGCGTTAGGGGACTATGGTGCGCTACATTTCTGGAAGCGGAGATTACGCATGTTGGTCAACGTATCAACCGGATAAAATAGTTGGGCACTGGACGATCATGGTAATGACGTCACATGATTCAGTTACCAGGATAATCCGCGTCTATGTAATGTGACTAGGTCATTCTATGATAAATCCCCGGGAGTTTGAGTGTGTGTGTGTGTGGGGGGGGGGGGGGGGGGGTCTCCTCGTCCTAACCAGAGCAAAAACCTTTAGTATAAATATTACATATCTTTATGCGGCAATAAATGGTAAGTGGTAAAGTCCATCTGCAATAGCTGTAACTGGAATTAGTATACAGCAGTTATAACATTATCGGTTGATTTGTTGTAACATAACGGGTTGAAAAAAGTTATAACATTATGCGTCGATTTTTATAACATAACGGGTTGAAAAAAGTTATAACATTATGCGGAGTTTATAACCTTATCGGTTGTTTACTACATTTTTTGTAACATTATGTGTTGGTGTAACATTATGCGGCGTTGTAACATTATCGGTTGTAACAGGGCGGGTGCGGGCAATTCGTTGGGTAAAGTGTTAACCAATAGGCCTAATTTTTGAGTCTACACACAAAACTTATGTGATATCTATACATATCTCGTCGCCTGAGTGCTATAATGTCCTATGTCCCATAGGGCTCAGGCAACGGTTCTAGCGCTCAGGCAACGATATTTTAACTGTGTTCACGTACGGACGTTAGTGGTATAGCACGTATGAATCGTGCCTCATTACCCGGACTTTTGGGGGTGCAGCTGGTGTTAAATTCCCATAGGAACCGGACTTTTGGGGGTAAAACTTTGGGGGTGCAAATTGTCGGCACCATACATCTAATTCTGACAAGTGGTGTAGGTACTGTATATATAGTATACTGTGGCATGTATAGTGATATATGTAAGCATGGGGCTATAGGTATATATTATGGGTAAGTGGTGGAAAGATGATGGGAAAATTGGGTTTTCTTGAAAGTTTTTCCCGCGAAACGGTTGACGTTGCTATTGACGTCGTGACGTCATGATGCGCACGCGACGTCATAGAGATGTTGATCACTGTTATTGTCCAGTATACAATCTGACATAACGTAATTCGGGTCAGGGTATGGCGGACTTCTCGTATGGGGTGGCGGGTGATATGGTAGTGTATAGCATTTTTCCTAGAATTGTAATTTTTAATGCCTATTGCATATGTTTCTCTGTCACTAACAGTCTATCCAGTTCAAACTATCTCTGGTTCTCTTGTCCAAGTCTTATAATTACCAGTGTTTGATTTCCCATAATGCAGTTATCTCCCTTGTGTATATGAAAAGCATACCCAAACCCAATAAGCAATCGAGCAGTTACTGATAAACCATTGCTCGAATGACTTGAATCTCATCGAGCAAATGAGCTTTAGAGTAATTGCTCGATCGAGTGACTCGGCATATTGCTCGAATGACTCGAATCCCATCGAGCAAATGAGCCAACGAACAATTGCTCGTTCGAGTGACTCCTCGAACGACTGTTATCCTCATTTCAGAAAAAAGGGATTCCACAAATGGGATTCCTAAAAAGGGATTCCGCAAATGGGATTCCTTCTGGAGAATCCCTTTTTTTGTCGTATGAGGCCATGAGGGCTATGTAAAAGCCCTCAATGAGTCCTCATTTATTATCCCTCATAGCCTCATTGAATTTTGAGGTTATGAGGACCATTAAAAATCCCTCATTGAGGAATTTTAATACGACTCTTATCCTCATTTCAGAAAATGGGATTCCTGAAAAGGGATTCCACAAATGGGATTCCAAAAAAAGGGATTCCACAAATGGGATTCCGTTTCCATCTTGTCGCCAAAGCTCCAAGGCCACTACTGGCTATGGTCTATCTGTCCTACCATTAGCTTCTACAGCAGGCCTGTTCCATTGCGGCCTTGTACCAGTACTATTGACTAAACTACCATCCATTAATATTGACGTGTACCACTACTTCCTAGCTATACCTTCGCTCAAGGCTTCAAAATGTTCAATCAGATTTCCCCTGTATACATATAAAGCATTCCGTAAAATATGGATTCCGTGTTTTACATCGGGCATTACCCTTACCCACAGTACCTCTTGGCCTAGCATTGCATACTACCTACATTAGTCATGGGATAACATAAAGCATTAAGTCGATTAATAGTATCAATGACTTTCGGGGGACCCACAGAGGTATATATCGTCCATACTATACTGCTGTTCAATACTGCCAGGCATTACCCCCACCCCCACTCCAAAATTCCGCTTGACCTGCCATAACATACTACCTATACCAGTCATAGGATAACATGAAGCATCAGGTGGATTAACAATACCGAGGACTAACAGGGACCTACATCGGTACATTCAATGCCTCCTAAGCCCCACTTCTAAACAAACGATTATAATACTGCCTGACCTAGCATTACGAACTACCAATACCAGCCATTAGCTACTATAAATGATTCGGTAGGTTAATAGTGCTAAAGGGGTGATAACCCAACAGACCATTCATCCTGTACTGTCAATCTAAATCACCAATGACTATCTCGCAGTACCGCACTGGCCGACCACACTACCCCCCACCCACCCAACTGCTTGACTTAGCTATAGCTGACATAGGATAATATGAAGGCTCGAGGGCTAATAGGGGACCTACATGGATATATTCCGCTACTACCATATCACCGCCACCCCATACGAGAAGTCCGCCATACCCTGACCCGAATTACGTTATGTCAGACGTATACTGGACAATAACAGTGATCAACATCTCTATGACGTCGCGTGTGCATCATGACGTCACGACGTCAATAGCAACGTCAACCGTTTCGCGGGAAAAACTTTCAAGAAAACCCAATTTTCCCATCATCTTTCCACCACTTACCCATAATATATACCTATAGCCCCATGCGTACATATATCACTATACATGCCATAGTATACTATATATACAGTACCTACACCACTTGTCAGAACTAGATGTATGGTGCCGACAATTTGCACCCCCAATGTTGCACCCCCAAAAGTCCGGTTCCTATGGGAATTTAGCACTAGCTGCACCCCCAAAAGTCCGGGTAATGAGGCATGATTCATACGTGCTTTACTACTGACGTTCCATCGTCGCTCTGAATTCATTGGAGATTGTCTTTCATGTGCTAATGTTTATATAGTTTGACCTGCATATACCGGGGGGGGGGGGGGGGGGGGGGGTGGTGTCAGGCAAAACATTACGGATACAAAGTGGAAATTTTTACTTTTTCAATTTTTGGGACCCACCACCCCCGGAATGCAAATTTTTGCCAGTCATGTCTTGGACACCCATCCCTCCCTGTGTCAAAAAAAAAATAAAAAAAAAAAAAAATAAATAAATACTTTTCCCAAACATGAAAGGTGCTGCAAACCAACTTGTCCGATATCCCAACCCTGGTCTTGGGCATCCAAGGCATCCCTAGCCACAGATGGCCCCAAAACAATCTCTCTGCATATAAAGCCACAACGGAAATGCAGCATCAGACCCCCAGGTATAACCACTAGTATCCGTCTCCACCAACTGAATTGCAGATATACATCCATTCATGTTCCAAGCAACACAACCCTTACCCCGATGTACAACATGTCTATGCTGTTCAGACACCAGTCGAAACCCACCACCAAGAAGCCCTGCCCAAAATATATTGTTCCCACCTGGATATCTTCAACTGTCCACAAGAAATAGTTGTTTTTCATTTCATAACTTTCCGGTTAAATGTTTAGTTTGCACAGCTGATCTGAGAGAGACCTAATACTGACCCATGCCAGGGTGGCTTGTCTGAGATGAATTGCCTCTTATTTATTTTTTTTTGGTTAGTGTCACTAGAATCATATTTACCATGTAATTATACACGTTTTCCACAATCAAGATTTTTATTCTATCAGTCTTTCCAATTATTCCATACATGGAAGCAAACTAGACCAATGGCATGAGGCACCCTGAGGCTTACAGAAGAATCAAATAATAGGAGCTACAAAGGACTAATAAGAGGTAGACTGCCTTAGTGGAAATATAAAGGAGTAAAAATCATGACCAAATAGCTGGGAATCACTTTTTTGTTTTGCAAATTTTTGCCAGAACCAGAACAGGACCCACCCCCTAATGAAGTGTAAAACATGGGGAAAAATTCTAACATGGAGCCCCCAAACACATTATCAATGCTCTATTCTGTTCTAAGTTATGAATCTAAGCACTTGAATTCACTTTGGTTGTACTTACTTGTCTGTAAAATAATATTTGGCAAATAATTGCATGACACCGGCAAAAACTGCACATTGGGGGCCGGGACCCACCCACCTGGACCTTGTATCCTGGCATTTTTTTGCGCCTCCCCCCCCCCCCTCCCCCTCCTGCATATGCAGGCATATTTGTTTGCAATTTATAGTGCTTTAATCACAGGGTATAAGTGGATAGTCGGCTGCAACGGAACTTGTGAGCTGTCCGGCGAGACACACCTAACTGAAGTGTCGGAAATTGAAAAATTGCACGCTGGTTACCGGTCATTTTTGTGAGAATGTGTTCATTTAGTGGATGTACCTAGGAAATCCAGTCTACACACAGTAAGTGGAATAGTTTACTGCCATTTCTAGAACAAGCTGAGACCCGATGTTGTGTGGATTTGTCTCTAAACGTAGAATTGGTTGACTTGACTCACAAAAACATTTGTAATTTTTGCGAACGAGATTGTGATAAAGATAAGATGAGATAAGATAAGTAAGATAAGATAAGATAAGATAAGATTTTTGTAGCAAATACACCAGAATAAAGGCAGATTGCTTTGTATATACAAAATCAACTTAAATAGAAACATAAAAACAATACCAATTCCAAATGACAAACGTAAATATCAAGGTTTATAGTGGTTGTAATATAATATTATTAATGTCACCTCTTGGTGTCAGATTGACAAAACTTGTTCTCGTTGTTTTAAGAATTACTGGATCATATTACAGATGATACCACATAGCTGTGGCACATTGTTTCTCATCAGGAATATGAATCTCTCGGATATGTCCATCTCAACAAACTCTTGGTATTTCGTCGGCTGAGTGCTAGAATGTTCTATGTCGCATAGGGGACATAGAACATTCTAGCCCTCAGGAGACGATTTGTCAAGGTGATAGCTAAAAGTTGCGATTTTGTTGTATAAAAGTGTGAATATTTTCGATAATATTTCTGCCTGGGTTAAATGTAAAACATAAAGATAGGTATGTGACGGACCTTGAAAACAGATTTGCCAAACTCTGCTAATTAGGCATGAAATTTAATGTCCGTTATGGCTCACTTGTTGAACACCACATGCTGCTATCTGATAACAGATCAATAGAAAGAGAGACAATATTCTCTTCTGTAATAATAATCTGGGTAATTAAAGCCAGTTAAAATCTAATTGTAGAATACAGTGCATCACATATGTTCTGGACACACACCCATATTACGCATCTATCCTGTCTCCGAAATGTCAAAAGATATCAAAATGCGAGTCTTTCAAAGGAACTTTAAAACGAGCGTTAAAGTAAGATAGATCTAAGCGGCCAAGTTCAAGAGAAGCGATTAACTGAGAATAAATGTTTCAGCTATCTAAATAAAAATCGGGGGATTTCTCGAAAAATTCATTTCCAGCCAATTCCAGTCGGAAGGTGTTTAAGGCTGTGGGTCGTTGGGAAGCAGTTGGCCTGAGGGCACACAGAGAAGGTCCGAATTTAGCCTTGGCCGTCGAGGGTTATAGGCACCAAGATTGAAATTCCGCGTATTGTCGTAACCCAGTGAGGGTTGTAAGGGTCCGATAATAGTTTGTTAACGGTTGCGATCCGTAGTGGCATAGTACTATTGTAGGGTCTTTTTTTATTGGGGGGATTTCTGGGATAACCTTCAATGAAAAAGAATATATAACGTCAGATATTTATTTACATGCACTGGTCAAACTACTGATGGTCATTTGAATACAGGTATAAAGACAAAACTTACAAAGTGTTCCTTAGGGATCTGTGTCTTGTACCCTCAGGGTTAAAGCAACATATGGTTCTATACATTTTGACAGTGTAACAATTATGGCAATATTATAACGTCAAGATAAGAGCAGCCATCCCAGGCCTAGGGACGGCCAGCACACTTGTTCACACGGCCGATTAAATGTGTCACAGAGTAATATTTTTAGTCGTAAAAATATTAAGAAATATAAAGTTATATTTTAGTAATATTATTTAATTAAAATATTATTTAATTAAAGTAAAATTATATTCCAATAAAAAGTCCTAAAACAAACATACAACAGTGTAAAGTAAATGAATCAAATTTAGCAGTCTACAAGCTGGTAAGCAGGTGACAGCTTATCATGGCAGATTGTCCTGTTGAGTTATGCTATTAATCTTGGCATAGCACAATGGGCGATTTAGAGCTTGGTACACTGACACTGGCTTATCAAAAGAAAATATGTAAGGCTTAATCATGCTGTATTGTTGTGGCGCTACTCAGCATAGGCAAATAATAGATGTCTTTGTGTTCTTACATTGTAAAAACATGAGTAACCCCTGGTAGAGGTTTGTTTACTTGACAACTCAGCTCACCTCCCGAAAAGAGTATATAAGCAGAAGACTTGCACTGGATGTTACTGCCCTTACGAATGTAAAAATTCGTGCATTTCATACTCTCCCCCATAGCGACAAGCACACACACAGCACAATACCACACGAGAGTATGTTACTGCCCTTACGAATGTAAAGATTCGTGCATTCCATACTCTCCACACACACACAGCAGACACCACAAGGACACGCAGCTAAAGGTGTGCTACTTCTATCTTTACAGTTTACATATTCTAATGAATACTAATTCTACTTTCTTCTTTTAAGCAGGTACACAGAAGATGTTTTTGGACCAGCACCCCAATAACCGCTACAGACAGTCTAACCGTTATGGAAACAGTCACCCCACGGTTCCAGAACATCCTCCGCTCCATCCCTAAAAGTGGTCAACCACTTTAACGGAGGCGAGCGTTGGTCCTGCGTCCCGCCTCTGCCCCTTTTTGTAAGCGCATTGCGCATCTTTTGGTCCCAACCCAATAGGATTATAATGCAGGCCTGCCTCCGAACCAGGGAAGTTCGGGTCTTCTTCTTGGTGGTCCCCGAAAGGGGTCGTTGTTGTTTTCCTTCAAAGAGTCCAACTATAACAGAGACAGCCTGAGGCAGATTATACTTGCCAGTGATGGCCATCACTCATTATCGTCCTCGAAGCGGCAGACTATACTTGCCCGAAAATCCAGATCGACTGCACCCTCGGGGAGAGGTAGTACCTTTGTGAGAGGACCCAACCTCCCACACTGGTCCTCACCCGAGGATCCAACCGACATCAGCCAGCGAGACCGCCTACCACCAACTGGAGACACCTGCTGAGTACCGGATCCTTTTCCTCCTTCGACACGCCTAGACATGTGACAACCATAACATACAGCTACCGAGGGTCGAAAGGGGTTTGTCCCCCATACCGTCCCTGCGCGCCTTCGGCGCGCGAAATCATTTCCTTTCGGTCAAATCACATTTTCATTCGCACCTCTGATTTCAGAGAGCGAACATCCAATCATGGAAATACCGGATAGATTGTTGAAGACTATTTCAGTCTTAGGGGTCTCTCGTCCTATCACCTGGACTGTCCAGGAGATAGGAACGAGAGTCCACCTGTCTATGGAATTCCTGGTTGAAGAAGAGAAAATATCACCGCCCTCCGCGGGGAGAGGTAGTACCTTTGTTAAGAGGACCTCCTCTCGCACTGGTCCTTACTCGAAGAGGGAAGGAGGCCCTGAAAAGAGAAAGAGAAGAAAGAAGAGCCCGTCCACCAAGCGGAGGGATTCCCGACGCTTGGAGGCATTCTTGGAGATGAAGAAAGAGAAAGGTGAGGAAAAGAAAGAGCCAGAGGCGGCCACCACTTCCCCTCCCACTCCCACAGACAGCCCCATCCAAATGCCGGCTTCCCAGTCGGTATTGTCGGATGTGGAAGAGTCTGTGGAGACTGAGGTGGAAATGGAAGCTGCCCTCTCGCCTCTTCCTGACCCCCACTCGCCTCTTCCTTCTAAACCAGAATGCCAGGACGAGGACGACAGGATAGAGAACATCTTACGGGAACAAGAGATACAAGGGGACCTTCACAGACAACAGATGGACAGGCAATACCAACTATTCATGCAAAAAGTCGAAGAAACCAAGAAACTAATAGACGCCAGAAATCTACAACAACAAAAGACTCAGCAATCACCCACAACCACTCCAGACTCGGCTAGGACCAGACCCTACAAAACTCAGCAACCACCATCTAATCAGGCAGCCCATCAACAACACCAACTTCCACTGTCTCTCCTTCCAAACCTCCTCCTCTGAAAAAGAAGCTGAAAAGACACAAGCGCCGCTAACAACCCACAACTTCTCCTCCTTTACCACGGACTGACACTTTCAAATTCTACAGCTAATGAGGGTCGAAAGGGGCTTGCTCCCCAAATCGTCCTTGCGCGCCTTCGGCGCGCAAAACCATTTGATTTGGTCAATTCAGCATCAGTAGTTTGACCAGTGCATGTAAATAAATATCTGACGTTATATATTCTTTTTCATTGAAGGTGAGTCTAGTTGTTCAGTAATTTATTTGTATTTCATTTTAGAACCCTAAGTCAATAGGCGCTTGGCATGCACACACATATATTCTGTTGGAACTGGCTAAACATTCTTTGAATGTTTGGCGAGTTTCAATGGATAAACAATACATTTTGGGCTATGGAAGAGTTAGTTCGAAAAATCATTTCGTCAATAATGTGTATATAATTGTAAGTAATTTGAGAAGTGAAAATACCAACTTGTGAACATTCACCAGTTAAAATTCGTGAATGCCACGGAGTATGTGTCTGTGTATTTATTTTAATTATCGAAATGCAAATCTTGAGAGTTATGACATATACGTTGTTTTAAACTCAAATTATTAGCAGCTTTAAGCAAGTGTTTATTAATCATTTATATGTTCCACAGAAGTTCGCAAGAGCTGTTGATTCCCAGATCAATGGAGCTCTGGTGAACTTCTGTTAAACATAAGCACGTGCTAGGCCATGGTGTTATATTTTAGAATAACACAGGGCAAAGTGAGTTAGCTCTTGGAGGTCATATTGAAGTATTAATTGGCAAGAATTATAATTATTTACTCGCGGGAAAAACGAGGCACTGTTGATATCCAGAAATGTGGATACAGAATCATAATTTGATAGGAATCTTTTTATATTAGACAAGGAGCTTGCCAAAATGTTTAAAGTTGTCTAACAGGCAAATGAGGTAATAGGAGCCTTGACTTGTCCTTTATTTCTTTAGAAGCTGTAAAAATAAAAATTGTATATGTTCTTGCAGTATTGTTCGAAGGAAGCAAATCTGAGGAAGAGCTACTGAAGCTCTATCCTAAGAATTGCCAAAACAAAATATTTAGTTCAGAGTGTGTGTTGCAAAAAATGGCCTTAGGTATTTATTTTTATATAAATAAACTGGTTTACTTATTTTGCATAAAGGTTAGAGTCCAATTCTCATGTAGCCGTAACCAAATAATAAATTGTAGCTCATGGAGCTTGTCACAATATAGAGCTCGGGGAGCTTGAGACAGTGTGTAACTCAAGGAGCTTGCTGCAGTAGAAATATATGTTCTCGTCTTGTTTCACAAGCAAATAAGCGAATTGAGCTAAGACTCCATTTCCTTTATTTGCTTGGAAACGGACATGCCAGTATAGCCAAAGTTATTTATTGGTGTTTATGGTCACTTTTATGTGGACTTCACCGTTTGGAATTGCCATTCATATAATTGTATTTTAGTATTGTTTCCCTGGCTGACGCAGCAAGGGGAGACTGCTACGGCTCTTCTTCCTTCCTCTGCTTGGAAACAATCTGAATACATCGGCGCAAAGAGCTTACTGCTGTAAAAAAACTCAACTAGTCTTGTTTTGCAAGCAAGCGAAGTAAATGGAACCTTTGGCCCTATTTCTTTCACTTGTTTGAAAATAAGGCAACCTGTTTTAATTCTTATGTTTATGTCCAAAATGTGGACTCGGTTCCAAGGCAAGCTGACATGAGTAATTTAATTAGGCAACAAAAAATTTGTGTTGGTTCAGTCTAGAATTCGCCTCACATGTTCACGTTGCCTTAATCGGCCGTGTGAACAAGTGTGCTAGCCGTCCCTAGGCCTGGAATGGCTGCTCTTATCTTGACGTTATAATATTGCCATAATTGTTACACTATCAAAATGTATAGAACCATATGTTGCTTTAACCCTGAAGGTACAAGACACAGATCCCTAAGGGACACTTTGTAAGTTTTGTCTTTATACCTGTATTCAAACCACCATCAGTAGTTTGACCAGTGCATGTAAATAAATATCTGAAGTTATATATTCTTTTTCATTGAAGGTTATCCCAGAAACCCCAATAAAAAAGACACTACAATAGTACCCAAAGAAGTAAAAGTTGTAACGTTGAGGTCTAGAGACCGTATTAAGAGCTTGAGTGAGCGCTGGAATAGCTCGCGAGATAAGATAGTTTTAGGCGGTGCGATAATTGATGTTGAGAACACTTTGCAGAATATTTTTATGTAAGCTTTGTTAAGTATATATCTGAAGGCGAAGAATAACTTAACCCCGTGAGAGCCAGGTAAGGCACAAAGTGAACGTGAACTGCGGTAGACGCCGATTGAATTCTGATTGAACTGTGAGAACGCTGATAGAGTCACACAAGCAGAACATTATATGTGTTAAGCCCGATCGACGGTGCAGTTAACCCTGCGAGGATGAATCAACGAGAAGTGAATACACACTTTGTATTTGTCACAAGCCGTGAGAAGATGAAGATGATATAACCGTGGGGAATAACTGTCGGAGTCTGTTGTGTAACTCTGGAGTTCAACTGATGACTCGGAGACAAATTAAAGATGATAACAATTTAATAGCGAATCTGGTATTCCAAATATCTAACAGCAATCAACATTTAATAACCGGATTTGTTGGATATCCGAACAAATTTACAGCAATAGCTCATGGGATTTCCCAATAAAATGAAGCAGAGTAACGTTTGGAAATCCAAACTATAACTGAATTCTTTCTTGCGATCAAGGCTATATAATAATAATAATATAACTAGACTTTATGATTCTGGAGAATCATGGCTTTTCCCGATTAGATTCCATGATTTTTCTTGACCCCACAGTGTCTGATGAATTGTTTTTAACTGTCTCACTAAAGCTCCTTCATTGATGTGATGAGAAAGGTGAGTAGAGTAGTCTCAAATGACTCGGTTTGGGTTTGATAAAAAAATGTTTAGGTAAAACCCATCATTAATGGTAGAATGGGTTAATATCAATATCAATGTTTCCCTATCAGTTTTGCGTCCGGTAAAAGAAGTTACGTTTCTCTGTGGCATTTCCATTTGATGTTGTTGGTGTCCAAAAACAGACTATTTCCTCAATTTTTTTTTACATTTAGCAGCCCATGAAGGGTTAACAAATGCCTACCAGAATAATTGATCCATGCAACTGGTCATATGACACCAAGACCTATCAACGGCCACTTTCTCTTGAAAACCTCACAAAATGTTTGTAGAAATCCAGGGACAACGGTTTTTTAAGCTTTTGATGGGTATCCCTGTTAACCTCCCCAACAGGGGTTAACGCTTGGCTTTTTGAATACCTTTATTACTTACAAAAATGGTCCTCTGTGAATTCCACTTCAAACAAAGGAGATTATGTTTATCTCTCATGTATACATTAGGTGCTGTGCATGTCTGAAAACAGTCCCATGTCAACAACATTACGATGCTTGGCAGCTTGTAGATGGTTAAAAAACGCTCACCGGAGTATTTTGTCCATGCAACTTGTAATGTCACATAAAGACCTACGAATAGTCAATTTGTCTTGAAACCCTACAAGTTACCGTTAGGGAAATTCACAGAAAATGGGAATTTAAAGCTTTCAAGGGATATCTCTCTTTAGCCTGCCCAAAATGGGTTAAGACGTCGACTTTTGAATACCCTTACTACTTACAAAAATGTTTCCGTACAAATTGTACGCGCGATAAAAGAAGGCACTTTTCTTTGTGGTGTACCCTTTGGGTGCTGTTGGTGTGCAAAAACAGCCCATTTTATCGCAATTTTGACCTTCAGCAGCCCGGGGAGGGTTAACTAATGCTGACCGGAATATTTTGTTCATGCGACATGTAATGTCACACCAAGACCTGCAAATAGCCGATTTTTCTTGAAAACCTACAAGATGTTGTTAGAGAAATCCACAGAAAACGGGGATTTTAAGATTTTAATGGGTATCTCTCTTTAACCAGGCCCAAATGGGTTAAGACGTCAAATTTTGAATACCCTTACTACTTTCAAAAATATTTTCTGATCAATTTTGCGTCCGATAAATGAAGGCCCCTTTCTCTGTGGTATGTCGTTTGGGTGCTGTTGGTGTCTAAAAACAGCCCATTTTATCACAATTTTTACGTTTAGCAGCTCGGGGAGGGTTAACTAATGCTGACCGGAATATTTTATCCATGCAACTTGTAATGTCACACCAAGACCTGAGAGTGACCAATTTTTCTTGAAAATCTACAAGACTCGTTTAGAGAAATCCACAGAAAACATGAAGTTTTGAGCTTTTTTGGGGTATTGCTGTTTAACCAGCCCAAAATGGGTTAACACTTGGTTTTCTGAACACCCTTATTACTTACAAAAATGATCTTCGGTGAATTCCACTTCCAATAAAGGAAGTTATGTTTACCACTCGGGTATCGTTTGGGTGTTGTGGGGGTCTGAAACCGGCCCATTTCATCAAAATTTCGATGTTTGGCAGCCTGTGGAGGGTTACCATATGCATCGCCAAATATGTCGTGTGTATCAAAGGTTGTGTCATAGGTAGGTCTAGTAATGATGGATGTTTAAAAAAAATCCTAAAGACGTGTTTCGAGAAAGTGCCGATAAACCCCAATTTTGGCAGTTTTTTGCCAATTCTGGCGAAATAAGGGTTAAATCGAAAATTCCGCTTCGGTACATTTTTAGATTTTTTGCCACTCTATGAGTGTGCCAAATTGTGTGAAAATCGGTTCGAAAATGGCTTCTGAATCGTACGGACAAAAATGTGTGGAAAAAAAAAAAAAAAAAAAAAACCCAAAAAAAAAAAAAAAAAAAAATAATAATCCGTAGAAAAACAATAGTCTTTTCCAGAGGGAAAAGCCTAATAAGTTGTCAGCATCTGGATGGTCTCTCCATTTAATCAGATACTGAAGGCCAAATTGCACGGACCTACAATATCTGATCACAGTCTCAGTAACTCTTTTTGGCTGGACAGTGTTTTTCGGACGGCTGTGGACGGATAGAGCTGAACACTCCTCCCGCGGCGTCTGAATTGAAACGCTCTTCATCTGAGGGGAACATTGAACAGGCGTGTCGGTGGAAGTTGGCACTGCGTTGACACTGACGTCGACTTTTAATTGGGGGTTATAATAAGTTTGAGTACTTGAGTCTTTGTGGATGTGTTGGTGGTCTGTTTCTGTAAAAACACTTGAAGCACATACACTAACTTCTGGCGATTTGTTGGAGCTCTGTGGAAACTTAATGTTCTGATGCCGGTAAGTCTGTTGTAGTTATGCGGTGTTTTTCCTTTTGCTGTAGTCCGTCATGCGCCGCTCATCTCGTAGTTTATTTGCAGTGGATTTTTGCAGTGGTTGTTTTTTCCATGACAATACCAACGTGGTGGAATCCTCACAAGTCTGGAGAGTCCATTGCATCTTCATTTTATCCAGATGAAGATTATCAAGGATTGTCTGTATATCGTCGGGTAATTTGTTGAACATCTTTATGTTCATAGTAGCAATTGGAACGTGGTACCTGGATCGTTGGGACAAGCTAAAAAGATGTTCTCTCACCAATTATAACCGTGGGGAATAACTGTCGGTGTCTGTTGTGTAACTCTGGAGTTCAACTGATGACTCGGAGACAAATTAAAGATGATAACAATTTAATAGCGAATCTGGTATTCCAAATATCTAACAGCAATCAACATTTAATAACCGGATTTGTTGGATATCCGAACAAATTTACAGCAATAGCTCATGGGATTTCCCAATAAAATGAAGCAGAGTAACGTTTGGAAATCCAAACTATAACTGAATTCTTTCTTGCGATCAAGGCTATATATACAATATAATGAATGCGTCATGTCATAACAAGTTTACTTGATATAAAGATTAAAGTAAGCTTTCTCTGGATCTTAATGATATGCCTTATTAACTTAGTGAATAGAGCTTAAATAAACAATGGAGGAAAACAATGAATAGAGGCAACTTGTTAACAACTTTTATAAGAGAGGCTTGCTGTCACACGACGATAAAGAAATATGCCAAGTTTGAAACAATTGAAATTAAATTGTACAAAATGCGAATAGTAGATTTTGAATGCAATATCATAACAGTAAATTTGTCTGTTTGATTCGAAAGTTTATCATGGTCTGTACATGCCCCGGTGATAATGATGTGAGGTTGATCCAGCGGACACAGCTAGCTGTGGGAGACGTCGATTGCCCTAAAGAATAAACTTTTATCCGCGTAATTAGTGTATTCTTATGGGTAATTTTGTGAGTAATTTGTTTCATATCATATTTCTTCGTACATGTAAATAAATGATCTTTTCAGTGAATTATCGTTGATCACCCTTTGGCGTTGTAAGCCACAGGCACTATCAGGAATCCTGAGAGTCCCAAGCGGATAGGGCATTGATAAGGTGGCAAGGTTTACGTTCGAACTGGGGTTCAGACGACAGTCACTGGCTGTCGACTGAGCACTGGTAAGAACATAAATTTTCCTCCATCATTTTGAACATCAATTTAATCCCGTAATCCTGCGACACTGGCGAGGCGTACACAGGATGTTCTAAAAGGTAACATTTTTAAAGGTAAAGATCAACGATCCACTCAAAGATAATTCATTTCATGGAGCATGCTTTTTGAAGTTTACATATGAATTTTTTGCAAATGGTTATCAACATGCTCTGTGGAAATAGTGGAGAATCGTAAAGGGTTAAAGTTTTGCAATTTTAAATTTAAGTGGGTTCAGAAGTAAATGACGCGTTAGCTAAATAATTATCCACCGTAGAAGGGTTAAGCGCGACGATAGGCGCGAGGAAATTGTTATTTACCGTAACTGTAGATTTTAAGTATTCACAAGTGAAATAATGGAGGCTCCCATGTCTTTGGACCAGTTAATTTCGGCGGGGGAACGCCTGGGTTTTTCTGGGAGTGGGCTACAAAAGTTTGTCAGGGACGATCAAAAACGAATAGCGAAAGAGTCAGCTGCTGAAAGAGAGCGAGAGAATGAGACCGCGGAACGCGAGAGGGCAAGGGCCGCGGCCGAATTGGAACGGCAGGTGACTCTGAAGCGTGAGGAAGCTGCCTTACGGGCAGCCGAGTGTGAGAAGGAGGTTGAAAGGGTTGAGGGAGAGGCTGCGTTGGAGCGAGACAGAGCTGAAAGGAGGGCGGCTGAGCGTGAAAAGGAAAGTGAAAGGGCTGAACGACAGGCTGAGATTGAGCGTGAAAGGGGTGAAAGGCCCGAAAGAGAACACGAGAGAGAGCTCGAATTGATAAGAGCTAGGGCCCAAGTTCAGGAAACGAACGGGAGGCAAGGGGAAACGAACGGGGGTGGTCATGGTAGGACCCCTTTCCCAAAACTCCCTAAATTCTCAGAGGGTTCTGATGATATCGATGCATACCTTCAAAGGTTTGAGAGGTTTGCATCGTGTCATCAGTGGCCTGAGGATTCATGGGGAGTAAACTTAAACCCGTTGTTAATGGGGAAATCCTTGCAAGTATATGCAAGTATGCCTCCTGATTTGGCAAATGATTATGGTGAGCAAAAGAAAGCTATTTTAAAAGAAGGTACCAGCTCACCGAAGATGGACTCCGGGCTAAGTTCAGGGAATGTAAGCCCGAGAGAGGAGGGGAAAGTGTATTCCAATTTGTGACGCGGTCCACTAGGTATTTTGACCGCTGGGTTGAGTTGTCGGAAATCAACGAAGATTTTCCGTCACTCAAAGATCTGCTCATCCGAGAGCAGTTTATTTCAACTTGCGCCCTGGAGTTGGCCCTCTTTGTTAAGAAGAGGAGGCCAAACAGTGTTGATGAAATGACTAAAGTAGCACGAACAGTACTTGGAAGCCCACGGGGGTAGTATAACCAAGTCTCGGCCGGGAAGATTTGGGAGGAATCAGGTTGCAAAGGCACCTGTTAAGATTACCCCCCCCCCCCCCCCCCCAGAGCCGGCTGGTAACAGGGGTAATACTGGTTCACAGAGCCCCAAAGATTTGTCTTGTTTTGTTTGTGGGCGGAAGGGGCACCTAGCGAGGGACTGTTGGAAGAAAACCCCTCCCACAAAGCCAAAATGGCGGACCCCATAGGAATGGAAGGAGAGACCCTTCACCAAAGAATTGGAGAAACGGAGGTAGCGGCGGTCCGACCTGGGACAAAGGCAGACAGCCGCGTCCTGCCAGACGGTTGGGCCAGAAAGTAGTCCAGTCCGGGATGCTATTGAAAAGGCGGAGTCGTGCTAGAGGGTGGAAATGTTCTCCCTATAATTAGTGGAATGTGCGAGGATGTCACAGCCTCAGAAGAGGAGGGAAAATGCCCGTGTACCCGGGGTATGTGGGTAAACATGAAGTGAAGATGCTTCGCGACACAGGATGCAGTAGCGTAGCAGTGCGTAGGCAACTAGTCAATGACGACCAGCTATTTGGCCGCGACCACATGTGCATGCTAATAGATGGGAAGATTAGGAGGTTCCCCCTTGCGAGGGTGAGGGCGGATACCCCTTTCTATAGCAGTGAGGTAGAAGCAATGTGTATTGAGGTGCCCATCTATGACCTCGTACTTGCGAACATACCCGGGGTATGTTCAGAACCCGACATGACATGGTCAGAGAGGAAGGCTCCCAAAAGGGCATCGGGGGCGGACACCCGAGCCCAAGCCCAAGCCGCAGATGCAAAGCTGCCGGTAAAATCACTGGAGGGACCAGTGAGGTTGAGTAAGGAGGCACAGGTAGAGTGCACAATGGAGGCCCCAAAGGTTAACCCTTTGATGACGGAAGTCAAGGGAGTGGCTGAACGGAAGCAGCTAATGTATGTGGACGAGAGGGGGCATAATGAGGGTCGGCACGCGAGTAGAGTCCGTGCTCCGGCCGACACGGTTAGATAGACCGCGGTTACAGTGGGAGGGGCCATACTCTGTAACAAAAATAATGGGCAACGGTCATTATCGAGTGGACATAGATGGATGTCGAGTGGTTTACCACGCAAGATGTTTGCGGAGATGCCAAAATATAAAGGACACTGGACCCACGCGAACAGCGGGGGAAGGTACATTGGGCCAGGAGAGGCCACAAGAGGTGGCCGGAGTAGCCACAAAATGGCAGCAGAGATATAGAGGTAGGAGGGGCTCAGGAACTTGGAGTGGGGCACCCAAGGAGAGATTAGCAGGAGCTAATCTACAGAGAGTTGCATCTGAGGCAGCGAGCTCTGGTACGGCAGGCATCGCCTGTGGGCATGTGGGTGTTGGGCGTGATGAGGAATCCTGAGAGTTCCAAGCAGATAGGGCATTGATAAGGTGGCAAGGTTTACGTTCGAACTGGGGTTCAGACGACAGTCACTGGCTGTCGACTGAGCACTGATAAGAACATAAATGTTCCTCCGTCATTTTGAACATCAATTTAATCCCGTAATCCTGCGACAGTATTCACGTTCAAATTTGTAAAATGCTCGTTCTCTGAGAGATGCATATTTACTGCACTCCATAACGAAGTGCCATACTGTTTCTAGTGCACCTGAGCCGCGCATAAGCGTTCACTTACGAGGATGGGTGGTTGCATATGCCTCCCCTTTTCTATCATAAGTTTGTGGTTACTTATTTATTGGTGTTGAATGTCACATATTTATGCACAATGGCTAATCGTGATCGTGTCAGTTTTACGGGTGGAGGAAGCCGGAGTACCCGCAGAGAACCACCGAGCATCGAACAACGCCAGTTCCTCACCATTTTTGGTTACGTACACTCAAACGAGTAAATATGTTTCTGGCCTTGGGGGATGTTGTACAGATCAAATAAGGCTCCAGGTGATATTTGTTCTTAAATTCTCGATAAGTTCTTCAAATTTATTTTTTTCAGTTTTCCTGTTGTCAGCAAATATAGCATTATAAAAATTATATAAATGGGTCTCTTACAGATTTTCTCTTATTGTTGTGTATTTTAAAGGTTGAAACGGAATTTTCTGTTCAAATTTATTTTCAGGATTATAATTGGCTATAAGCTGCTGATATTTAACCAACATTGAGTCCGGCATAGTGTAATTCTCCGATTCAGTTAGCCTCTGATAACAAGGAAGGGGTTTGGAGAGAATATAATTTTGATACAAACTTGGCCAACTGGATTTTGGCATCTATGTGCAGTGGGTATTGTCCAAGTTCAGCTCTCACTGCATGGTTCGGTGATTTATTGTTCACATCCAGGACTAACTTACAGAACTTACAGAAAAGAATATGAACGGTTTCACATGGCGATTTATCAATATTGGCATCGTTGATTTCCGTGGCTCACCATTCACTGCCGTACAAGAGGATGGGTTTTATCAGGATGTTGAATTGTTTTAGGTAAACCGAAACAGGCGGAGGGCGCTTTCTTTTAAAGTTGTTGTTCAGGCTGAAGAGGGCTTTTAAACCTTTCAGTTTGAGATCTTGTTGCGAATTCTGTAGTTTGCCGTTGGATGTAAACGAAAGTCTCAGATATGTGTACTGATGGGCGTGCATAAGGTCATTGTTCCCCATTTGAAAACCATGGGGCTCCTTATTCTTTCGCGACACTAAATGTCATAAATTTATTACAGATGGGGTTGGAATGCATCTTGCATCTCAGCGCCAAATATAATGAAACTGTCAATGACGCTGTAGCTTGCGGCAGCCCTGGAGCGCCACCTCCACTTCAGTTAGTAACCACTTCAGTTAGTAACCTGATATATCGGGTTATTATCCTGATATATCAGGTCATTATCCTTATATATCAGGTTATTACTCTGATATATCGGGTTACGGCGCCACCAATCTAGAATGTCGTCTCATCGGCGGGGGCTGGCCATTGGTCGGTCAGACACCGGCATAATAATTCTGTTATTACTTTTGAAAATGACGGACGTGCGCGAAATAGCCAAGCTCTATTTTAAAATTTGTTTGTCACCTCAAGAAATTCATAAGACTATCTCAGAGATTAACGGGTTAAATTGAAGCAGCAGGAAAGACTATACAACCGTCTAACAAAGCTGCATGTGCTAATCCCAGACTTGAAATCACAATCGTAATATGAGATAACACCACATAGGACTTAGGGATGGGAGTACAGATACGATTGGGGAGGCCATATAAATGGCCGGAGGCAGAAAAATAGAAGTGTGGAGGACTCCAAGGGCCTGATCACACATCCGGGAGGGGGAGGGGGGGGGGGTATAGGTACATTCTGGGAGGCCTAACAAATAACTAGAGGGACAAGAACAGAAGTGTGTGTTTGGGTGTGTGGGGGGGGGGGGGGGGGTCACCGGGAGTCTCTTTTATTGGTGGATTGCAGTGGTGGCGCTAGCATTTCCCCGATCGTGGAGACTGAAGTTCTCGACAGTGGGGGCCGGGAGATTGTAGGTATAAACTAGGTATAAACTAGACCGTAAGACCGTTATACACTGCCTCTTTCCCATCCGGGGCTCATTCCTCTGGGTGGAGGAGGAGTAGTATATAGTCGTCTTACAGAAGCTGTATTGGAGTACAAAGGGGATTCCCCAACATGCATGGGGAAGAGGGAGGCTTTGTATAAACTACTCTGAAAGACGGTTATCTACCGCGCCTCCCAGGATTGGAACCCATGTCTCCATATTGAGTAGGGCAGTATATAGCCGTCATACTCTACTGAGGCTTACACTATGCCGGACTCAATGTTGGTTAAATATCAACAGCTTATAGCCAATTATCCT
This sequence comes from Pictodentalium vernedei, assembly GCA_031216915.1. NCBI lineage: Eukaryota > Metazoa > Mollusca > Scaphopoda > Dentaliida > Dentaliidae > Pictodentalium > Pictodentalium vernedei. The sequence continues at coordinate 194,753,439 of CM062292.1, read as the reverse complement.
CAAAATAAATCTGAACAGAAAATTCCGTTTCAGCCTGTGAAATACATAGCACGAAGAGAAAATCCGAAAGAGACCCATTCAAATAATTTTTATATCGCTAAATTTGATGACAACGGGAAAACTGGAAGAAACAGACTAAGAACTTATCGAGAGTTCGCGAAAAAATATCACTTGGAGCAGCCTTATTTGATCTATACAACATCCCCCGAGGCGAGAAACATATTTACTCGTTTGCCTGTAAGTAACCACAAACTTATGATAGAAAAGGGGAGGTATATATGCAGCCATCCATCCCTGTACGTGAACGCTTTGCGGCTCGGGTGCAGTGGAAACAGAATGGCACTTTGTTATGGAGTGCTGTGAATATGCATCTCTCAAAGAACATGCATTTTACAAATTTAAACGTGAATACCAAGAATTTGTTGGATGGACACATCCGAGAGATTCATATTCCTGATGAGAAACAATGTGCCACAGCTTTGCGGTATCATCTGTAATATGATCCAGCAACTCTTAAAACAACGATAACAAGTTTTGTCAATCTGACACCATGAGGTGATATTAATAATATTATATTACAACCACTATAAGCCTAGATATTTACGTTTGTCATTTGGAATTAGTAATATTTTATGTTTCTATTTATGTTGATTTGCATGTACAAAGCAATCTGCCTTTGTTCTGGTGTATTTGCTTAATAAATCTTATCTTATCTTACCTACAGAGGCTAGAGTGCGGGCAAGAAACCATGCAATAAAAAAGAAGAGTTCCACCACAGGAGTGCAGGTCTCGCCAACAAAAAGCCTATAACTCTAGTAGTATAGCATGTACCCGGACGGGTCCGGTTGGTAGGACCCCGGGCAGGACCCCGGGAGTGACATCTTGTCCAGTGACCTGGTGGCGCCATGTTTGGTTGCCATGGTAACCCGCATGGGCGTCCATCTTGTGACGTCATCTTCATAGTGATGCGTTGTGTGAGTGTGCATGCGCAGCGCGTGTTGTTAGGGTGATACGTGTTTCCGTCGTACATTTTGTATACTGGAGGCCGCCATCTTGGTTTGTATGGTAGCACGTGGTTGATATGTGTCCCAATGGCTTTTAACAAAACAGGGGTATGTTCGGATGGTATGTTCGATTGAACAGGAGTAATTTCCCGATTCGTAGAATTACCACAAACAACCCGACAAACCCTCCAAATCACCAAAAACAACATTATTTTCCCAATTTATCGGTCTAGCACGTAGTGCTATAGTACCAAAAGTGTACAAGGGGGTGCGTCCGATTGAACAGGAGTAATGTTCTGGTTCGGATTTTCCCAGAATTTTTTTTGGATCCCTATCCCATGACGTTGTTTTTCCAATAAAAGACACGTTCCTTTGGTCATTACCCAGAATTCTCTGCTTCTATCTATATATGCAATAGTTTTCGTCTATCTGACCATGTTCCTTTGTCCTGGAGTATACTCCAGTAGCGTAGAAGAGCCTCCTATCAGCTGAAACAGCTTTGCTTATTATTACTATATTTAGCTGTTCTGGTCTGTTCTTGTTAGATCTGACACTATTCCGAGTACTCTTGTTGTTTCATATATCTAGATCATTTACATAGATTATAAGTAACCAATCAGATTGCTTGATTTCCCATAATCTGTATGCAGAGTTATCTCCCTTGTGTATAACAAAAACCTATATCATTTCCAAAGCCAATAAGCTATCGAGCAGTTACTGATAAGTCATTGCTCGAATGACTCGAAGCCCATCGAGCAAATGAGCTATCGAGCAATTGCTCGTTCGAGTGACTCGCACATATTGCTCGTCGACTCATTTCAGTATTTGAGGATACCTATGGCTCAGTATTGTATTATTTGAGGATACCTATCGAGGATACCTTTTATAGGATAATTATCTGAGGATACTATTACCTGTACCACAAGACATACCTATCCCAAATATCCCTTATAAGCTAAAGAGCCAAGAGAATAATTGCTCCATGAGCAATTGCTCGAACGACTCGAAGCTCATCGAGCAAATGAGCATTAGAGCAATTGCTCAATCGAGTGACTCGACATACTGCTTGAACAACTCGAATCCCATCGAGCAAATGAGCTTTAGAGTAATTGCTCGTTCGAGTGACTCCTTGAACGACTCTTCGACTCATGTCAGAAAAAGGGATTCTAGGGCCTATAAGGGATTCCGTAAGTAGGGTTTTTTTCTCAAATAAGCCAAAGAGCCAAGAGAGTAATTGCTCCATGAGCAATTGCTCGAACGACTCGAAACCTATCGCGCAAATGAGCTATCGAGTAATTGCTCGATCGAGTGACTCGACATACTGCTCGAACGACTCGAATCCCATCGAGCAAATGAGCTAGCGAGCAATTGCTCGTTCGAGTGACTCGACATACTGCGCGACGACTCATTTCAGAAAAAGGGATTCCATAGCCACAGGCGTTTTCAAAAAAGGATTCCACAAATGGGATTCCAAAAAAGTGATTCCATAAGTGGGATTCCGTCTTATGTCGAGTGGCACGCACATATTGCTCGAACGACTCGAATCCCATCGAGCAAATGAGCTAACGAGCAATTGCTCGTTCGAGTGACTCGACATACTGCTCGACGACTCATTTCAAAAAAAGGGATTCCATAGCCACGGGCGTTTTCGAAAAAGGGATTCTTAAAAAGGGATTCCGTAATTGAGATTCATAGCCGAGTCCGTAAAATTTGGATTCCGTGATTTGACATCAACACTCGAGGGTATTCCCTTCCCTATTATGACCCCCGATGGGTCTGGAGGTGGGATGGCTGAAATCGCACCCGAGGGGCAAGATATTTGAACCAGGCCCGAGGCTTGCCGAGGATCTGGTTCAAATATCTTGCCCCTCGGGTGAGATTTCCCCATTCCCACCTTCAGACTCATCGAGGATTATTTTTCTCCCCACACACGAGGATTACGTCATTATAGATAATCGGCGGCCAAGTGCTGACATACCCAATTTATCAAGTCGTAATCCTTTCGAAAAACGAACAATTTCATCGGAAAGATCGTACAAAAGTTAGGTATATACCATAGGTATATACTAAAAAATTGATCTGTAACACTGTCCGTTAAGGGGTTAATGAATTTGCGCGTGGGAAACTCTAATGTAAAGGGCATTGTGAGATTATTGATCGATCGATAAATTCGCGCAGTGATGTTATTAAATCTGCAGAGAAACATAGGGTTGAAACAAATGAAGTTTAATATTTGAATAATAATTAAATATTGAGTCTATATCAACAATATATTTAATTATTATTCAAATATTAAACTTGATTTGTTTCAACCCCATGTTGCAATTGTGCAGACGATGATGAAATAGTTCAGGCGACCTAATAAAATATGAAAATGAGTATGTCATGTGGGGTGGGTAGGATAGAAATATCCCACCCTGCTGTCTCACCCGGGACACGCGTATGTTTCACGTACGGGTGGGGGTGGGGGGGGGGGGGGGATTGATGCTTAATTGTGGCCTGCAGGCTTTGCTAAAGACATCCAGGATTTTGGTCATGTGGCTGTGCCCAAAATACGACGTTATCATCTGCTCATCATACTAAGTCATTCTACTGAGTTTCAAGAAAATTGATGCACCAATGCGGCCTGTAGTCTGCGCCAAAGAAATCAAAGATGGTTAATATGGCGGTCATTTTGGTCATGCGACTGCGCCCAAAATAAGACGTTTACATCTGCTCATCATACTGAGTCTTTCTTCTGAGTTTCAAGAAACATGACTCATAAATTAGGCCGGCAGGCCGCGATAAAGAAATCCAAGATGGCTGCAATGGCGGCCATCCTGGGCACCCGACCACGACCACAATACAACGTTCCCATCTAGGCACTAACCCACCCATCATAGCTTAGTTTAATAGTTTAATGCATTAACCCTTTACCCAACGTAACGGCCAAGACCGGCCAGCGCTATTCTAAAAAATCTCCAATTAAGTTTCATTATTTTTTCATTTTTTGTCTTGAAACCATAGGTTATGACCCCTCGTTGGAACGAGCTCGTCGAGCTCGTTCCAACGAGGGATCAAAACCTATGTTTTTGAGACAAAAAATGAAAAAATTAGTTATTCAAGATTCTTTTTTGCAAGTGTCGTCTGCATTTCATGTTAGGAAAAGGGTTAAACCATAATGACAGTTGCACAATACAAACATAACAAATAAGAAGATATAATAAACATGATGTATAATATAAAGTACTAATGACTTTTTTCTTTAACAAGGTGATCTCGCATACAGACGAATGACCAGATTATGTTAGAAATAATCCCACCTGCGGCAACCGCGTTGTGTCCTTGGGCAAGACACTTCACCCCCCATTGCCCACGTGGGGACACGGTGACGCTGTGTACTAAGGCGTACTGCACGTCGATGGTGCACCTGTCTTCAACCAATGCTAACCCTACTTGTGTGGAGTTGGTATGTTGGGGAGCTGACAGTTGTCGCCGTTGCTCGGTGGTTCTCTCCGGGTACTCCGGCTTCCTCCACCCGTAAAACTGTCACGGTCATGGTTAGCCATTGTGTAGAAATATGTGACCTTAAACACCAATAAATAAATAAATAATGTTAGAAATAATATTAATCGATTTACTATCACAGTTTTCCAATATATTATAGTATTTCTCCGAATCATTTAATTGTTCAAATTCTTTGTTTTCTTTTAGAATTTCTTCGAACCCCGTTTCCCTAATTTCGACATATGCCTCACAATCCATAACAAAATGTTTTTCGCTCACCTGTCATCTCCTATCATTCAGGGGCGTTGGGGGTTGTTTATGTCTACCCTTTTCTATTTCTAAATTGTGGTTACTAACACTAAGTCTAGTAAACAGTTCACGGGCCTGTCGAGATCTGGTGATTTTCAGATACGGTTCAAGCTTGTATTCATTTTAACTAATTGATACGTTCGTAACTTATTACTGCCTTTCATTTTGTTATCATTAAACTATCTTTTGCAAATCTTTCTCTAGACTGAGATTCTAGTACATCTTTCAGACGTTTTCCATTACTATTGGTTACCGTCTTAGCATCTGAAACTTTGATATTGTAACGAGATAACTGAGTTATCCAAGTTTTCATTTGATCGACTCCTTGAATGAGTTGGAGAGTATGTTATCGCCAGCAGTTTTGGATAATTTATCTCATATTTATGGAGATGAAAGATGGCATCGTTCACAATAGGATATCTACCAAAATCTCCTCGTGCTGCGTGATTAGATGCTTTTCTATTCAACATTAATATTTGTTTACAAAATTTCAAGTGGGCTTGTTCACAGGCTGTAGTGTCCGCAAAAGGAGTATTAAGGTCAGGGTACCATATCTCGCAACCATATAATAAAATTATATGAAATTTGGTTATGACAAGAAAAGAACTGTGTGCTGTAGCCTGCGCCATAGAAAAATGTAGATAGGCTCCCAGACTAACAGACCCACAGACCCTCAGACCCACGGCCATACACACCCTCTAATATAATAGCTTAGCTTGACTCTGGGCTTATTTCATTTGGTGTTGAAATTCAAAATGTATTCAAATCCTAACGGTAAAAAAGTTTATTACAATAGTCGTGAAAGTATCAAATGCCTCAAACACAGCAATTTTCTAAACACTGAGGGAAATTGATTCATCCGTTTTCGTAATCTTTTCTACCCGATCGCGAAAATAGTCCGAGGTCTGTGCACAAGCAATATTGAATACAAGGTCCTAATCAGCCGACATCGGTGTGAGTTACCAGTTTATTACATTGAGCGTTGAGATGTTGATGCATTAACGCTATTTGAAATAAATTTATTACACTAAGCGTTGAGATGCAAGATGCATTCTCACCCTATTTGAAATAAATTTGTTATTATATTTAGCGTTGAGATGCAAGATGCATTCTAACCCTATTTGTAATAATTTATTACATTTAGCGTTGAGATGCAAGATGCATTCTAGCCATATTTGTAATAAATTTATTACATTTAGCTTTGAGATGCAAGATGCATTCTAACCATATTTGTATTGAGATGTTGATGCGTTGAGATGCTGATGCATTAACGCTATTTGAAATAAATTTATTACACTAAGCGTTGAGATGCAAGATGCATTCTCACCCTATTTGAAATAAATTTGTTATTATATTTAGCGTTGAGATGGAAGATGAATTCTAACCCTATTTGTAATATTTTATTACATTTAGCGTTGAGATGCAAGATGCATTCTAACCATATTTGTAATATATTTATTACATTTGGCGTTGAGATTCAAGATGCATTCCAACCCCATCTGTAATAAATTTATTACATTTAATGTCGTATTACATTTAGGGTTGGAACAACCCTTCTTATATAATGTGGTGAGAACAGATTTACACCATGAGGGGGATAATGATGTGATTCAAATACCTGAATAAATAATTTAGTTACATGATCAATCATATGCGGAAGTGTTATTTTTAAGAGTTCGTTTGAAATATTATCACTCCCGGTCGATTTATTGTTTTTTAGACTTCTCAGAGAGTGCATTATTTCGGTAGCCGAGATTTTGTCATTATTCAATGGGTGTTGTATATACACTTCTGTGATTATAACATCGGATGCATTTTCGTGGTTTTGTGGTCGATACAAAAGCGTTTTAAAGAAATCAACAGGCCTAGATGATTGATCTCAACATTCTTCGTTCGAGGGGACTTAATTGTCTGCCAATAGGTTTTTGGATCTGAAGATGATAATTTTTCGAGGTTTTGCCGTATGTTTTTGAAGAGCATTTTGGATTTTTTCTTCGTTGCTCTTTTATACATTTTCTTACAATGAAAAAGCTTTTGCAACAGAGATCTATCCTGGGGGGGGGGGGGGGGGGGAGGGGGGGGGGGGGTGCTGCAGAGTCTTAAGTGAGTTTTGCATGGCGTATTTTAGATGTTTACTTTCATCATCAAACCATTTCCTTTTAGGTCTATTCTTTTTAGGGGCACGCAAAATTCTCATGGATGCCAGATTGTTTATGTCGGTCAGTATAATAGTCAAATAAGTTATTGCTTCTTCTGTACCAGAATCGTCATTAGTGTAATTTTTCATTATAAACTGCCGATTTTTAAACTGAATGTCTTGCCGCAAAAATGCCTCCAAAGTTCTCGTTGGGCTATCTTTGGTCCATATTCTGAAAGTTTGCCTTTCTTTCTGTCGTCAGTGCAACGAATACTTATTTCATTGCTCATTAATTAGTCACGTAATTTCTTCAAAATTCACAAACCAACAGTATAGCTAATATAATCACCCTTGATGAGATCGAGAACAGTAGGCATTATGACTTTGTGTCAGCGTTTAATGGCACAATAACCAATAACACAAATGATACATTCTCCTCCCCCTTTTCGTTGACTGATCTTAATTGTAAGTATTATAACCCGAACAAATCCAAGACTTGCCCACAGTTAATAACAAAACCTTTTCTGTCTTCAATATGAATTGCCGCAGTCTTAACGCCAACTGGGACCACCTTCATGATTTAATCTGTGATATCCAACCGAATAAGAATTTATTTGATATCATTGGCCTAACTGAAGTTTTTAATATTCGACAAAACATTTCATATGAGTTTGAAGGTTATCATCCCTTTATTACTCGTACGCGACCTCCAGAAGATGACGGTAGGGGTGGGGTAGGAGTATTTATAAAGGATAACATATCTTACAAAGTACGTGAAGACTTGTCAATATTTATACCCTATGTGTTTGAATCTGTTGTCGTAGAAATAACAACGAAACATAAATGCATTGTTGGAATCATTTATAGACCTAACACTGCCCGTAAAGCCGATCTTGATATGTTTTTAAATACATTATACGGATTAGTGGATAAAATAAACTCTGAAAAGAAAACAGTCTACCTTATGGGTGACTTCAACATCGATTTACTTAGTTTTAATCGTCACACTAAAACAAACTCCTTTGTTGATTCCATGTTCTGCGAAGACCTTATGCCTGTTATCACAAGACCTACAAGAAGTACTTACCAATCAGCGACCCTAGTTGACCATATATTTCGTAATAATACCAGTAACTATACTTGTGGAATCATAATTACAGATGTGAGCGATCACTTTGCCTCATTTTACATGGAAGAGCTCCATAAAAAACAATATAATGACAGCCGTTTACTTAAACGATCCTTCAAACAGGAGAACCTTGATAAATTTTAGGCCCTATTAAATACGTGTGATTTTTCGGACACTTTCACTTCGCCATGCCCATCTGAAGCTTATGACTGCTTTCCAGATAACTTTAACGAAGCATTTGAAACCGCATTTCCTCTAAAACGCGTGTCTATTCCGAAGAAGTTTATTAAGCGTAAACCTTGGATGACATCTGGACTGCTCCAATCACCATTATTAAAGAAAAGATTACTTGTGAAAAAACTGAAGTCTCCCACAATCGAAAATGTCGAACAGTACAAAAATTACTGTATAATTTTTAATAGACTCAAACGTGTTTGTACGGCTGACTATTATAATACAGCTCTAACAGCCAACAAAAACAACCTTAAAAAATGTTGGGAAATATTGCGACAAGCAATCTGCAAATCAAATCGTACTGACGTGTTATCACCAAGTTTTCTTGACAGAGGAGTGGAATATACCAACCACAAAGACATTACCAACAAATAAAATTGTTTTTTGTGAATGTAGGCAAAAAGGTTAATAGTGAATTACCAACAACTGGTCACCATTTTTCGGAATTTCTCAATAATAGTACTACTAATTCATTTTTGTTACTCCAACATGTCCCGAGGAGATCATTAGTTGTATACGTAATCTACACCCCGAGCATAGTAAAGATATAATGGGTTATCTACCAAGCTATCAGAAGATATATCAACAGAAATTGTCCAACCAACAACACATATCTTAAATTTATCGTTTTCCACTGAAATTGTCTCTTCAAAACTGAAAATTGCTGAAGTTATCCCAATTTACAAATCTGGAGACAAACAAGTGTTTAACAACTATCGACCAATCAGTATTTTACCAGCCTTTTCAAAAAGTTTGGAAAAAATTATGCACTCCACAATACACCCGATACTACATCTTATGAATAATGTCGCTCTTTAGAATGACAAGCCATCAAAAGATTGCACATTATCCCTCTTTCTGAACTTCTCAAAAGCCTTCGATACAATTGACCATAATACTTTGATCGAAAAAACTGGGACATTACGGTTTTAGGGGCGTGGCAAAATCTTGGTTTTAAGACTATCTCAATGATCGTAAACAGTATGTACAACTTCTTGATGCAGTTTCCGATCTTGAACATGTTTCTATTGGTGTACCTCAAGGCTCTATTTTGGGTCCCCTTCTTTTTCTAATATATATATATTTGATATATGTAATTCAATACTTCGGAAAATCTTCACATATGCGGATGACACAACAGCCCATACATCTGGCAGTAACCTAGACAGCTTAACCCTTTACCCAACGAATCGCCCACATCCGCCCACGTAATATGCAAATTCAGCAGCTGAAAAAATATTATTTTTCGAAAACTTTCAACAAAGCCATATCATGTGACCCCTCTTTGGAACGAGCTCGTTCCAAAGAGGGGTCACATGATATGGTTTTGATGAAATTTTTTGAAAAAAATTAAAAAATGATATTTAAAATAATCAATTTTGAAATCATCTGCGTTGGGTAAAGGGTTAATAAATAATGTAAGCTTTAGCGAATGGTGTGGCTACCCAACACACTTACTCAGAATGCCAATAAAATAAATAGATAGAGAGATAGATGGAGAGATAGATACAGACATTCGCATTTTTATATTAGATAAAAAACCCAATTCCCATACGGACCCCCTATTCAGGCAGCACCGTATTTTAAAATTATGGATCTTTATTATCTCCATGTTCTTCTCATATTTATGCATGACTGATCAAACAACAAATTACCTGAAAGTTTTAACAACTGTTTTGATGTATATCAAAATCCCTCTGGTATGAACACCAGACAGTGTAGACAAATCCAGACCCGAACACCAAGAACAAAATTTTCAGCTGAACTCCCCATACACACATTTTTCATGTTCCTGGAGCAACCTAGAACATGCTGTCCAGCAATATGACCGTAAACTGTTTTAAAAAAAACAATGTTAGACAAGTATTTTAGTCAGTACTCATCCCATATAGAATGTGATAATCCACAATGTCCAGACTGTACAAAATAGTATAAAACAGCTTCTTAAATGTCAACCTGATCTACTAAATGTTGTCGGTCTCGTCCTGCAACCATTTGACTAAGCAAGTTAAGTTGCCTGTGTGGTCCTTCTCGCTACTGTTGACCGCATTCCTAACGAAACAAAAACCAATTGACAAACATAAGACCCCCGTGGGAACCCCGGGAAGTGAGGTAGTGCTTGTTTACTGTGGAAGACAAGCTCTGTTGTACTGGTAAAATAGGACCCAGTCACCTAGGGCTTGGGGTGGAAGTCCTTTGAAGTGGACAACACGTGAATAAACTATTGACTAACCTTGACTGCATCTTCATATTGTGGTCACTATTAGCCATTGTGCGCTAATTAAACACAAATAAAAAAAATAAATAACTAAATAAACAAACACAAGAGTGAAAAACAAAAATCTTTAAAACATTCATAGAGACCAGAATATGTGACCGCCATTGGAGCGAGTCCATCCCCCTCCAATGGGATGCCGCGTGGTCTGGTTTCGCTGAAAAAAAGTAATTAACAAGCATGGTTTAAATTTGATACTGTTCATGTTGATAAAAATTCCCTTTTACACCCAATTCGAGTTGCTGTTGCAATTGATGTGATTCTTGTTGCTCTCTAAAGTCTAAAAGAATGGTTTTAGCGCGCTGAAGGCGCACTGGGACGTTCTGGGGCAAACCCTTTTCGACCCTCGTTTACGGTATGTTATGATTTCATTAATTTGAGACAGCGTCATAAGCATCATGTCTGGGCGGTGAAAAGGTGGAAGAGGATTGGAGTTGATGTTTCTTGTTGTTATGCTTCAGGCAAGTATAGTCTGCCGCTTGTGATTTTGTGGCGAAGATAGGCCTTCATCGGCAAGTATAGTCTGCCTTGGGCTCTTAACTGGAGTGTATGGTTTCGGCGATTTGACGTGTGAAAGAAAACTGAACTTAACAAGGTGCCACCCAACCTGAACATTCCTGGTTCAGGTAACAGGCCTGCTATTTTCATTGGGTCGGCTTGTTGCTGTTGTTGGTAAAACTACTTTTAAAGGGACAGAGGGCTCAGGATGGACTTATTATTTTTACTATTTTCGCCCGAGGTCGAGGCTTATTGCACCTTCGATACAATGGCGAGGTATAAGACAGAGGAGGACCAACACATGCAGGTTCAACTCAATAAACTAATATTTCAACAGGCTACAATCAACGGGTATACGTTAATTATTACAATTTCATGACTAAAAACTACTATCTGGGGCCATCCTTGAAGGATGGTACTCTGCAGAACATTTCGAATACCACTTCACGTAAATAACAGTTCCCCCTCTGCCAAGAATAATAGTATCACAGCCAGATAGGCTATGACATTCTCGAGCAGCATGTTTTTATTGATCTATTGTTTTTTGATGATTGTATTTCTATTTGTTAAATATGCTGCCAAATAAATATCTATCTATCTATCTATCTATCATCAAACCATTTCCTTTTATTTTTTTTCTTTTTAGGGGCACGCAAAATTCTCATGGATGCCAGATTGTTTATGTCGGTCAGTATAATAGTCAAATAAGTTATTGCTTCTTCTGTACCAGAATCGTCATTAGTGTAATTTTTCATTATAAACTGCCGATTTTTAAACTGAATGTCTTGCCGCAAAAATGCCCCCAAAGCTCTCGTTGGGCTATCTTTGGTCCATTTTAGGATAAATTTAGATTGGGTATAACTGTATTTTGGAGCGTTTTGGGTCGGAAGATTATGGCATAGATTTTTTAAGTGTAGCGCCAGTTGACAGTGGTCAGGGTGCTCAGTTGGCTCATTAACCCTTTACCCAACGTAACGGCCAAAACCGGCCAGCGCTATTCTCAAAAATCGCCAATTAATTTTCAAAATATTTTCATTTTTTGTCTCAAAAACATAGGTTATGACCCCTCGTTGGAACGAGCTCGTCGAGGTCGTTCCAACGAGGGGCCATAACCTATGTTTTTGAGACAAAAAATGAAAAAATTTAGTTATTCAAGAATTGTTTTTGCAAGTGTCGTCTGCTTTTCATGTTAGGTAAAGTGTTAATACAAAACTAATCCACAAATATTTATCCAGTACTATTATGTAATCTACGACACTCGCTCCATTATATTGGTAGCTGGTAAATTTACCCATTGCATCTCTCTTACTCCTCTCATTGACTATTCTAAGTTTTGCTGCTTGACGCAGGGCCAGAAGCTCTCTTCCATAACTATTAGTCATTTTGTCTAAGCTAAAGCGGTAAGAGCAAGAGTCAACGGTGTAGGAATCGGGAAGTGGGACGTGCAGTGCGGTATCATCTGTAATGCAATCAGGCATTTCTCCTGTTCGGAGTTGAAATCACACCCTAGTAAAATTAGATCATCACACCCATACACCCCCAGTTTTTGTTCAATATTTGCGAATGATACCGAAATACAACACCAGTGACGTTTTAAATACATTTTACTCTCATAATGCTTAACCCTTTACCCAACGTAACGGCCAAAACCGGCCAGCGCTATTCTCAAAAATCGCCTATTAATTTTAATTATTTTTTCATTTTTTGTCTCAAAAACATAGGTTATGACCCCTCATTGGAACGAGCTCGTCGAGCTCGTTCCAATGAGGGGTCATAACCTATGTTTTTGAGACAAAAAATGAAAAAATATAGTTATTCAAGAATTTTTTTGGCAAGTGTCGTCTGCTTTTCATGTTAAGTAAAGGGTTAAAAGAGTCACTTTCCACTTCATTTGGGCCCTTCAAACGGAAAAGCTGTAACACTTGAATCGTAAATGATAACTTGGGCCATTGTCGTCTCCCTGGCTGTACGACTAATTACAATAACAGACTTTCTAACTGTACGACCAACTGAGTTTGCACTGCCCGACAAACTGTAAACTGTTGTAAGAGAACTGAAAAGATGTCTTGGAATAATATACATGAACGCTTTATCATCCTTCGTAAATAGTCTTGTTACTTACGAGACAAATCGTACCAGACTAGTCGTACCCACAATTTGACAACTCCTACCCATTTTTCGTCTGGATAACTCGTACCCATGTTTGGATAACTCGCACCCACGTTTTGACAACTCCAACCCGTTCAAAGAGAAATGGATACGAGTTGTCCAGCTGTGGGTACAAGTTGTCAGGCATTTTCCATTTGGGCTCTAGTTGTCCAGACAAAAAATGGTACGAGCTTTTCAACTGAACCGAAGTGGAAAGGTTACCTTTACGTATTACGCCTTCCTCCACCCCATCCCATTGACTTTCTACAAACTCATCTATAGACCCAACTCAGTGTACATGTCCCACCATATCGAACAGAATAACTCAACCCAGTGCCCCTTTTTGCTCACCTGGCTGAAAGTGGGGAGGAGCTTTAGTGATCACTTTCTGTCCGTCGTCCGTTCGTTCGGCGCGAACTTTACATTATCGACTTCTTCCCACAAACCACAGGGCAAAATTAAACCAAATTTCATATGCATGTTCCTTATCATATGTCAATTCAAGTTTTTTTCCAAATAAAGTTGCCCCGCTCCATAGTGAGGCGTGGGGGAAAATGCTCCATTTTGTTTAAAAATCTACTCTCGTGAATCAGTGGTTACAATGACTTGATATTTGGTATGGAGTTTCGTTTTGAAGTTCATGGAACAATATATGCCTTTGTAATAGGAGGGGCAAGATTTTGGGCCCTGCCCAAAATTCTATTTTCTGAATCGATAATCCGAATTGAACCAAATTTAGAATTTGATGTTATTGAGTCACACGTACTTAATTCACGCAAAAATTGTCCCGTGTTCCCGTGGGAACTCCAAAAGTTAAAATAGACAATCAAATATTTCCAAATGCCCATATTTCCCAAACCACGCTGAACAGAGAACTGTTATTTGCTATGAAAGATCCTTAGGACCAGTAGAATAGAATGGTAAAATCAAATGACATCGGTTATGGCAGAGTGTTCTGTAGGGGAGGGGGGGGGGCGGGAGTCGAAAAAGTTATGAATCGGTATATTTGCAAAGATTTAAAACTTTCTTCTCCAGAACCACTGATCAGAATCTTGAAATTTGGCATACAGCATTCGGGGGGGGGGGGGGGGGGCAGATACAAGTGTGTTCAAATTAAACCCCTCGGGTCATATTTGGGCCCAATACAGGAGCCCGAATCTTAACTTACGGCAATATGGGGAATGAGCATTAGAAATCTTCTTCTCCAGAACCACCAGTCAAAATCTTTTAATATTTGGTATATTACGTGGGTCAGATTCAAGTATGTTCAAATCAAGACCCTCAGTTAATATTTGGGTTTCCTATGGGGCGAATTTTAACTTAGTGCAATATGGGGGATAATCTTTACCCAATTTGTTTCAAATTTCATATGTAGCTTTGGTGTGATGTCTACATGGGTGCTATTAAATTTGTCTGAATTTAGTTCAAAAGCATGCCCGCCAATTGGCCATCTTGAATTTGGCATATAAATTGTCAACAATTCCACTAGTACACCCTACAGGTCGCATTCCCTCACCTGCTCTTTTTCGGGTTTCATATGTAACTTTGGCGTGGTGTCTTTTCTGTAGAAACTTGATTGAATGACTTGACATTGCTGGATCTTTCTATTTAGTTGAGTCTTTTCTTGGACAAGTTGAGCTGCAGTGTCACTGACCATTTACAATACATATTCTCTATGTCTCCCTCAAAAACACAGTATTTAAAAACAAGTCTCAGTTTCACTCTAACAAAACTCTGAACAATATATATACCTCGCAAGTTCTGAAAAAAATGACCCTCGCTCCACCTCACCCCATCCCGCACACAAAACCCATTAGGGTCAATAAGGCAAGAATGTGCCTGACACAAAATTCGTCTAAGACCTCGAAAAATAATTTTAAAGCAAAATAAAATCACTCAATGACCCATTTACTACACCTTCCCGACCCGAGGTGGGGAGGGTGTGATGCGGACCGGTGGGCTTATTTTAACAAGTGTCTTTTGCGCCTATATTCTTTTCTGACTAAATTTGATCACAACCCCCATAAATTCATCCATGGTAAATTGGTCAAAAGTTAACTAATTTTCTCTCTCTCTCTGTCTCTCTCTCTGTCTCTTTCTCTCTCTGTCTCTCTCTGTCTCTCTTTCTCTCTCCAATCTCTCCACGTCCCACCTGCCTCTGCCTCTTTGCTTCTCTTTATCTCTGCATATCTTCACCTCTCGATCTCAATGAACCACTGGGTTACCACTACACATCGACAATTTCATCCAAAAATAGAACAATCCAATGATTGGGTATATCGTTCACATCGTATACTTATATTTTCTTTTTATTATTTTCATTTCAAGGGAATATAGATTAGGCCTGGTGTTAATGAGGCCGGTTGTTCTAACCACCCAGCGCACCTGTAAAATCATTTAAATTTGGGAGGGAGTGTTCGTAATTGTAATTTTTTTCTCATTATTAGTCTGTGTGAAACCTATTATTTTTGTATGGTTTCTTCTTCTTCTCTTTCTATATTCCGTCTTCTATGTACTTCCTTGTGTGCACGATAACTGGAAAACGAATTGTCTTGCTGATTTTTTGTAAACTGAATGACAGTCACAATTACTCGGCCACAAATGTTTTTTTTCAGATTCCTGGGGTATTGGAGGTGTCCATGGGGTGTTTTGAAGTGGGTCACGCCCATATCTCAGGCTTGGTATGACCCACGGACCTGGGACCAACACCAAATGAGCATGCACTCAATGGAGGTTCAAAATATGGGTGAAGGTCACCGAGGTCACCAAGGGGGCATTGAGTGCATTTTTCAGAATTACTGGAAATCACATTTTTACCCCTTAATGTATTCCCTAAGTTCATACATACATTTTACAATAAAAAAGTGGGCGTCGCCAAACATTTTGAAATTAGGTCACACTCATATCTCAAGCATGGTATGACCTATGGATATGGGACCAACAACAAATGCATTGAAGCTCAATGGAGGTTCAAATATGGGCCACGGTCAATGAGATCACTCAGGCGTCATTGGGTGCATTTTTCAGAATTGCTGGAAATCACATTTTCACCCCTAATGCATTCCCAAAGTTCATAATGCATTTTTACACTTAAAAAAGTGGGCGTGGCCAAACAGTTTGAAAGTGGGTCACGCTCATATCTTAAGCATGGTATGACATGTGGATCTAAGACCCACACCAAAATGATTCAAAACTGAATGGAGGTTCAAAATAAGGGTCAAGGTCACTTGCGCCACCAGCGGGACACTGAGTGCATTTTCCAGATTTGCTGGAAATCACATTTTATGACCCCAATGCATTCTGAACATTCATGCATCTATTTACCCACTCAAAAAAAAAAGAAAAAAAAAGAATGGGAGCCAAAACTATTGAAAGTAGGTCATGCTCATATTTCAAGCATGATATGGTGTATGGATGGATCTGGGATCAACATTAAATGAGTTGAAACACAATGAAGGTTCAAAGATCATTAAGGTCACCCATGAGACATTGAGTGCATTTTTTAGAATTGCTGGAAATATCACGTTTTATGACCCCCTAATGCATTGCCACAGTTCATACATCTATTTTGAAGCTTTGGATGATTGCAGGTAGTTTTTAAGTATTTGTGGGATATCTAATTTGTATTTGTGTAAAATGAATTAAATTTCATCTTGACTTCTGAACTAATTCAAACCCCGAACTCTTAATGAAAACTTCTGTTTTAATTATTATCAATATAAACAAATAAATATTTATAAAACCAGAGATGTAAATGAATAATCCTTTTCAGTCGTTCGTCTTTCAAAATAAAGAAATGAGTGGATTAATCTGGGCGCTGCCCTTGAACGACGAGAGAGAACTCAAAACAAAAATTCGGACAAAAAGTCATTTCTGATCGCAAGTTTAGAGAGTATTCAATCTAAAATCCGCGAAAGGTTGCAAATCGACTGCAAAATTTTAACACCCAGATGCTATTTGCTCACTTGGGGTATCGATTTCCCCAAATCCTTTATCTCTGCTTACAATCGTGAACGAAATAAATAGATCGTACAGATAAAGTCGAAATAAACCGTTTAACGAAGATGTTTTATGTGAATGAACTACATTCATTGCGTAGATTTATTTATGTATTTATTTTAACTGCCGTATGTTAATCTTAGTGTTCTCATTCAAATAGACTTGTGATCAACCAGTTCTGTTGCTGTGGTCAAACGGGTTCATATTCAATCATCCAAGTTGATTTGGGGTTGATTTTTAACCAAACTGACTTTAGAGTGAATGTGCAAGCTTCTAGGAAGACCAGGAACTGGAGTTTTACTTAACAATAAGACAAAACACACCACAGCGTGGCATTACGGCTTGTGCTGGTGGTATGCTTATTTATTGCTGTAGATGAGTATCAAATCCACACTGTTAGCTTGGGAGACTTGCTTTCAAAACAAAGGTTATTTCCAAGATCAGACTAGAACAGTTGTTGATTATGAATGATTGGGAGGGAAGGGTTTCAGAGAAGCATCGAACCCGCGACCTCTGGCATACATTCAAAAGTGACGTTATAGTCGACTGAGAAACGTGGGATGACATATTTGAAAAGTAATATCAGTGAACACGCATCAATTTATATCGGTATTTGCACTTGACTGAACACCTCTATCAAGATAATGAAAAATCTAGCTCACTTTTAAAAGTTGGAGAGAACTGGATTGCTGAGGCGTTCCCAAGTTTATTTTCTTTTCGAGTGTGAAATGTTATTTGAGCTGGAGCCTTCAGTCAAAATTCATTTGAAATTTCAGAACTTCCATCAAGAACTTGGAAATGTATAAAACACGGACCCCACTCGAAGGTAGAGAGTGGGGGAGTTCTGCATTCCGGAAGGCAGCAGCAAACGTCTTATAGTCCAGGCACATTAGACATAAAAATGAGAAAGTAAGGAAAAAAATCGGAGAAAGCTGATTTTTTTATATGTTTCCTGGACACATATTACGGATAAAGTGTGAAAAGTCCCCGCGAATCCGAGTTGAGCTTTTTTAGTTATAGCGTTTTTTTGATGAAAAAAAAAATTTAAAAAAAAATTCGACCCAGCTCCATATTTCTCATTCTTATTTGCCTTAGTAGGGTGAGAATCATAAATATCGTGCTGAATTATATTGAGAATACATATCCCCAACAGAAAATGCCAACTTTGTACCAATCCTCACACTCAATGGTGAAATATTCACGAAAATGTACAAAATTACGAAAAAAAATTTATTGTTTTCATACACACAACGGTACACAACGTCCATTAAATCAAATCTACGACTACTTTGGGAGTTAAATTATATATCAAATATTGCAGAAAAGCAGTGGCTTTATAATGATATATAACAATAGTCATTTATTCCATAATGAACTGGTGAAACGTGTGAAATATTAACCATACCCCCTAAACTCAAATTCAAACGGCATCGACTTTTCTCATTCAAATACCGTATTATACGTTTGTCCAGTGACGTTTGACCAACCACTTTATATCAAAGCAGTGGAGATTGTGTCTTCGTCAGATAAGTTGACAAAAGTTTTCGTTAGACTCGGCGGCTTCCATATTATTATGTCATATTTAGGGGCAATTGGTTCGATCATGGCTGGTAGCGGCTTGGATGAACTTTGGGGGACTGTTTATGCTGGTGGGTCAATCCATCATTTGATCAGTGGTCATGCATATTCAAGAGCAGTTTGTGCCCATTTGCTAACACAAATTGCCATTACAAAACTTGTGTTTGAAGAAAGCCGAACACTAGATAACATAGACTGCACAGAAGTCAATGAAATATCCTGTGGACTTGCCAGAGGTGACTGTACAACAGCTGACGCTGTCAATCAAGAAAGTGTCAACCATCTACTGTCAAAATTACACGAACTGCTCCAGAATACGTCCGTAGGACGCACAGGAAAGCTTTGGGTACAATACTACGAGCAAATAGGTCTTCTCCAGTTGTTCTTGAGAGCAGAGCGCACAGGCGACTGGGAACTCCACACATATTGTGTTCGCAATATGATTCCAGTATTTCACGCAGGTGGTCATTTTGCATACGCAAAAAGTTCTCATCTCTATTTGCAGCAGATGAATGAGCTAACAGAAATAATGCAACAGGATGATTTGAAGTTGTTCACTGAGAAAGGTTACTTTACCATAAGGCGCTCAGATAAATTCTGGGACGGGATATATTCTGATCAGACCATAGAGCAGTGTTTAATGAGAATGTTCAAGCTCCCTGGTGGTCTCACACATGGCAGGGGAATAACCGATAGCACTGTTGCGAAATGGGTACATGGACTACCTCTTTGCCTTCCGATATGTAATGCTCTCGAAAATTTTGTTCATGTTCACACTTGTCATGGCGAACAACATCGGGATCTCCGTCAAAGTTCACAATTGACTGATGCCAATGATATCACCAAATTATTGAACTGGCTCAGAGTACATTCCCCCTTTCAGAATAGAGATCCACTACAATTAGTCTCTATAGCGACCGGGCTTGTGGCCGACGAAACTGTGAACTGTGACCAAGTTCGCAAAATTGGTGAATGTTGCGTATCGAATGTTGTAAGCAAAACGTTCAACAGCATCAAACTACGACGTGTTGACACTGTGAAGTCTTTCGCATCGATGGCAAATAGCATCAAAGTCCGTGGAAGTAAGGTAGTGATTGACCCCACAATTCTGTTCAACCGCATCACATGTGTTATTCAGTCACAAGCAGAAATGGAAGAGTATCTCAAATATGAACTCGCCCCGAAACCACCAGCATTGTTTGATTCTGCTGGAATGAGGAAGACACAGAAAAGCACGCTCGGTAAGATCCTCAAAACATACGGTTCCGAGCAAACTAAAATCCCAGAACATTCTCTGTTTGTTGTAGATGGTGGATTTTTATTGAGGGCAGTTGTATGGCCTAAACAGTCGTCATATAAGGACATATGTACATCATATTCCAATTATCTAGTGAGACATTTTGGGGCGAACGTCGTGGTTGTTTTTGATGGTTATGCTTGTACAATGTCGACAAAGGGCATGGAACAAGCCCGTAGATCTAAAGACAGGTATTCCATTGATATCAATATCTCACCCGAGTTACCAGCCACCACACCCCAATCCGATTTCCTTGCAAATGCCAAGAACAAAACCCAACTGATCGATCTTCTAATGCAAGAGCTATCTGCTATCAATATTCAGTCCAAGCAGGCCGAGGCTGATGCTGATGTACTGATAGCCGAAACTGCACTTGACATCGCTCGAGATGACAACAATGTTGTCGTTGTGGGAACAGACACAGACTTGTTAGTCATTCTTACCTCTCGAGTTCAACCGGGATGTAATATTCACATGATGTATTCCATTACCCCAAACTTACTAGTTTCAGTTAGTGAAATAGCAACCAAAATGGGTGACCATAGAAGCAACCTCCTTGTAGCACATTCTGTAAGTGGTTGTGACACTACTTCTGCACTCTTTCGAGTTGGTAAGAAGAAAGTATTCAGTACAATTGTCTCCGATGTTACTAGCGACTCACAACAGTATGTCAACACAATTTTGGCGGATGACAGTACACCAAGTGCAGTAGCCGCTGCCGGGGAACAACTTCTCCTGATCTTATACTGGAGTAAAACTGTTTCCTCTCTCGACCAATATAGATATGTCACTTACAAGCGTTATGTAGCAAAATCTAAACTGAATAAACCCATCGACCTAGCCTCACTCCCACCAAGCAGCGATGCTGCAAAACTGTTTCCTCTCTCGACCAATATAGATATGTCACTTACAAGCGTTATGTAGCAAAATCTAAACTGAATAAACCCATCGACCTAGCCTCACTCCCACCAAGCAGCGATGCTGCACAACAACATGTCTACAGATGTTATCTCCAGGTCCAACAATGGCTGGGCACTTCGCTTCCTCCGACGGATTGGGGGTGGTCGCTAGACAATGGACTTCTTGTACCGACTGCAGCCACAAAGCCATGTGCCCCCGATAACCTACTGAATCTGATCAGTTGTGGTTGCAAGAGTGCTTGTACAAAAAGGTGTGGGTGTAAGAAGGCAGGACTCTCTTGCTCAGGTTTGTGTAATTGCAGATCGGATTCTTGTAACAACCACAGAAACACTGTCCTGTCGGAAACTTCTGAGTTCGATGAATAATATGTATATAGGTCATGTCATTTCTGTATATAGCGTTGATAATAGTCAATGTAACTTAATCCATGTTGATTGATTTGTACATTCTGTAAATATTATTTATTGATTTTTGTACATTCTGTAAATATTATTTATTGATCTAATGCTGCCAGACACAGACGTGTCTGTTCGGTCCCAAGCCCGAAAATAGTTGAGTTCTCATGCTGACGAATTTTATGCCAAAGGGGGAACTCGGCCAGAAGCAGAGGGGGTCTTCCATAATGTCTATTTTGTAAGCAATGATAAAAGTCTTCAAATGGTGGTGGATTTTTTATCGTCTGTCCAACTAACATCCCGTTCTGTACTACGACCCTTTGGGCAAATCCGTTAGGAAAATCGTCATTTTTTGAGTAAATCTGATACTTTTTTGTGAATTTTCAATAATTTTTCGCAGAAATTGTCACAGAATGCACATTTTCCTCTAGGTAAATGTATATTAGACATTATGTAGCTCGAAATACGCGTAAACAAAAAATACAGTTGGATCAATTCGAGGTTACAAAGTTCGTGCGATTTTTTTTTGATTTTTTTCAAACGCGTTTTCGAAAAAAGGCTGTATAGTAGAAAAAAAAGCTCAACTGGGATTTTAGGGGACTTTTGTCTAATCGTTCAGTGACATGTACTCGACATTCCCTGAAAAAATCAACTTTCTCCGATTTTTTTCCCTAGTGAAACCTAATGTTCTTGGGCTATTAGAGCAGGAGAGACTAGTGACTACGAGTACCTGGGGGGTAAATATAAACATCACAGGAAGAGGCATCTACCGAAACCACACAAATAAATTGATTCTGAAGGGGAAACGAATCCTTAACCAAATGAAACTTATAGGGAGAAACAGTTTCAATAAATTTTTGGTGGAGAAAACCATTTGGGAAATGGTGGGTCTGCCAAGTATAACATACGGTACGGAAGTTGTAGCCCTAAACCAGACGGCTGTTAAGAGCTTCGAAATCCTGCAGAACGATGCAGGCCGATGGATAACAGGGTCGAGTAATGCCGCAGCGCTAGAAGCAATCGGGGGGGGGGGGGGGCGGGGAGCTTGGGTGGATGAGGATCAAGGACAGGATAGACCTATTGAAACTCGGTTATCTTAATTATTTGGTAAATCTCCCCGACAGCCGATGGTGTAAAGTAATGTTCCTGAGAATTTTCAACTCAAACATCAAGGCGGGTGGATGATCGAGGTGAGGGAGCTAGTAGAGAACTACTCATTGGAGATCTCGGACCTAGACGGTGGGGCAAAGCAGGGTAAAAAGATCGTCAGAGAAAGGGACATGGAGGATTGTAACCGTAATTGGCGATAGGGGGTCAAATCAAAGAGATCTTTGGGTGGCCTGCGTGGTAAAGAGAAGCCTAGCTTTGAAGAGTACCTTGATGGCACTTTTCGGGGTAACTGTTGTTCAAGCTGAGGTCGCGGTCCCTGGAGCTGAGAGGAAAAATGGGGAAAAACAGTAAAAAGGATTGCCAGATGTGTAATTTGGGCGTCGTGGAGACCCTGGAACACTTTCTTCTTGAATGCCCAAAATACCAGTCTAAAAGAACAAGATTCACGGGGAGTATAATGGGGAAGTGGGATGGGAGAATGAAGGACATGTGGTTGGGGGCGACTCAAGGGAGAGGGTTAATGTGCTAATCGGAGACATTGGGAAGAATGGGGCAAGGGATGCCATCAAGCAGTTCGTCTCCGAGTGTTGGGAGGAGAGAAGAAGCGTGGGAATAGGGAGGCAGTTGGTAGAACAGGGGTAACCAGTGCCTTCTCATACGAGAACCGCGACAAATCAGCGGCCGGCCAAAGTGTTATTATTATTATTACGGAAAATCCTTTTCCTTTGAACTCGGAATGCTCAAACTCTCATTTCTAACTTTTCAGCTTGTTTTTATTAATAATAAGCTTATAATTTGAGGTGGCAGGCGCGCAACCAGGATTCTATAATGGGGGTGCCCAAACATTTTTTTTTCTTTTCTGTTTTTTTTTTTTTTTTGGGGGGGGGGGGGGGCTGGGGGTGGGGGTACATAAAATTCGGAAGGCCTTTGGGGTTCGGGGCTTGTGGTGAATATTTGAAGGGGAGGGGCGGGGTGTAAAGGCTCCATCTCAACACCGGCTTCGTCAGTGAAACATGGAACATGGGAATGACAGTTTGGCCATTCACAGTGTCTTTAAATGCCGTTGTTAGTAATTCACAACGATATAATTGATGACCGAATGGTACAATAATTCATGGTGTAGTGGTATTTCAGTCTGTTCTTAATCGAAAGGTAGCGAGTTCGATTCCCTTCCATGATGTACAAGATTATTTATTTTGTTATTTTCAAAAACATCTCACAAGTGAAGATGATTTCCTGATAGCCTGGAGCAGAGTGTTTGTTGTAAATACTCTTGTTAAATCCGTTGTTGTTTAAATTCATGCAAAACAATAATCACCGAATCACAGGAAATCCATTGGGGTTCGGGGGCCTGAGGCGAATATTTCAGGGGGTGGGGTGCAAAGGCCCCACCTCAACCCCGGCTTCGTCATTGAAATATGGAAATGACAATTTAGCAATTCACAGTGTGTTTAAATGCCATTGTTAGTAATTCGCAACGATATAATTGATGTTTGAACGGTGCAATACTTCGTGGTCTAGTGGTATTTCAGTCTGTTCTTGATCGAAAGGTAGCGAGTTCGATTCCCCTTTATGATGAGCAAGATTTTTCATTTTATTATTTTCAAAAACATCTCACAAGTGAAGATGAATTCCTGACAGCCTGGAGCAGAGTATTTGTTATAAATACTCTTGTTAAATCCGTTGTTGTTTAAATTCATGCAAAACAATAATCACCGACGCAAGCTGCCATCATTGTTGCCTTTTCAGATTATTTCCAATAAAATCTGTTTCAGTTGTATTGTTAATAATGTATAATTGCGGGTAATGGTTTGTAGTGCTTCGTGGCCCAGTGGTAATTTAATATTATCGCAACCGGAAGATTCCGTGTTCGCTTCACCTTTGCGAAGCAAAAGTCAACTTGCTTTTTCTTTGTGAAATGTCTGACGATCAAAAAATAATTTCTTGGGACAAGTCATAAACACGTGAAACTTCAAATATTACTCAGTGACGCAGACTATCACTGCAGTTAAATGAAAGTTTTCTATGATAGTTTGGCAATGTGTTTGAATATAACTAAGATGACACAATTATAGCGTGCCTGATGCAGTACTTCGTGGCCTTGGGGTATTTTCATCTGTTTGTGATCGAAATATACCGAGTTCGATTCCACTTTATGATGTGCTAGATGACTTATTTTGTTCCCTTCTGACACATCGCCCAAATAAACATGTTTTCCTTATCGCATGGAGCCGAGTATTTGTAACAAATACTCTTGGTAAATCCGTTCTCTTGTAAACTCATGCAAAACAATAATCACTGACGCAAGATGTCATTGTCGCTTTTTCAAATGGTTTCCAATAAAATGAGTTTCAATTGTATTGTTTATATTGTATAACTGAGAATAAGGAATTGTAGCGCCCCGTGGCGCAGTGGTAGTTTATTGTAACTCCTGGCAAAAGGTTCCGTGTTCGATTCCCCTTTTCTTTATTAAATTTAATATCTGAAGAGTAAAAATGATTTCTTGGGGCAAGTATCTGTAAAAGAGTCTGAAACTCAAAATATTACCTACCCACTGACACAAACTGTGATTGTATTTTGTTGTGCTTGCTAAGAAATGTATTGACCACGCGATGGTTTGAAAATGACTTTATGTGTGTTGTACCGGCTCCGCGGTAACTTGAACTGTTAGACTTTTGATCTTGGGGTCCTGGGTTCGATTCCTCGACGAAGCACCAAGCCCTTGATGAAGTTCAATTCTTGTGACAAAAAGATTTTTGACACGGAAAAAACAAACGGCCTACAAATGTAAGAGCTGCCAGCGTTTAAAATCCATGAATGATTGCAAGGATTTTTGAAATTTTTACAGGATATCCAATTTGTTTTGTGTAAAATGAATTAAATTTCATCTTGATTGTCAAACTATAATTTAAACCTCGAACTCTTAATGAAAGCTTCTGTTTTACGTAATTGTTATTAGTGTAAACAAATAAATAATTATAAAACCAAAGATTTTAATGAATAATCATTTTCAGTCGCTCGTCTTTCAGACTGAAGAAATTATTATGGGGTAATCCAGGCGCTTCCCTGTCTCAAGTCGTCTCGATCACCCAAATCTCGATTTGAACGAAGGGAGAGAACTCAAAACAAAAATTCGGTCAAAAAGACATTTCTGGTTGCAAGTTTAGAGAGTATTCGGCCTAAAATCGACGAAAGGCTGCAAATTGACAGCAAAATTATAATACCTAGACGCTATTTGCTCACTTGGGGTCTCGATTCCCCCAAATCCTTTGTCTCTGTTTACTGTCGTGAACGGAATAAATAGATCGTACAGATAAAGTCGAAATTAACGAAGATGTTTCATGTGAATGAACTACATTCATTGCGTAGATTTATGTATTTATTTTAACTGTCGTACGTTAATCTTAGAGTGCTCATTTCAAATAGCAAAAATGAGATGTGAGCAACCAGTTCTGTTGCTATGGTTGATTTATTCTTAGAACGAATTAGAAAAGATAGATTTTGTCTTGGATGGATAGGGAAGATTTGGAAAATCAATTATCACTTCAAAATCAGTTGGGTTACAAAATCAACTGCATTGAGTTAATATTAACCCGATCGGGTTCTAATTCAATCATTCAAGTTGATTTTGGGTTGATGTTTAACTAAACTGACTTTAGAGTAAATGTGCAAGTTTCTATGAAGACCAGTTTTTTTTTTCAAAGAATCATTCAAGACGGAAACCTCGTCGACAGGAACTGGAGTTTAACTTAACAATAAGACAAAACACGCCACAACGTGGCATTACGGGTTGTGCTGGTGGATATGCTTATTTATTGCTATAGAGGAGTATTAAAGCTTGGGGGACTTGATTTCAAAACACAAAGGTTGTTTCAAAGATTAAACTTGAACAGTTGTTGATTATAAATGATTGGGAGAGAAAGGTTTCAAGGAAGGATCGAACCCGCGACCTCCAGCACACATACAAAACTAAAGTTTTAGTCGACTGAGCCACGCGGGATGACATATTTGTAAAATAATTAATACCAGTGAACTTGCGTCAATTTTTATCGGTATTTGCGCTTGACTGAACACCTCTGTCAAGATAATGAAAAATCAAGCTCACTGAAAGGTGGAGAGAACGAGATAGCCGAGGCGTTCCCAAGCGAATTTTCTTTTTGTGGGTGCAATACTATTAGAGCTGGAACCTTCAGCCACAATTCATTTGAAATTTCAGTACTTCCATCAAAAGCTTAGAAATGTATAAAACTCGGAAAATCCTTTTGCATTGAACTCGGAATGCTCAAACTCTCATTTCTAACGTTTCAGCTTGTTTTTATTAATAATAAGCTTATAATTTAAGGTGGCAGGCGCGCAACCAGCATTCAATAATAGGTGATGCCCAAACAATTCTTCTTTTTTTTTTGGGGGGGGGGGGGGGGTGTATATGAAATTCGGAAATCCATTGGGGTTCGGGGGCCTGGGGCGAATATTTCAGGGGGTGGGGTGCAAAGGCCCCACCTCAACCCCGGCTTCGTCATTGAAATATGGAAATGACAATTTAGCAATTCACAGTGTGTTTAAATGCCATTGTTAGTAATTCGCAACGATATAATTGATGTTTGAACGGTGCAATACTTCGTGGTCTAGTGGTATTTCAGTCTGTTCTTGATCGAAAGGTAGCGAGTTCGATTCCCCTTTATGATGAGCAAGATTTTTCATTTTATTATTTTCAAAAACATCTCACAAGTGAAGATGAATTCCTGACAGCCTGGAGCAGAGTATTTGTTATAAATACTCTTGTTAAATCCGTTGTTGTTTAAATTCATGCAAAACAATAATCACCGACGCAAGCTGCCATCGTTGTTGCCTTTTCAGATTATTTCCAATAAAATCTGTTTCAGTTGTATTGTTAATAATGTATAATTGCGGGTAATGGTTTGTAGTGCTTCGTGGCCCAGTGGTAATTTAATATTATCGCAACCGGAAGATTCCGTGTTCGCTTCACCTTTGCGAAGCAAAAGTCAACTTGCTTTTTCTTTGTGAAATGTCTGAAGATCAAAAAATAATTTCTTGGGACAAGTCATAAACACGTGAAACTTCAAATATTACTCAGTGACGCAGACTATCACTGCAGTTGAATGAAAGTTTTCTATGATAGTTTGGCAATGTGTTTGAATATAACTAAGATGACACAATTATAGCGTGCCTGATGTAGTACTTCGTGGCCTTGGGGTATTTTCATCTGTTTGTGATCGAAATATACCGAGTTCGATTCCACTTTATGATGTGCTAGATGACTTATTTTGTTCCCTTCTGACACATCGCCCAAATAAACATGTTTTCCTTATCGCATGGAGCCGAGTATTTGTTACAAATACTCTTGGTAAATCCGTTCTCTTGTAAACTCATGCAAAACAATAATCACTGACGCAAGATGTCATTGTCGCTTTTTCAAATGGTTTCCAATAAAATGAGTTTCAATTGTATTGTTTATATTGTATAACTGAGAATAAGGAATTGTAGCGCCCCGTGGCGCAGTGGTAGTTTATTGTAACTCCTGGCAAAAGGTTCCGTGTTCGATTCCCCTTTTCTTTATTAAATTTAATATCTGAAGAGTAAAAATGATTTCTTGGGACTAGTATCTGTAAAAGAGTCTGAAACTCAAAATATTACCTACCCACTGACACAAACTGTGATTGCATTTTGTTGTGCTTGCTAAGGAATGTATTGACCACGCGATGTTTTGAAAATGACTTTATGTGTGTTGTACCGGCTCCGCGGTAACTTGAACTGTTAGACTTTTGATCTTGGGGTCCTGGGTTCGATTCCTCGACGAAGCACCAAGCGCTTGATGAAGTTCAATTCTTGTGACAAAAAGATTTTTGACACGGAAAAAAACAAACGGCCTACAAATGTAAGAGCTGCCAGCGTTTAAAATCCATGAATGATTGCAAGAATTTTTGAAATTTTTACAGGATATCCAATTTATTTTGTGTAAAATGAATTAAATTTCATCTTGATTGTCAAACTATAATTTAAACCTCGAACTCTTAATGAAAGCTTCTGTTTTACGTAATTGTTATTAGTGTAAACAAATAAATAATTATAAAACCAAAGATTTTAATGAATAATCATTTTCAGTCGCTCGTCTTTCAGACTGAAGAAATTATTATGGGGTAATCCAGGCGCTTCTCTGTCTCAAGATGTCTCGATCACCCAAATCTCGATTTGAACGAAGGGAGAGAACTCAAAACAAAAATTCGGTCAAAAAGACATTTCTGGTTGCAAGTTTAGAGAGTATTCGGCCTAAAATCGACGAAAGGCTGCAAATTGACAGCAAAATTATAATACCTAGACGCTATTTGCTCACTTGGGGTCTCGATTCCCCCAAATCCTTTGTCTCTGTTTACTGTCGTGAACGGAATAAATAGATCGTACAGATAAAGTCGAAATTAACGAAGATGTTTCATGTGAATGAACTACATTCATTGGTAGATTTATGTATTTATTTTAACTATCGTACGTTAATCTTAGAGTGCTCATTTCAAATAGCATGAATGAGATGTGAGCAACCAGTTCTGTTGCTATGGTTGATTTATTCTTAGAACGAATTAGAAAAGATAGATTTTGTCTTGGATGGATAGGGAAGATTTGGAAAATCAATTATCACTTTAAAATCAGTTGGGTTACAAAATCAACTGCATTGAGTTAATATTAACCCGATCGGGTTCTAATTCAATCATCCAAGTTGATTTTGGGTTGATGTTTAACTAAACTGACTTTAGAGTAAATGTGCAAGTTTCTATGAAGACCAGTTTTTTTTTCAAAGAATCATTCAAGACGGAAACCTCGTCGACAGGAACTGGAGTTTAACTTGACAATAAGACAAAACACACCACAACGTGGCATTACGGGTTGTGCTGGTGGATATGCTTATTTATTGCAAAAGAGGAGTATTAAAGCTTGGGGGACTTGATTTCAAAACACAAAGGTTGTTTCAAAGATCAAACTTGAACAGTTGTTGATTATAAATGATTGGGAGAGAAAGGTTTCAAAGAAGGATCGAACCCGCGACCTCTAGCACACATACAAAACTAACGTTTTAGTCGACTGAGCCACGCGGAATGACATATTTGTAAAATAATTAATACCAGTGAACTTGCATCAATTTTTATCGGTATTTGCGCTTGACTGAACACCTCTGTCAAGATAATGAAAAATCAAGCTCACTGAAAGGTGGAGAGAACGAGATAGCTGAGGCGTTCCCAAGCGAATTTTCTTTTTGTGGGTGCAATACTATTAGAGCTGGAACCTTCAGCCACAATTCATTTGAAATTTCAGTACTTCCATCAAAAGCTTGGAAATGTATAAAACTCGGAAAATCCTTTTGCATTGAACTCGGAATGCTCAAACTCTCATTTCTAACGTTTCAGCTTGTTTTTATTAATAATAAGCTTATAATTTAAGGTGGCAGGCGCGCAACCAGCATTCAATAATAGGTGATGCCCAAACAATTCTTCTTTTTTTTGGAGGGGGGGGGGGGGGTGTATATGAAATTCGGAAATCCATTGGGGTTCGGGGGCCTGAGGCGAATATTTCAGGGGGTGGGGGTGCAAAGGCCCCACCTCAACCCCGGCTTCGTCATTGAAATATGGAAGTGACAATTTAGCAATTCACAGTGTGTTTAAATGCCATTGTTAGTAATTCGCAACGATATAATTGATGTTTGAACGGTGCAATATTTCGTGGTCTAGTGGTATTTCAGTCTGTTCTTGATCGAAAGGTAGCGAGTTCGATTCCCCTTTATGACGAGCAAGATTTTTCATTTTATTATTTTCAAAAACATCTCACAAGTGAAGACGATTTCCTGACAGCCTGGAGCAGAGTATTTGTTTTAAATACTCTTGTTAAATCCGTTGTTGTTTAAATTCATGCAAAACAATAATCACCGACGCAAGCTGCCATCATTGTTGCCTTTTCAGATTATTTCCAATAAAATCTGTTTCAGTTGTATTGTTAATAATGTATAATTGCGGGTAATGGTTTGTAGTGCTTCGTGGCCCAGTGGTAATTTAATGTTATCGCAACCGGAAGATTCCGTGTTCGCTTCACCTTTGCGAAGCAAAAGTCAACTTGCTTTTTCTTTGTGAAATGTCTGACGATCAAAAAATAATTTCTTGGGACAAGTCATAAACACGTGAAACTTCAAATATTACTCAGTGACGCAGACTATCACTGCAGTTGAATGAAAGTTTTCTATGATAGTTTGGCAATGTGTTTGAATATAACTAAGATGACACAATTATAGCGTGCCTGATGTAGTACTTCGTGGCCTTGGGGTATTTTCATCTGTTTGTGATCGAAATATACCGAGTTCGATTCCACTTTATGATGTGCTAGATGACTTATTTTGTTCCCTTCGGACACATCGCCCAAATAAACATGTTTTCCTTATCGCATGGAGCCGAGTATTTGTTACAAATACTCTTGGTAAATCCGTTCTCTTGTAAACTCATGCAAAACAATAATCACTGACGCAAGATGTCATTGTCGCTTTTTCAAATGGTTTCCAATAAAATGAGTTTCAATTGTATTGTTTATATTGTATAACTGAGAATAAGGAATTGTAGCGCCCCGTGGCGCAGTGGTAGTTTATTGTAACTCCTGTCAAAAGGTTCCGTGTTCGATTCCCCTTTTCTTTATTAAATTTAATATCTGAAGAGTAAAAATGATTTCTTGGGACTAGTATCTGTAAAAGAGTCTGAAACTCAAAATATTACCTACCCACTGACACAAACTGTGATTGCATTTTGTTGTGCTTGCTAAGGAATGTATTGACCACGCGATGTTTTGAAAATGACTTTATGTGTGTTGTACCGGCTCCGCGGTAACTTGAACTGTTAGACTTTTGATCTTGGGGTCCTGGGTTCGATTCCTCGACGAAGCACCAAGCGCTTGATGAAGTTCAATTCTTGTGACAAAAAGATTTTTGACACGGAAAAAACAAACGGCCTACAAATGTAAGAGCTGCCAGCGTTTAAAATCCATGAATGATTGCAAGAATTTTTGAAATTTTTACAGGATATCCAATTTATTTTGTGTAAAATGAATTAAATTTCATCTTGATTGTCAAACTATAATTTAAACCTCGAACTCTTAATGAAAGCTTCTGTTTTACGTAATTGTTATTAGTGTAAACAAATAAATAATTATAAAACCAAAGATTTTAATGAATAATCATTTTCAGTCGCTCGTCTTTCAGACTGAAGAAATTATTATGGGGTAATCCAGGCGCTTCCCTGTCTCAAGATGTCTCGATCACCCAAATCTCGATTTGAACGAAGGGAGAGAACTCAAAACAAAAATTCGGTCAAAAAGACATTTCTGGTTGCAAGTTTAGAGAGTATTCGGCCTAAAATCGACGAAAGGCTGCAAATTGACAGCAAAATTATAATACCTAGACGCTATTTGCTCACTTGGGGTCTCGATTCCCCCAAATCCTTTGTCTCTGTTTACTGTCGTGAACGGAATAAATAGATCGTACAGATAAAGTCGAAATTAACGAAGATGTTTCATGTGAATGAACTACATTCATTGGTAGATTTATGTATTTATTTTAACTATCGTACGTTAATCTTAGAGTGCTCATTTCAAATAGCATGAATGAGATGTGAGCAACCAGTTCTGTTGCTATGGTTGATTTATTCTTAGAACGAATTAGAAAAGATAGATTTTGTCTTGGATGGATAGGGAAGATTTGGAAAATCAATTATCACTTTAAAATCAGTTGGGTTACAAAATCAACTGCATTGAGTTAATATTAACCCGATCATCCAAGTTGATTTTGGGTTGATGTTTAACTAAACTGACTTTAGAGTAAATGTGCATGTTTCTATGAAGACCAGTCTTTTTTTCAAAGAATCATTCAAGACGGAAACCTCGTCGACAGGAACTGGAGTTTAACTTAACAATAAGACAAAACACGCCACAACGTGGCATTACGGGTTGTGCTGGTGGATATGCTTATTTATTGCTATAGAGGAGTATTAAAGCTTGGGGGACTTGATTTCAAAACACAAAGGTTGTTTCAAAGATCAAACTTGAACAGTTGTTGATTATAAATGATTGGGAGAGAAAGGTTTCAGAGAAGGATCGAACCCGCGACCTCTAGCACACATACAAAACTGACGTTTTAGTCGACTGAGCCACGCGGGATGACATATTTGTAAAATAATTAATACCAGTGAACTTGCATCAATTTTTATCGGTATTTGCGCTTGACTGAACACCTCTGTCAAGATAATGAAAAATCAAGCTCACTGAAAGGTGGAGAGAACGAGATAGCTGAGGCGTTCCCAAGCGAATTTTCTTTTTGTGGGTGCAATACTATTAGAGCTGGAACCTTCAGCCACAATTCATTTGAAATTTCAGTACTTCCATCAAAAGCTTGGAAATGTATAAAACTCGGAAAATCCTTTTGCATTGAACTCGGAATGCTCAAACTCTCATTTCTAACGTTTCAGCTTGTTTTTATTAATAATAAGCTTATAATTTAAGGTGGCAGGCGCGCAACCAGCATTCAATAATAGGTGATGCCCAAACAATTCTTCTTTTTTTTTTGGAGGGGGGGGGGGGGGGGGGGTTATATGAAATTCGGAAATCCATTGGGGTTCGGGGGCCTGAGGCGAATATTTCAGGGGGTGGGGGTGCAAAGGCCCCACCTCAACCCCGGCTTCGTCATTGAAATATGGTAATGACAATTTAGCAATTCACAGTGTGTTTAAATGCCATTGTTAGTAATTCGCAACGATATAATTGATGATTGAATGGTACAATACTTCGTGGTCTAGAGGTATTTCAGTCTGTTCTTGATCGAAAGGTCGCGAGTTCGAATCTCCTTCATGATGTGCAAGCTTATCCATTTTGTTATTTTCAAAAACATCTCACAAGTGAAGATGATTTCTTGATTGCCTGGAGTTGAGTTTTTATTATAAAAACTCTTGTTAAATCCGTTGTCGTTTAAACTCAGGCAAAACAATAATCACCGACACAAGCTGCTATTGTTGCTTTTTCAAATTATTTCCAATAAAATGTGTTTCATTTGTATTGTTAATATTGTGTAATTCCGGCTAATGGATTGTTGTGCTTCGTGGCCCAGTGGTAATTTTATTTATCTTACAATCAACATGTATTTTGTCTGTATTAACTCTGCAACTGTCGTGTATCCGACATCCTGATACAGATGTTTGTATCAGGGGGTCGGACACAAGCACTTTCCTTTCGCGTGAGTTCCATTTTTTTATATTTTTGTTCATCCGTACGAATAGATAGTTCGTTATATATTCGTCTACATTCTTGACTTATCCCCAATATATTGTATGATAAAATGATTATTACCATTATGTGAATGTACAAAATGTGTATCCGAGTCTCGCTCCGTGTTCTAAAGCCGGGGACACACTAGGCGATTTTGTACGCCCTATCCATTTTCGCTTGCGTAATCGGGTAGTGTGTCTGATTGTGCGACGCCGAACTTTGCTAGCGAACACGTACGCCCGACCAATCGGCCGTATTCAACATGCTGAATATTGGCGATCAATTTCGGCCGGATTTTTATCGGTGGCGAAGAGATCGGCCAGTGTGCCCACCTCGGCGACAGCAGATCGGATGCGTATATTGACAGCAGCCAATCACTGTACGCCTACAAGTCACATGATTTCAACGTGGCAGTCTCCACCAAAACAGCTACTGCGGTTTGGAGCTCGGAAAAAGAAGACGAATTGGCCGTCCTTTGGTCAGAACATCCTTGTCTGTACGATGTGAAATGTACTTGGACTTGCTGGCCGCCATTTTATGATCACATGACAAGAGTAAAAAGGTGTCACATGACAAGGGGAGACGTCGCTGTCGTACTGTTATCCGGCAAGTGTGTCCACTCAATCGTTGAACTCACTGCCGGACAAAAATCGACGGCGTAAAAAATCTTTGTCGACAGCGATAAAAAATCGCCTAGTGTGTCCCCGGCTTTAGGGTAGATCACGACTCGTCTTCGACTCGTCGTGATCTGCCCTTTAAACCCGGAGCTGGACTCGGATACATATTTTGTACATCCACATGATGGAAATAATCTCTATATAATCACGACCGGAAGATTCCGTGTTCTTTGCGAAGCAAAAGTCAACTTGTTTTTTTCTTTTTTGTTTGTGAAATAAACTGCATAAACCCGTGAAACGTAGAATATAACTCAGTGACGCATTGCAGTTAAATGCAAATTTTCAATGACAGTTTGGCCAGTCGCAATGTGTTTGAATGTAACTTAGTACTTAGTATGACATAATTATTGCTTGCCTGATGTAGTACTTCGCGACTTAGAGGTACTTCAGTCTGTCTGTGATCGAAAGGCACTGAGTTCGATTCTAGTTTGTGATGTGCTGGATGACTAATTTTGTTCCCTTCTGACACATCGCCCAAGTAAATATGTTTTCCTTATCGCATGGAGCCGAGTATTTGTTTCAAATACTCTTGTTGAATCCGTTCTCTTGAAAACTCATGCAAAACAATAATCACAGACGCAAGCTGTCATTGTCGCTTTTTCAAATTGTTTCCAAGAAAATGTGTTTCAGTTGAATTGTTCATGTTGTATTACTGAGGATAAGGGATTGTAGACCGTCTTGGCGCTGTGATAATTTATTGTAACCCCTGGCAAAAGGTTCCGTGTTCGACTCCCCTTCACGAAAAGGAAGTGGACTTGCTTTTTCTTTGTTAAATTTAATATTTGAGGAGTAAAAATGGTTTCTTGGGACTATTATCTGTATAAAACTCTGAAACTCAAAATGTTGTCTACCCGCTGACGCAAACTGTCATTGCATTTTGTTGTGCTTGCTAGGGAATATATTGACCACGCGATGTTTTGAAAAAAAAATTCACGTGTGTTGTAACGGCTCCGTGGTAATTTGAAGTGTTATACTTTTGATGTTGGGGCCCTGGGTTCGATTCCTCGATGAAGCACAAAGCGCTTGATGAAGTTCAATGCTTGTGACAAAACAAATTTGACACGGAAAAAACAAACAGCCTACAAATGTAAGAGCCGCCAGTGTTTCAAAGCCATGGATGATTGCACTGATTTTGAAGTTTTTACTGGATATCTTGTTTGTTTTGTGTGAAATGGATTAAATTTCATCTTGATGGTCAAACTATAATTTAAACCTCGAACTCTTAATGAAAGCTTCTGTTTTACTTAACTGTTATTAGTATAAACGTTTAACGAAGATGTTTTATGTAAAAAAACAAATGAGCAACGAATATATTCATTGCGTGGATTCATTTATGTATTCATTTTAACTACGTTAATGTTAGTATTCTCACTTTTAATAACGTAAATGAGATGTGACTAGTCAGTTCGGAATTATATCAGACATCAGCCCACCTATGGGAATCATTTATTACCTATCCTCCCAATATTTTTTTTATCTTGTAAACTAAAATAGAACAGTAGTAATATTCACATCAATTTTCGTCACGATTTGGTAGGGAATCTACATCTCTCATCTAAATACACCCCAAATGGGACATAAAATGGCAATTTCAGTGCAAAAAGTTCATCTGGGTACAAAAAGGTCAACATTTTTCTCATTTTTTTCACTTCTATCCTTTGAATGTGATTTTGCTTTGAAGGGGACCCCGACCCAGGAATAGGGGTGAATTGATATGAATTTAATACATCCCGTGTCCCCTTTCCTGGGCCAGTCCATTTCAAATCAAAATCGCATTCTATGAACAAAATGAAAAATGAGAAAAATATTGACCTTTCTGCACACAGTTGAACTTTTTGCACTGAACTTGGCATGGAATGCCCCAATAGGGTGCACTGAAATGCAGATTGTAGATTTTCTATAAAATCGCGACGACAGTTAATGTGAATTTATTAGTATCATTCTACTTTACATTATAAAATAAAGATTTTGTTGAAAGATTCAGTAATAACTAATCTCTACAGGGCTGATGTCTAATATCATAACTTAACACCCCTATACAAGAGTAATTCACCCAGTTAGTGTCGACACCAAAGGAGACCTGTCCGAAGGTTTCTTCTTGGATGGGGGTGTTGAAAGGGTTGTTTGGGTTCATTGTGAGATTATTTTGCACATTTTCACCTTTATATTAAACAGATACAGTTAGAGGGGTGAGGTGAGTAGTTTGAGGTGTCTGTGTGTGTGTGTGTGGGTGGGGGTGGGGTGGGGACGGGACAGTGTAATTCGATTGTTTGAAGGTTTTTAAAAATCATTTTCTCTGTTTTTCTATTAACAGTATTGGTTGGAAGCGTGGTCCGTACACAGGTTATAAAACAAGTATTTTGTCTGTATAAACCAGTGTGAAAGGTTTTTTTATCAACATTATTTATTTATTTATTTATTGGTGTTTAGGGTCACATATTTCTGCACAATGGCTAATCATGACCGCGACAGTTTTACGGGTGGAGGAAGCCGGAGTACCCGGAGAGAACCACCGAGCAACGGCGAGCAACTGTCAACTCCCCATCATACTAACTCCACACAAGCAGGGTTAGCATTGGTTGAAGGCAAGTGCACAATCGACGTGTAGTACGCCTTAGTACACAACGCCACCGTGCCCCCCCCCCCCCCCACGTGGGCACTGGGGTGAAGTGTCTTGCCCAAGGACACAACGTGGTTGCCGCAGGTGGGATTCGAACCGAGGACCTCTCGGCTTGCACCCTGCACCTCCACCTACTGAGCCACCGTGCCCCCTTATCAACATTTTGAAGTGTAATGTTCAAATATTTGAGAACTGAAGGAATAAGACAACGCAAGTATTAATTTCCTTTCTTATACAACACCTTCAACGGGAACCGAACCCGTGATCATTCGACCTCAATTTTGGCATCCCTTTTTGGAAAACACATGGCCTTCGGCACCCCTTTCTTCTGAAATGAGGCTGAGTCGTTCGAGGAGTCACTCGATCGAGCAATTACTTGTTAGCTCATTTGCTCGATGAGCTTCGAGTCGTTCGATCAATTGCTCATGGAGCAATTACTCTCTTGGCTCCTTAGCTTATAAGGGGTATTTGGGATAGGTATGCCTTGTGATATAGGTAATAGTATTCTCAGATAGGTATCCTATAAAAAGGTATCCTCGATAGATATCCTTAAATAATACAATGCCGAGCCATAGGTATCCTCAAATACTGAAATGAGTCAAAAAGACATTCGAGGAGTCACTCGAACGAGCAATTGCTCTATGGCTCATTTACTCGATGGGATTCGAGTCGTTTGAGCAGTATAGGGAGTCACTCGACTGAGCAATTGCTCTAAGGCTCATTTGCTCGATGAGCTTTGAGTCATTCGAGCAATTGCTCATGGAGCAATTACTCTCTTGGCTTATTGGATTTGGGAATGTTTTTGATATACACAAGGGAGATAACTCTGCATACAGATTATGGGAAATCAAGCAATCTGATTGGTTAGTTATAATTTATATAAATGATCTAGATAAATGAAACAACAAGAGTACTTGGAACTAACAAGAATAGACCAGAATAGCTAAATATAGTAATAATAAGCAAAGCTGTTCCAACTAATAGGCTCTTCTACGCTACTGGAGTATACTCCGGAACAAAGGAACATGCCCCGATAGACGAAAACTATTGTATATATAGATAGAAGCAGAGAATTCTGAAAGAATTCGAAATAGTAAAACTTGTTGGGTTTATTTGGGTAATTCTGCGAATCGGGAAATTACTCTTCTACAAAGGAACACATCCTCCGAACATACCCCCGTCTTGTTGTAAGACTTTAGGTCACATAGCAACCACGTGCTACCATAGAAACCAAGATGGCGGTCTCCAGTATACAAAATGGACGACGTAAACACGTATCACCCTAACAACACGCGCTGTGCATGCGCACTCACACCACGTATCATATGGAGATGACGTCACAAGATGGCCGCTCACGTGGGTTACCATGACAACCAAACATGGCGCCACCAGGTCACGTGACTATGACGTCACTTCCCCCTCCACCATTCCCTCCACCCAATAAGGGGCGACCTCCACATCTCCTACTACTGACCAGGCTACACAAGGACTATAGACTGACAGCTATTCAGCCAACACCCACTCTTTCCAAATGACTATTCCGAGTCTGAAAAACGGAGGGGTGATTTCGAACAACCGGATCGATCACAGATTGGAGCCAGAATTTTGGAAGATTTAGGCAGCTGACTGGTCGGAGAATTTGAATGAAAATAGGAAAATCACTTTGGCTCTGACCGATAAAATATGGGCAAATTAAATTGATATTATTGAATTTTCAACTGTTGGAATTTACATCACCGAATATTTCCAACATTTGATTTATGGGGTATTATTTTAGGGAGTAAAATATCTTCAAAGAAATCAGGAATAGTTTTTTGTAAAGAGCGTTTAAAGATTTTCTAACAGGATTAGAGAAATTTTTCAAGAAACAGGAAATAACCTTTCTCTACGCCACCCCTGTCTCTCTGCTGTTTATCTCTGCATATCTCCACCTCTAGGGGAGAGGGTGGGGGCTCAGATTCAAGTTAGATCAAATCAAGTTCATGGGTTAATATTTGGGCCCCCTATAAGTGCCTAAATGTTAACTTAGTGCAATATGAGGAAATTTCTGTTGGCTTCTTGGATTTGGCATATAAATCGTCATTCCATTAGCACACCCTATAGGCTACATATCTCATTCATGTTTCAAATTTCATATGTAGCTTTGTGTGATGTCTGCATGGGAGCTATTAACTTGTTTCTGAATTTCGTTCAAAAGCATGCCCGCCATCGGCTATCTTGAATTTGGCACATAAATTGTCAACAATTCCATTAGTACACCCTGCATGTCGCATTCTCTCACGTGATCTTTTTCGGGTTTCATATATACGACGACCGTCGACTTGAATTCAATTCCACAGCGAATGTTATTGAAAATTGTAAATTACGTCACGACATTCGGTGTTTTCCTGATTAGTATTTGCATTTAATTCGATTCGCCGGGCGTCTATAACTAACCAGGGGCGACAGAAGCTCGATAAAAGTGGAGGGGCACAAATTCACAATGCTACTATTGTTCGACTCAGTGTGAAAAAGGTTACAATCGTATGTTGGTAAATGTACCATGACTCGCTATAGTTTCCCGTCCAGATGAATATGCCACTGCGTGGTCATCGTCCTGTCCGTTTCTTCTACTTCAACCATCTTCCTACTCGAAGGCCAGCCTTCGGGTTGGAAGATAGTTGACGTAGAAGAAACAGACCGGAGCGACCGAAAGTGGGATTATTTGGCTAAAAATTGTTTGGATTTGTAAACTTAGTAATGTTGCAGGAATGCATATATATTGACACGTTTGCATGCGCCCATTTTAACTAACTCTGTAAGTGCGAAACATATCTGTGGAAAAAAGTAGAGGGGCACGTCCCCCCCCCCCCCCCCCCCGGGTACGCCGCCTCTGTAACTAACACGGATCTAATTCAAGTTTGGGAATTAGATTCGTCTGGCTGACACGAAGATTCGTCTACTCGCATTTGATGGTTATAAACGTCGCACTACTGTTGACTCGAATTCAATGAATTGGAATAAATTGAATCTGACGCGACGGTAGTGCGACATATATAAGACCTTAGGCGATCGCTTGATTATATGTTGGACTTCAGAAGGAAATCGCCGTGTCCCCTCCCTTTCTGTCTTATCTGTTTTGTATTTCTGTATACCATCTCTTATTTGTTATTATTATTTTCTCTCAAAACTACTTATTGTATATATTTTCAAAAGCTTGATACCAGCCCTCTGTATACTATAGTTATTGTAAGTTGTAAGGGGGGGGGGGGGGGGGT
The DNA here is from genome assembly GCA_031216915.1 of Pictodentalium vernedei. Classification (NCBI taxonomy): domain Eukaryota; kingdom Metazoa; phylum Mollusca; class Scaphopoda; order Dentaliida; family Dentaliidae; genus Pictodentalium; species Pictodentalium vernedei. The sequence continues at coordinate 194,713,067 of CM062292.1, read as the reverse complement.
TCTAAGTGGAGAGCACTTGTCCTCCAATCCTCCTTTGCACCATTAATAGCAAATAAAAATATGTTTAACCCTTTACCCAACGTAACGGCAACCGGCCAGCGCTATTCACAAAAATCGCCAATTAATTTTCATTATTTTTTATTTTTTGATTTTTTGTCTCAAAACATAGGTTATGACCCTTTGTTGGAACGAGCTCGTCGAGCGCATTCCAATGAGGGGTCATAACCTATGTTTTGAGACAAAAAATGGAAAAAAAATAGTTATTGAAGAATTTCTTTGCAAGTGTTGACTGCTTTTCATGTTAGGTAAAGGGTTAAACTAAAACTAGACCAAGGACAGGAGCTGCCCCCCCCCCCCCCCACTGGGAACACCGGGGTCCCGCACTCCTGGTAAGCGCGGTGACAAAGCATTTTTCCCCCAAACTCGAAAGTACTGAGTTCGTGGCTTTTAATGGAGAAATCATGTTTTCACGAAAAACCTGTTTTCTTCCCTTCAAACGGATAATATAGATACTAAAGTATTTCAGGGTCGGGAAATGCTCCCGTTTAGACTAAACTTTTCATTTAATCGAAGATGAAATGGGGGATGGGGGTGGGTGGGGGTGGGGGGATAGCTCTGCAGATAGGATTAAACAGTGCAGGTCTTCACCGATCATGAAAAATACAAATATTATTTAATTATCAGTTTTGGTACGAATACGGTAACAGACTTCTAGGAACCAATGGCATCTGCTGATTACATATGTGTTTCGTGTTCTATACATCTCAACCTTCATTTTGATGTATAATTTGTCTGTATTTAATTTGAATTTAAGGAATATGAGAGGTGGAAATTCCAAAATAAGCAAAATTCTATTACTTTTTTGCATCTTAATGACAAGTTTTACTCATTTCATATTGAAAGTTTTCTCTTCCCCTTCTACCTACATGTCTGAATCAAAACAAAATATTCTAAAAAAACTTTGCAGTTCAATCACAATTGTACCAGTTTTTTTCAGCTTTTAGGAGGTTCTGCTTTGGGCATTTGTTCACATTGAAACAAAACATATAATTTGATCTTTTGATTTTTAAAATTATTTAGATATTTTTAAAAATTATTTGGTTGGTAATTGCAACTAGATGGATGTTCACTGAATATTTTGGTTTAACTATTTCAGTGATATTCCCCACGTATTCAGCTGAAGCTGTTTTTTTTTAAATTGGAGGATTAAAAGTCATTTTTTCACTTCAAAATCCATTTTTGGTCTTTTCATTTATCATTGATGTGTTAATCAAATAGCCAGCCGTATTCCAACAGATATGAAATATCAACATCCGAAATGTTTTAATTGTGTGTTTTTGCACTGTGCTTTTTGGTTGAAATTTGAGGTAACATGGTCCTTAAGTAGGCCTGATACGTCGAGTCTGACCATACGTAAGAAACAATTCAGAGCGGGAACCCCGAGGAGTGAAGCAGTACTTGTTTACTGTGGGAAATAAACTCTGTTTTACTGGTAAAATAGGACCCTGTGATCAATGTCTGGGGAGGAAGTCCTCTAAAATGAGCAACGTGGGTATAAACGTGGGTCACGATTAACCATTGTGCAGAAATATGTAACCTTAAACACCAATAAATAAATAATAAGAAGCAATCACGATCGGCGCAAAACTGAACTGTTTGATTTAACTCTTTATCCAACGTGACGGCCAGCGCTATTCACAAAAATCGCTAATTAATTTTCATTATTTTTTCATTTTTTGTCTCAAAAACATAGGCTATGACCCCTCTTTGGAATGAGCTCGTAGAGCTCGTTCCAATGAGGGGTCATAACCTATGTTTTTGAGACAAAAAATTAGTTATTCAAGAATTTTGTTTGCAAGTGTCGTCTGCTTTTCATGTTAGGTAAAGGGTTAAATCGCTGAACTCTCTCATCTTGATCAAATGTATAATTTTCAGTTTAGATGATAGACACAAATATATTTCCAGGGAGGGGGACAAGTAAGGCCAGGTTCTCCATGAAGTATAGGGTGGGGTCGCAGGTCCCCAAGCGGCCTTTTACGATCATAGCATTACATTCAGATATCATAGACATCTGCGTATGTTTTGAATGGTGGGCATGGGGTGGGGGTGTTATCGAAACGTTTGTACTTCGACCCTCGCAATTCGCAAACTAGCAGCTTTAGAATTCACTTAACCCCATCTCCCGCTGAGTATTATACGTTTTTTCCTTTCTCTACACCTAAGATAACCAGGTATGAATAAACTAGATCTGCCTTAATTATTGCAGTTTGTTTGCTGGAGTTCTGTCAACTTAGTTGATCGAATGTTGTTTCTGTAATGCCCTCGGTGTAAGGGATAAATAGAGGATATCTAGTGTTTTTGAGTGGATACCGAAAATTGTCTCATGAGTGACCGAGGCAAAAGTTTATTTTTCGCGAGCGAAAATAGCCATGTGTCTCGGTAACGAGTGAGATAATTTTCGATATCCACTCAAAAACACTAGATTTTCTTTTTATTATACTTTTTTTTTATTAGAATCTCTGATCATTCCTATTTATAATTCCACTCGTTTCAACCCTGAATTGATGCATGAAAGTAAACAGCTGATACTCATTGATTCGCGGAAGAGATTTGATCTATACTCGGAATAGGTATCGTCTTGCGATCTGATTCAGCTGGCTGGTTTCATGAATCAATTCAAGGTGAATACGTGTTGAATTGTTACTGGAAATGATCGGTATCCACTCAAAAACACTAGATTTTCTTTTCATTACATGTTTTTAGAACAAATTGACCATTTCCAGTGATAATTTGGCTCGTATTCACCTTGAAGTGATGGTTTGAAAGCCGCCATTTTGATTGATACCGTGAAAGTGAAAATTGCAATATCTTCACAGTAGGGGATACGATTTCAATCTTTCCGCAATTTGTTCGAAAATCTATTGTTTAGTGTACAGGGACGTGGCTACAGTTTTCCGATTGGTGGTGTAGGGTAGTGAATTTCCAACTAGGGGGAGGGACTGGGAGGGGGAAAACGTCCTTCCGGTCCCTCCCCATAGTTGGAAATTCACTACCGAGAAACATTTTGAAAATGAAGCCATGAAAGTGGGCATAAATTGATCCTAGTAACTGAAATGCCAACACATTTTTGATAGAATTATCAGGTTATTATTATTTGGTATTATTCTGGGAATTGAATATGTGCTAAACAAATGCTCAAGCTGAGAACTTTGAGCAATTACACTGTCCTAACATTAAATCAAATCTCATGCAGGAAAGATCAGTTTTCGATGGTTCATCATTTTGTAACTGTGAATGATGGAATTAACTTAGGATAACGATTTTACGTGATGTGATTTTCTTGAAGTGCATTTCGAGGATTTTTTTTTATTACGATAAGTAACGTACTATAGAAATCTGGTACCGATTGACCCCATGCTTACTTATGAAGCTCGATATTGCGTACACTGTAGTTGTAAATAGTAACAGTTGGAATTTTTGCCGATTTGAAACCGAGTTGGAATTTTGGGAAGTAAAGGAGACATCAGCATTACCAAAGAAGCTTTAAAATCCAGATAGATGGAATTTCCAACCACTCATGACTTGCCCTCCGAATTTCCAACTATAGGAAATTTTTGCCGAGATTGGTGCCCCCGCCCCCCCCCCCCCCCCCATGCGGCCACGCCCCTGTTAGCGTATAATCAAGTCATATCTCCATTTCTTCGGCAGAGGGAAATCCTAATATACCTGGATTGGTCACTAAGGACCCTTGTTGATCTGTTTGACAGCTCCAAAAAGGCGTCCAAATGGCGCCTCACAGCGATATACCGCATGTTTCTTGTGTATAAAACTGTTTAACGTATTGGCCAAAATCTTGGAATACCAAAAATGGGCGGACAAATTGGGCGGAAGTCCTCTAAAGTGGGCAGCATAGGTATAATGATTGGCTAAATGACTTGATGGGGAGCTCGGTGGCTCAGAGGTGGACTGTTGGACTTCTATGCTAGAGACCCTGAGTTCGATCCTCGTCCGGGACTACCCGCGTTGTGTCCTTGGGCAAGGCACTTTATCCCGGTTGCCTGCATGGGGGCACGATGACGCCGTATACTAAGGCGTACTGCACGTCGATGGTGCACATGTCTTCAACCGCTGTAACCCTGCTTGGGCGGAACTTGAAGAGTTAGAATGTTGAGGAGCTGACAGTTGCTCGTCGGTTCTCTCCGAGTACTCCGCCCGTAAAACTGTCACGGTCACGATTAGCCACTGTGTCTTCGTATGTGACCCTAGCCATAAATAAATAAATGACTTGATATCCGTGTTGCGGTTTAATTCCGAGTTGCTAAACTGAGTTTATCTTTTATTAGTTTCGCTGTTTCAACAATCATTTTAATTTAGATGATATTAGATGATAGACACGAATATATTATCAGGGGAGGGGACAAGTAGGAGACAGGTTCTTCTCCCTGTTGAATTTTGCAGTGAAAGGAATGATGGACTTCTTTTCTTAGATTAGGGTATTGGGAGAGTTTCTTGTAATATTTCTGTATATTCTTCAAGCTCTATTTTCAACAAGTAAAGATGGAGGAGCGAAGCGAGAAGTTGGGGGACTGTTTGATCTGAAGGCGGGAAAGTTATTAGAATCATTTTCTCTGTTTTTTCTATTGTTTGGAGATGGAGCCCGTACATACAGCATAATTCTTCAAGTTATTTTGTTCTGTATAAACCATTATCAACGTTTTATTTTCCATTTTGAAATGAATGTTCGAAAGTTTGAGAACTGATGGAATATGACTTCGCAAGTACCCATTTCCTTCCTTGTAAATTGTCGACGGAAACTGAACCCGGAACCATGAATTACACCCAAACCGTCCTCAGGCCAAATCGTCTGCCAGCAATTTGACCCAAACTGGTCGCTAATTTAACACGAACCGTCTTCCAGTGGTCGAATCATCCTTTAGCAATTTGACTCCACTCCAGACGTCGTCTTTGATGCTGATCGGAAAGAGCTGGGCGCTTGATGACCCTTCTGGACCTCATACCCAGTGCTTTGAGACGGTTTCGGACAGTTTTGTTGCACAAACGCCTGTTTTAGAGCCAAAGGCATTTTTCAAAACTACACTTGAAGCAAAGGGTTCACACTTAACGAGACGTGCCAGACTCCGATCTTCCAGACCAGAGGTCTTTTGGGGTTGACCAGGCCTTGGAATATTTCCTATGGTAAAAGCTTATAACGAGGTTGGAATTGTGCACGTGAGCCATGTAAATTCAGTTTGGCATGCACTTGCATGCAGTTGATTTCTTTTTTAAAGTGGATGTGTAAGATGGTACTGATGTATCCATGCCACATTGATATTACGATGTCTATGGCTTCTTTAAAATTAATTTTAACGATTTTGATAGTTTTTATAGCTTCTCTTTTACCACCGGAAGATAATATCCCCAAATTTATTCTGCTGTACTCAACAGACGGAAACAAAAAATTAAGTACTATTAATTTATTATTTAGCCATGAGAACCCATCAAAGGTGTTGCATGGACTGCTAAGGATATTATATTATTTATTTATTTATTGATGTTTAAGGTCACATATTTATGCACAATGCTAATCATGACCGTGACAGTTTTAAGGGTGGAGGCAGCCGGAGTACCCGGAGAGAACCACCGAGCAACGACGAGCAGCTGCCAGCTCCCCAACATCGTAACTCCGCACTGCAGCACAGGCAGGGTTAGATTGGTTGAAGGCATGCGTACCATCGACGTGCAGTACGCCTTAGTACACGGCGTCATCGTGCCCCCACATGGGCAATGGGGGTGAAGTGTCCTGCCCAAGGACACAACACGGTTGCTGCAGGTGGGATTCGAACCGAGGACCTCTCGGCTTGCAGCCTGCACCTCTACCTACTGAGCCACCGCGCCCCCACTAAGGATATTAAGAAATTAATATCAGGAGATATATTAATTCAATGTATTAAAGGACCCACCCAGTAGGGTATGGTCAAAGGAGATCTTAGGGATCCATTAACCTTCTAGAAAGTGGTGCAGGTATGTACACATGAGTCATCAGGCAAATTCATATCGGACAGTTATTAGCCTGATAGCATTGAACATCAAACATTAGAGATTTGCAGTCAGCAGTCCATGTTTATTGTTGATATTGTATATTCAGCCAGAGTGCTGCTGGAATATTATGTACCTCATAAGTCTCTGATATGGGTGTTTGATGTCAAAGACTGTAGCCTTAAAACATAATACACTCTTATTAAAAGAACATTTTATGTTAGTTTAAGAAAGAACAAGAGGCGTCTCGGCCAAAATAGCTCCGTCCAGGGCAACTACTTTCAGGGGCAGCCATATACAGGGTAACATTTGATCCCCAATCTCTGATTCTGATAACCCTTCTTTACCCAACACGGGTAGCAGACATCATCATTTTTTGTCTCAAAAACATAGCTTATGGCCCCTCATTGGAACGAGTTTGATGAGCTTGTTCAATGAAGTCTCATTAGTTTTGTTTATTAGACAAAAATTGAAAACAATAAAATTTGGCAAATACATTGGTGTTACTTTGACCAGGTAGTCTGTGACCTTAACGTTCATGGTTACAGACCTTATTGTGATTGATGGCACACTGTCTATTGACAATACATACTGTTATAAATTTTTGTTAAAAAATATCCAGTGGTAAAGAAATTATGGCTCGGACAAACAAGATGTTGACGTTTTCCTGAATGTTACCTTTACCATGTCGCCTGTGACCTTGACCTTGATGGAAAAGACCCTATTGTGATTGATGGCACACTGCCTAGTGACATTACACACTGTTATAAAGTTCTGTTAAAAAAATATCCAGTTGTAAAGAAATTATGGCTCGGACAAACAAAATGTTGACGCCGGACGACAGACAACTCGATATCAGAAAAGCCCTGCTGACTTTGTCAGGCGGAGCTAATAAAAAAATTGTAGTTGGCTAAGAACCCCCCCCCCCCCCCCTCCCGAAATGAGGTTTAAAACTGAAAAATACACCACTTATAACGTAATGATGCTTATGATATGAAGTTTTGGTTTATCAGAAATTACTGACGGTGTTAAAATCCAACCAGACAATACCAAGTTTTATTTAATGTTTCACTCCACTACTAAAAGTAAATATGATCAAAGGGGCTTGATTCAAACAAACTTGTATGCTATCATTATAAGGATGTAACATGTGAAGCCTTTGGACTAGAGGTGGGGTGGTATTGGAATTTTGAGTTTGGTATCAGTTTAAGAATTTTTTTTTTTTTTTTTGGGGGGGGGGGCGTATATTGCAGTATCGGTTTGGTATGATTTAACTCCTAGCACTCTGGTAGTATTTCAAAATTTTAATAATTGACTCCATATTGCACATGCAGCTTGAAAAAATTAAATTATATCTTGTTTGACAAAGGTCCATGACCTCTTGTCAAACAAGAAAAAATTTATTAAATTCTTTGTTACATTGTGGGAAAAATGTGCTGCTGAAAATGTTGGTATTTTGACATCAGCATGCAGGGGTTTAACTGGTAGAGTGTTGGAAGCCCATATTTGGGCTTTATTCTGAAGTGCCGGTACCACAGCTTGAAGGCTCAGATTCAGTGGATGTGCTTTGTATTCAAGCCAGAAAATAAGCAGACAGTCATCTGCAAAATGAGGTCCCAGAGGGTGAATTTAGTGATGCTACCCTGCAGAGCAGGGTAGCATCACTAAATTTACCCTCTGTGAACCTCAATCTGAATCACGGTCTCAAAACTAAACAGAAAGAGGTACCCAGAGGATGAATTGCCCACTGTATGGGATAGCATCATCAAATTCACCCTCTGGAGACCTCATTCTGCAAATGTCAGACTGTTTATTTTCAGGCCTATTTGTATTATCTTTGAAGTGATATAATTTAGTCTGTGAGGGTTTGCTTTGTTACAATTTATGGCTCGGACCTAAGGCCTAAGGGCACTCTCCCGTAAATTGTAACAAGGCAAAGACCTGTGTTGAAGTTGTGATGGTCAAAAATAATTTAGCACTGTACCAGTTAACTGAGATTTAGTTCAAACAATATTTATTTCAGATCAAGTAAAATTTACAAAGAACAGCAACAAACAAATTACAGAATAGAACATGAACTGAAGTGGATTCAGCAGTAAGCTTGAAGCTTATACAAGGCTGTCTCCGGGCATTACTAGACACGGCAGATTTGAACAGCTGGTACAGATGTATTTAGTGTCCTTTATGTGTGTAGACATTTCTATATATTATAAAGTTGTGGTAAAGATAGGATAGACAGAAAGAAAAAAGTAACACAAGAGATTGAGGAGTGAGAGGAAGGATGAATGACCCAAGGAAGAGATATGACCAGCGGTTGAGTGGCATACGTAGTGGCTGGATAACTATTTAGTTAGCAGGCCAGTGGCTAGCTGAAACGTTTACTTTGGAGAATGTACTGTTGGACTTTTTCAAATATAAACTTATTGATTTCGGGGCTATAAGATTCATAGCCATAAAGCAGTATCTCAGTCGTAATAGGGTAGGGAATAGTACCTAAGGTGTGTAATCTGGTTTGAGTGTACATGGAACAACGGAAGAAGAAGTGTTCAGAGGTTTCGCGCTCGCCACATCTACACAATGGGGTGTCGGAGAGAAAATTGGTATACAGATCGTGGTTAAGATTGCTACAATTTAGGCGCAATCGCGAGTGTAGTATTTGGGCTGGACTTGAGGAGTGGTGATAATAGAATCTTGGTACTCGTCTATTGCGATTAAGAATTTAAGATAGGTCTTGAAATTTGATAGTGAAGGATTGCCTCTTATTTCGGCAGGAATACTGTTCCAGAGCCGTGTAGTCAATGGGAGGAATGATGTGTGGTAGACGTTTGTTCTACAAGGGGGAGCAGTAAGATTTTCACGTCGGAGGCTGTAGTTATGAATTGCTGAGGTTGAAGGAGGAATTAAGTTTGATATGTAAGGAGGGACCAGGCCAAGGTACATTTTGAAATACTGTATGAGATTTGATGATAGTACCAAAGGAGAATTCACACCAGGAAAATACAGAATAAGTTGTTCTTGTCTCATTTAACCACAGCACCACAAATGCCATTGCCAATGAGCTCAATAGTTGCATTCTTTTGCCAACACAAATCATATGTAATTTTGTGACTTGTTCCAAACACACCTTAACCTTTAAAGGCCTATTTCAGGCTTTTGCATGAGTCCTTAACATGCCATCATTACGATGTCCTGCTGACCACAAATCACCTGAACAAGTCTTTCTAGTCAAGTCTGGGATGCCTTTACAGGTGGCAAAGACTTTACTAGAAATCACTGCCGAACATCTGGACATGAAAAGGTTGTAGTCTTGTGGGAATTCAGGATCATAGCCCAGGTCCCTAAGGGTTAACAAAACTGAAAAGAAAGTCGGTCACTTCTTTCATGAAAATAAACACTTCAGCTGCTATCAAGCCTCAACAAGGCCTTTTTCATAGAGAATGTAGGAAAATTTGAAAATGCAGTCAGTTTTGATATTCAAATAATTCAGTGCTTGTTAGATTAGGTTTTTCGGTATACCCAGATTGGTATCAATTCGGTTTTCAGTATCTTGCGCATCTCTACTTTGGGCCAGTAGCATACAATAAAATTTTATTAACCCTTTAACTAACATCAAAAGCAGACGACACTTGCAAAAAAAATTCTTGAATAATTAATTTTTTGTCTCAAAAACATAGGTTATGACCCCTCATTGGAACAAGCTCAACGAGCTTGTTCCAATGAAGGGTCATAACCTATGTTTTTGAGACAAAAAAATGAAAAAATAATGAAAATTAATTGGTGATTTTTGAGAATAGCGCTGGCCCATTTTGGCAGTTGTGTTGGGTAAAGGGTTAAAAGTTTTTACAATTACCCTCTGTGTTGAAATATGGTGGTGATCACCCCTGAAATCAGGATTTTGATTTCAACAAATGGGTCAAAAGCTATGATTTTGAAGCAAAAATTGGAAAGAAAAATTGCAAAATTAAATTAATTTTATTTGTTATTTTAAAACTTAATTTCATTTGTCAACAATATGCAGTAATATTTAAATGGACAATAAGACACTAATTTGAAAAAATATCAACTCAGATTTTGCTTATACATGTATGTGAAAGAGCATGTTAAAAAACACATCTGCATGCAAAGTTTAAGAATTTGTAATCAAAAAACCTTAATACAGACAAATTTCTTCGAAGACACCTCACTGTGAAGAGATAAATGAAGCTGCCAAAAAGAGACCAGAAGTAAACATAGCTGCGTGACATAATTTCTGAATAAACCTGGAAATAATTTTACCTTCACTGCTGTCTAAATGAATGACCACTATGAACAACTGTGCATTATTTTAGCAATAATTGTAATTAATTGGATATTATTGAATCAATAACTTTGTATTATTTTAAATAAAGCACAGTTTTGCTTCTAATAAAACCCACAGCACATGTAACAATGATGGAATCAGAAATCAAATTGCATGGATGCATATGCTATAAATACTGCAAGTGTAGACAAACTTCACCTTTATCCTTATGAAAAAGCTAATTTTGACGAATGTGGAAAATGACATATCACTATGAGCTGTCCTTGAAATTTCAGTGAATGATCAGATAACCAAATCAGGATGAAAAACTGTCTGCTGTTTTTGAAAAAAAAATTCACCTTAAAGTTAATTTATTTTATCGATACAAACACTTTCATACCATGGGTACATGAAACACAGTGAAACCCTGTTAATTGAATAGCCACTTTGCGAATGAAAATTATTCAATTAACAGGAGGATTCAATGAACAGGGATTGTGTCACTTTCCTGCATTCTAGAGATAAACTTAGCATTTATTCTATTATATCTTGTTTGACAGAGCTCCATGAGCTCTGTCAAACAAGATATAATAGATTAAATGCCTGTATTGGATTACCGAGGCCAAATAGGTCTATAACCAAAGGAAAACGGGGAGAGTCGGGGTAATTTCTCGACATGCTACAAGATTTTTTATTCAATTAACAGGAGTTTACTCTATAACATATATTCAATTAACGGTTCAAATTTGTACTGGAGGTATGGTAAATGGTTTTGTTTTGGGAAATTATATTCAATTAACAGTGATATACAATTAAGAGATATCCACTTAAGTGGGCTCCACTGTATATATATGCATAATGAAAATTGTTCTTTTGTCAAAAGGCAATCTATTTTTTTTCAAATTCATGGCTTATTTTCCCTTTAACAGCTTTTATAAATTAACTTTGCACATCAATTTATTTCCATCCTTTTTGATTTATTTTTGATTTTTATTTTTTAGGGTTTAATGACACATTAACAGTCAAGGTCATATCATGTCGGTGACAGTTTTATGGGTGGAGGAAGCCGGAGTACCCGGAGAGAACCACCGAGCAGCTGTCAGCCCTCCAACATCGTAACTATGAACTCTGTACCTCGGCACAGGCAGGGTTAGATTGGTTGAAGACATGTGCACCATCGATGTGCAGTACGCCTTAGTGCACAGCGTCATCGTGCCCCCATGTGGGCAATCGGGGTTAAGTGCCTTGCCCAAGGACACAACGCAGGAGCATGAATCAGTCGCTGAAATGGTCACCCATCCAGCTACTAACCATGCTCGATGTTGCTTAACTTCGGTGATCTGACGAGAACCGGTTTCCGCGACGCCACCACGCCCCCATCCTTTTTGATGAAAGTTCTAGAAAACTGCCTTACATTTTATAAAAGGACAGGTGCTAACCTCCTGAGTGTGGGAATGGCCTCTCAAGTATTTATTTATTTACTGTTGTTAAAGGTCATTTTCAGCATCTTTGGCTATATCATGACTGCAACATAGGTATGAAGACAATTTTAACTAATCATTCATATTTATGCTGCCCACTTTGGAGGACTTCCACTCCAGGCATTGGTTCCGGTTAGGGCTGCATGGTACATCGATATACCAATACATACCGGTATTCAAACCAGTATCAATTGAATACCGGTGTCACACGTCATCTTCCCCCCCTGGATATCTTCCCCTGTGGGGGAAGATATCCTAGGATATCTTCCCCTCCGGGGGGGAAGATATCCTAGTATATCTTCCCCCCACCCTGAATATCCCCCCCCCTCCCCCCCACACACCACGAAAAATTTTTTGGGATTAATTTAACATTACTTGATGATGAAATGGCGAGAAAAATGTTTTTTTTTGGCAAAATGTTGTTTTTTTTTCAGGTTTAACCTGGATATCTTGCTCTCATCCAGTTGAAAACCTGTGACAAAAAATCATTTCAATATTTTCTCAACTATTCTGGTTCATGTTGTCATGTGACATGAAGTGTAACTGTTTTGGGTAGAGAAATTGGTTTCGGATATAAACACTGAGTTAGGGTTGGTTGGAATGGGAGATGGGGGGGGGGGGGGGGAGATATCCAGGCCTGGATATCTTCCCTCCACCATGACAAAAAATGTTTTGTCAAACATTTGACATTAATTGATAATGAAAGATATCCAGGCCTGGATATAAACAATGAGAAAATTAACTGCCCTCAAAAGATTTGATATTTTTATTCACTCCAGACTATATCAACAACAACAACCTAACAAAGCAATGTAATTTGCTATAGCACTTAAACAATAAAAGTTGTTATAGCACATGAAACATTGTATACAAACAACAGGAATGATGCAGCTTGAAGCTACTTCCCATAATTTTCCATCTTTGACACTGCCATGGTCAATTTCAAGGTACATGGGTAACCCTTTGGTTGGAATGAGAGGTGGGGTGGGGGGGGGAAGATACCCAGGCCTGGATATCTTCCCCCCCCACCATGACAAAATTTTTTTTGTCAAACATTTGACACTAATTGATAATGAAATGGTGAGAGAAATAGATTTGGGACTTTAAAAATGGTTTCGAATAAATACTGAGTTAGGGATTGTTGGAATGGGAGGTGAGGGGGAAGATATCCAGGCCATCTAACTCAGTGTTTATCCGAAACCATTTTTAAAGTCCCAAATCTGTTTCTTTCACCATTTCCTTATCAATTAGTGTCAAATGTTTAACAAAAAAATTTTTTCATGGTGTGGGGGAAGATATCCAGGCCTGGATATCTAACCCCCTCACCTCTCATCCCAACCAACCCTAACTCAGTGTTCATTCAAAACCATTTTTAAAGTCCCAAATCTATTTTTCTCACCATTTCATTATCAATTAGTGTCAAATGTTTGACAAAAATTTTTTTGTCATGGTGGGGGGGGGGGGGGGGGGGGGGAAGATATCCAGGCCAGGATATCTTCCCCCCACCTCCCATTCCAACCAACCCTAACTCTGTGTTTATCCGAAACCATTTTTAAAGTCCCAAATTTATTTCTCTCACCATTTCAATATCAATTAGTGTCAAATGTTCGACAAAAAATTTTTTGTCATGGTGGGGGGAAGATATCCAGGCCTGGATATCTTCCCACCCCCTCCCATTCCAACCAACCCTAACTCAGTGTTTATCCAAAACCATTTTTAAAGTCCCAAATCTATTTCTCTCACCATTTCAATATCAATTAATGTCAAATGTTTGACAAAAATTTTTTTGTCATGATGGGGGGTTAAATATCGAGGCCAGGATCTGTTCTCATCATTTCATCATCAAATAATGTCAAATTAATCAAAAAAAATTGTTTTATGGGTGGGGGAAGATATCCGGGGGGGGGGGGGGGGGGGGGGGAAGATATCCTGTTATACCGGTGCAATTGCAAAAATATCAGTTTATCGTCGTTATTTATTTACTCACAATTCAATTTTCAAGATGTCCCGAGTTTTTTAACTGTAGTCCCAAACAAATAATATTATCCCTGTACCTAACAAATTGGCCGCATCCTCCCGGGTAATAAACAAATTGTGCAATTGAACAAATATTATTTTTCAAAAAATTTCAACAAAACCATATCAAGTGACCCTCATTTGAACGAGCCCGTTCCAATGAGGGGTCACATGATATGGTTTTGTTGAAATTTTTTGAAAAATTCGATAAACTAATATTTAAAAAAATAAATTTTGATATCATCTGCATGGGTAAAGAGGTATTCAAATGTTTAGATATCTGAACAGTCTTACGATATACCGGTATACCGCACTATTCTTTTGAGTTTCGAATACTGTGCAGCCCTAGTTCTGGGTCCTATTGTACCAGTAAAGCAGAACTTATTTAGTGCAGTAAACAAGGACTGACCCACTTCCCATGGTTCCCACAGGGAAGTAGTCTCTGAAGTGATATTTCTTAACCCTTTATCCAATGCAGACGATATCAAAAAATTTTATTTTAAATATTATTTTTTCAAATGTTTCAAAATATTTCAACAAATTTGTTGAAATTTTTTGAAAAATAATTTTAATTCAACTGCTGAATTTGTATATCATGCAGGCAGATGAAGCAGATTTGTTAGGTAAATGGTTAACATACCTTTCTAAATGTAAGGAAAAGATTTTGCATCTATGTCTTCCTCAAGTTACTGTTATTTATACCATGATTACCTTTTCTACTGGGGGCGCGATGGCTCAGTAGGTAGAGGTGCAGACTGCAAGCCAAGAGGTCCTCGGTTCGAATCCCACCTGCGGCAACCGCGCTGTGTCCTTGGGCAAGACACTTCACCCCCATTACCCACGTGGGGGCACGGTGACGTTGTGTACTAAGGCGTACTGCACGTCGATGGTGCACCTGTCTTCAACCAATGCTAACTCTGCTAGTGTGGAGTTGGTATGTTGGGGAGCTGACAGTTGGTCGCCGTTGCTCAGTGGTTCTCTCCGGGTACTCCGGCTTCCTCCACCCGTAAAACTGTCATGGTCATGATTAGCCATTGTGCAGAAATATGTGACCTTAAACACCAATAAATAAATAAAAAAAGTGTCAATGACACTGTAGCTTAAATTGTGTGTTGTGTTTGATGAAAAGGATAATGTTCAATGTTTATGAAAGGATTATGAAATAAGACAAGAATTGTGATAATTGGGAATATGTTCATTTCTGTTCCCTGTATGCTATGTTTATGATAAAAATAATATGAGGTGTATTGTTTGTTTGTTGGTGGTTAACGTCACATATTTATGCACCATGGCTAAGCGTGACACAACATGGAGATGAAGTCAAGTTCAGTCAATCGTTGATCAACATGTTGCCCATTTTAGAGGACTTTCACCCCAAGCATTGGTGACTGGGTCCTATTTTACTAGTAAAGCGGAACTGGTTTACCACAGTAAACAAGTGCTGCTTACTTCCCGGGGTTCCCACGGGGAATATGAGGTGTACACTGTACTAAAGAGCTGTGGGGTGGGTTAATATGACCTCACAGTTAATGTATGTGGCCCTCACGGTTAACGTATATCAACAAAAGTTACCAAGTTACAGTGAAATTATTCCAAAACGAGTCATTCTATCAAGTTACGTTAAAATCCCTTCATAAATATGGCCTGTAGACTGTGCTAAAGGTTTTTGGGCTTCGGGCCCCTGTAGACGTCAGTTTCCCAATTGCGTCCAAAGGGGACGTTCTCATCTAGACATTATACAAAGTCAACCTACCAAGTTACAATGAAATCCCTTAATAAATATGACCTGTAGACTGTGCTAAAGGTTTTTGGGCTTTGCGCTCTGGCAGCCATCATGGTTGAATGATCGCAACCAAAAGGGGGACATTCTCATCTGGGCATCTTCTGGAGTGATCCTACAAAGTTACAATGAAATCCCTTCATAAATATGACCTGTAGACTGTGCTCAAGGTTTTTGGGCTTTGGGCCCCTAAAGCCGTTACAGTTGACCCATCACAACCAAAAAAGGATGTCATCATCTAGGCATTACATGGAGTCAAACTTACAGGTTACAATGAAGTCCTTCCATAAATATGACCAATAGACTATGCTAAAGGTTTTGGGGTTTTGGGTTCGGACAGCCATCAAGGCTGAATGATCGCGACCAAAAGGGGACGTTCTCATCTAGACATTATTTAGAGTCATCCTACCAAGGTACAATAAAATCCCTTCATAAATATCACCTGTAGACTGTGCTAAAGATTTTCGGTCTTTGGGCCCCTGTAGCCAACACAGTTGCCTAATGGTGTCCAAAAGGGGCTGTTCTCATCTAGACATTACATGAAGTCAACCTACCAAGTTACAATGAAATCCCTTCATAAATATGATCTGAAGACTGTGCTAAAGGTTTTCGGGCTTTAGGCTTGGGCAGCCATCATGGTTGAATGATCGCAACCAAAAGGGGACATTCTCATCTGGACATCATCTGGAGTGATCCTATGAAGTTACAATGAAATCCCTTCATAAATATGACCTGTAGACTGTGCTCAAGGTTTTCGGGCTTCGGGCACTTGTAGCCATCACAACTGACCAATCACGACCAAAAGGGGATGTCATCATCTAGGCATTATATGGAGTCAACCTAACAGGTTACAATGAAATCCTTCCATAAATATGACCTTTTGCCTATGCTAAAGGTTTTTGGGCTCAGGCATCCATCAAGGCTGCATGATCGCGATCAAAATGGGATGTTCTCATCTAGACATTATTTGGAGTCATCCTACCAAGTTACAATGAAATCCCTTCATAAATATGACCTCTAGACTGTGCTAAAGGTTTTCGGGCTTTGGGCCCCTGTAGCCGTCACAGTTGCCCAATCATGCCCAAATGGGGAAATTCTCAAATAGACATCATAAGGAGTCATCCTACCAAGTTACAATGAAATCCCTCCACATTAAACATGAACTGCAGACTGTGCTAAAAGTTTTTGGGTTTCGGGCTTGGGCAGCCATCACGGTTGATAGATCATGCCCAAAAGGGGACGTTCTCATCTAGGCATTATACAGAGGCATCCCACCAAGTTACAATGAAATCCCTCCATAAATAGGACCTGTAGACTGTGCTAATGGTTTTTGGGCTCGGGCAGCCATACCAGTTGCCCGATCGCGACCAAAAGGGGACGTTCTCATCTAGACATGACCCCAAACCTGCATATGAAATTTCGTGACGATCAGACAAGAACTGCGGGGTGTAGCCTGTGCTGAAGGAAAATGTGAACAGACGTCACAGACTTCCGCATGCGTGATGGCAATAGCTTATCTTGACTATGTTAAGTTAAGCTAATAAATAAATAAATACCTATTCTATTATATATGAAAAGCCTATGACATAAATTTTAGCTTTACACACCAACCCTGATGAACATGCCAGCAATGGTATTTCAATAGTAAAAATTTACACCTACAGTAGAACTACATTCCCATTGACCTTTGGTGACGTCGACCTGAATGTAAACTTGTCTAAATTTATCGCACGTCGCCTCGCAAAGAGTGAAATGGAAGTGGCAATTATTTATTACGTTTTTAAATGGGTTTACCTCATAAGATGCCAAAAATTAACAAACATGCATTGTCTCATGTTAATAAAGCATGCATAACTCGAAATAGTATGTTATGTTATTAAAACGAAAAAGGCTCAGTTTCTTTTTTTCATTTCGTTTCGGCGATAAAATTGACAGCGGAAGATGTACCGCCCACTGATGCTCGTGTAAACAAAAACAGATTCGCTCGCATGTACGTCTGGTGCTCAGTAAAATCGAGAAGAAATAGTAGCGACTCTTAATAATCTGACGATCATGGTATAAATAAAATATACCCAAAGTAGCTTGGTGTACCAAATGTTCACCACTCGTGGTGAAGTGGTCTTAACCGTGCGCCGAAGGCGCGTGGTTAACACCGCTTCACCACTCGTGGTGAACATTTGGTACACCAAGCTACTATGGGTATATTCTATATATCTTTCCCCTTTATCTCCTGATAGCTTAACCCTTTACCTAACGTGAAAAGCAGACGACACTTGCAAAAAAATTCTTGAATAACTAATTTTTTTCATTTTTTGTCTCAAAAACATAGATTATGACCCCTCGTTGGAACGAGCTCGTTCCAACGAGGGGTCATAACCTATGTTTTTGAGACAAAAAATGAAAAAAATAGTGAAAATTAATTGGCGATTTTTGAGAATAGCACTGGCCGGTTTTGGCCGTTACGTTGGGTAAAGGGTTAACCCTTTATCTAACATGACTGAAGGATTGCACATGCAAAACATTTCTTGAAAATTTTCATTTTTAGAATACCACTCGTTGGAACAAGCTCATCCCAGTGAGAGGTAATAAGAGATGTTTTAGAGGCAAAATTTAAAAAAAAATAAAAAATAATTGAATGCTGATTTTTATGAGTACTGCTGGCTATATTTGGTTTGTAACCTTAGGTAAAGGGTGAAGGTTGAGTCGCGAGTGAAGATCCTCATATTTCTTTGTAGCCACTCACGAGATATTTTCGGTATTCATCAAATTTTCGTGAATATCCTCTATATTCTGACCAGTGGATCTAAAAAAAGATTTTTAAAGAATATTCCTCATACTGAACTAAGTCATAATTCAGGCTCCCACAGGGAGCCCATATATGAACCCAGGGACTTGGCTTTAACAAACCTGAATCTCACACCCCTAAGGATTCTGCACACCAAATATCAAAACATTCCGACTGCTGGATCTGAAGAAGAAGATTTTTAAAGAAAATTCCTCATTTTGAACCAAGTTACAATTCGAGCTCCCACAATCAGCCCAAATATGGACCTAGGGACATGGCTTGAAAAACTTGAATCTTACCCCCCTAAGGATGCTGCATAAAAAATATCAAAAGCATTCATCTGCTGGATCTGAAGATTTTTAAAGAAAATTCCTCATTTTCAACTAAGTTGTCATTCAGGCTCCCATAGTAAGCCCAAATATGAACCAAGGGACTTGGCTTGAACAAACTTGAATCTCAGCCCCCAAGGTTGCTACATGCCAAATATCAAAACATTCCAACTGCTGAATCTGAAGAAGAAGATTTTTAAAGAAAAATTCCTCATATTGACTAAGTTATAATTTGGGCTCCCACAGGGAGCCCACATATGGACCCATGGACTTGGCTTTAACACACTTGAATCCCCCCCTTCCCCCAAAGGATGCTACTCACCACATATCAAACCATTCGGACTGCTGGATCTGAAGAAGAAGATTTTTTAAGAAAATTCCTCATTTCGAACAAAGTTACAATTCAAGCTCCCACAGTGAGCCCAAATATGGACCTAGGGACATGGCTTGAACAAACTTGAATCTCACCCCCCTAAGGATGCTGCATACCAAATATCACAAGATTCTGCCTGCTGGATCTTGAGAAGAAGATTTTCAAAGAAATTTGCCTGAAATGCACTAAGTTCGAATTTGGGCTTCTATCGTGAGCCCAAATATGAATCCAGGTGGCCGATTTGAACAAACTGGAATCAGATCCACCCCACAATGTTGCATACCAAATATCAAAAGATTCTGCCTGCAGGATCTGGAGAAGAAGATTTTTGAAGAAATTTGCCTGAAATGCACTAAGTTCAAATTCGAGCTTCTATAGTGAGCCCAAATATGAATCTAGGGAGCCGATTTGAACAAAATAGAATCAGATCCACCCCACAATGTTGCATACCAAATATCAAAAGATTCTGCCTGCTGGATCTGGAGAAGAAGATTTTTTAAGAAATTTGCCTGAAAAGCACTAAGTTCAAATTTGGGCTCCTATACTGAGCCCAAATATAAACCCAAGGGGCCGATTTGAACAAACTTGAATCAGATCCACCCCACAATGTTGCATACCAAATATCAAAAGATTCTGCCTGCTGGATCTGGAGAAGAAGATTTTCAAAGAAATTTGCCTGAAATGCAGTAAGTTCAAATTTGGGCTCCTATACTGAGCCCAAATATATACCCAGGGGGCCGATTTGAACAAACTTGAATCAGATCCACCCCACAATGTTGCATACCAAATATCAGAAGATTCTGCCTGCTGGATCTGGAGAAGAAGATTTTTTAAGAAATTTGCCTGAAATGCACTAAGTTCGAAATCGGGCTCCTATACTGAGCCCAAATATAAACCCAGGGGGCCGATTTGAACAAACTTGAATCAGATCCACCCCACAATGTTGCATACCAAATATCAAAAGATTCTGCCTGCTGGATCTGGAGAAGAAGATTTTTTAATGTTTTTCCCATTGCCTACAGTGTTAAAAAGTGCTGACTCAGCACTTTTTCAAAGTCCCGAAACTGTACCCTATGATAAAACCGATGGCAATTTTTTTTTACCAATTCTTTCTGTTGGTCCTAAGGAAGCTTCACACCAAATAAAAATTCTCGGTGCCGTGCAGTTTTAGAGATATGGGCGTTTTAATTTTTTTCTATTTTTAGCTCCTGCGGTTCCCATGGGGCTACGGGAAAAAAAAAATCAGCATAAATTAGGTACTTATGACCCAATAAGCCCTCACATAAAATTTGGTTCAAATCAGCCTCTCGGTTTGGAAAATAGAAATTTTGGGCAGGGCCAAAAATTTTGCCCCTCCCATAACGACGCCAAGTATAGCCCCACAAACTTCTCTTAAACAAATCTGAGTCTACACCTCAAAAGGAAGCTGCACACCATATATCAAGTCTCTGCTACTGCTGGTTCATGAGAAGAAGATTTTTTAAGATTTCAGCACACTTTTTGGGTGTGGCCCTACCCACGGGCGGGGCAACTTGATTTGAACAAAATCAAATTGCGATGTCATAACAAACTATTATCTCAAATATCAATTAAATTGGTTCAGCGGTTTGGGAGGAGAAGACGCAAACACCATGTTCACGGACGACGGACGGTGAGTGATCACTATAGCTCTCCTGACTGAAAGTCAGGTGAGCTAATAAATAAATAAATAAATAAATAAATAAATAAATAATCTTGTTCTTCAGTGAAAGGAGTTGTTTAATTTTAAGGTGAGCTGTCGCTATTGCGTGCCATGGCACCTGTAATTTTTACTAACTGCGAGTAGACAACAGAGTGCCTCAGTTCCACCAAGCTAACGATTAACCTTACCTAACAAATTGGCTGCATTCGCCGCAAAATATACAAATTGTGCAATAGAAAAAAATTCAATAAAGGCATATCATGTGACCCCCTCATCGGAACGAGCTTGTTGAGCTCATTCCAATGAGGGGGTCACATGATATGGTTTTGTTGCAATATTTTTAAGAAATGGATGGAATTGGGGGAAAATCGGGTGAGAGCCGCGGCCTGTAGGGTGTGCTAAAGGAATTGTTGGACAGTATATTCAAATCCAAGATGGCTGCTGGCAGCCATGTGTTTCAACAACCTTCAGAAAAATTCAATAGCTCCCATCTGGACTTCACACCAAATCTACATCTGAAAACAGCTAATCGAGACAAATTTTGTGCACTTTAAAAATAAAAGGTACAAACATCTTCTTTTGAATAAAGAATTTTATGATCATTTTAATAATTTTCGAACAGGGTAATGCCAAGACTATATATCTTTTGAAACTGATTGCAAATCAACACTCAAATCATTCTGAAACTGCCAAATGTTTTGACTGATGTTTTCTGGGATTTTTAGCCCGAGGAGAACTTTTTCTGGGATGCCAGGAACGTTAAATTCCCGGGTATTTCTGGAGGGTTAACATGTCTTGTGAGCAGTATACAGGATGCCTCCCATTTTCAAAATTGAAAGACACAGTGAAAGACAGTTCAAGTTCAATTTTGTGTTTTGTTTGCTCTCCACATTTACAGGACCAAAATGGTAATGGCAATTGTCATTTGGCAACATAAAAACCCAGTTAGACTATTTCACATTGGGAACGTGACAACCCGCCCCAAAGCCAGCTGGGACAACGCGCCCAGGGACAACCTGCCCCAAGTTTTCACATGCAATTATGTGCCGCAGTCATCAGGGACAACCTGCCATCACAGTTGGCTGATTTAAATCAATCGATTTTAATCATGATTTAAATCAATGATTTTTTTTTTTAAAAAAATCATTGATTTAAATATACATCCCACATGCACTGTGTCTTGACTGCTGGAACATGCTGTAGGTTAGTTAAATGTTCCTGAATAAGTTTTATAAGTTTATATAATTTTTCGGTTAATATGAATCAAATCAAATTAGAGTGAACATAGATTTTAAACAATACATATGATAAATTCATAATCTTTCAGTGAACCTGTCAAAAATACTAAATCAACTCTGAGAACAAGGATCAGTGATTTAAGAATATTGCAAGTAGCAAAAATGATTTTCAAGAAGTCATCTTGCTTCAAGCGATGCTGACAAAATGAGAAACCATTATTTTTTTTTTTGTAATAGTATCCCCCACCCCCCAAAATTTTAGTTTTATTTTTCTTCAAAAGTCAAAACAAATCTGGGACAACCTGCCCCCCAAAATGGGACAACCCATCCCCAAAATAGGCCTGGGGCAGGTTGTCTCTGGGGTGGGTAGTCCCTGACCCTTTCACACTATATAAATGGTATCCAGCCAATTTTGGTATTTTGTATTCGAGCTCTGTGTATTTTGTAACGAAATAAAAATAAAAGAAGGCAGCAGTCAAAAAGTGGTCAGTTTGCGTAAATTAAATTTAACAAATATCCTGTGATTGTTACCATATTTACAAAAACATATTGTATTATTGCTGTGAAAAGGGAAAGTTCATTTCCCTCACGCATTCAGGGATGACGCGGATTTTAAAGTGCAGATTCTACAAAAAAACAGTTTCTTCGTATTTTACATCAAAATTAAGGAAACAAATGTTATAAATATGTGCCTATTACACAGAATAATCACTTCTGAAATGTTAGCGGATGTGCGTTGTTTCATGGGTGGAACATATAATCATAAGTTCTTAGACTCAGTTGATGAAGCATGTTGAGAAGTGACCGCTGATTTTGTGTATACACCGGGGTGTAGGAAACGGTTGTTCAGTGTATAGAGATACAGAGATATTGTGTTAATTCAATACACGTTGTCTGTTCCGGTCACAACCAACTTTTAAATGAATAAAATAATAACAGCAGGGGTTGCAGTGGTGTTGGCTGGGGTGTAGAATGGACAAGAGTGCCATATACATCTGAGGACGGCTGTTTGGAACACCTACATCAGTTTAGCTTGCTTAACTTGGCGTTTTTGGTACATTGACTGGAGTAGTGGCTTCTAATCAACCAATTTCCAAAAAGTCATTAAGTTTAGAAAACAAAACTACATACAACTTGGCACACAAAATTTATCATACATGTGTCCCTTTTTATCAGGGGTGTCAGGTGGATGGAAGACACAAGTCGCTTGAATGCTTGATTCTGAGACATGCTATAAATGCATCTTATTTTTTACCATCAAGATTAGACGGGTTTAACTAAAAGCAAACTGCAATTCTAGAGTTATTTTTGCCTAATTTTGCTTATTTTTTGCACAAAGTGTCCGATACCCTACATTATAGTCAAAACTAGCCAAGAAAACGAAGGCATGCTGTCAGGGCAAAGCCAGTCTAGAAGAGAGGAGGACCCCTTCCACCTACTTTCAAATCCAGATATATGTATATATTTCTACTCTCTGTGTTGTAAGCACACAGGTTTTAATTAGATAATTAGCCTTAGGCAAATCACAGTGGGATGACCCATTGGCATACTACCAGTCTCCACGTTATCGTCAGTTAATTAATCTAGCAGTGACTAGCAGTTACAAATTAACTCCAGTCACAGCTATCAAGTATCTTATTTCTCAAGATACGCTTGATAGCATATGCATTTGCGCATAGTGATTTTATCTTCAGAAAAGTTGCGTGCCATTTTTAGGCATTTTGAAATATTGTTATCTGACATCTCTGGGTAAGGTATAAAGTATGGGAACAAGCTAGTTCAGAGAGACTTGGGTTTCAGTCGTTTAGGAGATGCCATGATAGGGTCTCGTGCGAGTGGAATTGCTGGGCAATTCAAGGAACTCAGTTGTATGCCTCTATTCTCAGATAAGGTGGACGTAGGAGGGCTATAGGCCCGAATTCACAGAATAGATAATGAACCTATGTAAAGGCTTAGTTTAGATGTCGTTAGCGAGGATCGACTTGCACCTGTCTCAAAGGGTAGGCTATTGTATTTGGTATTAACCCTTAGGAATGCAGAGGCTGAACGCGTGGTAGCCTGTGTTAGTATCAGAGTGTTGTGAATATCACCTCAAAGTCGACCAGTGACAATTCGTGCAAGCACGGAAGCACATTTTGAAGTTGTGAGTTCTGACATTAACTGTGTGGATTCCAAAAGGACGGGAACATTCGAGGAGAGTTCTATCAAAGGACACATGTAAAAAGTATGTGGTGTAAACTTGCTTAATTAGCTGGCTGTGTGGATGAACCGAATCCAAATCAGAATTATGTTGTCACAAGGTAATTAACATTGCTTGTCGGGATCCCCGACAGTAAAGGCTGCAGACACGCAGAGATGTGAAAGTTAAGGCTCAGCGTATGAAGCTCCTGTTGCGAGCCCGCGACAGTGACATTTCCAAAGTGCACTATAGTGCCAGTACAGCGCAATAGATAAACTGATATTGATGCGGAACTACATAACCCATGTGATGAATATTTCTGCCATGTTAATCAAATTCTTGAATGTGTTAAATTTTGAAATCAGTTTGTTTTAAGTGTAAATTGAAGAATCAGTATTATTTTAATCATTGTTTCCTTTACACAGCCTGAAGTGATTAGGAATTACACCTAACGAGGAATGAACCTATTTCGAGTTCACTTGGTAGGGAAGAAAATCATAGTGCAGTCCCAACTCAGCTCTGCGAGCCAAGTTTGGCCCATGCCAAAATGCCGTCCCCCCTTGTTGACCAGTCCCCCAATATTTTGAAAGGCGAGGCTAAACATCCCCATATCATCCCTCCTATGCGGAAAAAAGTGTTTGACACACATTTGTACACTATGCACCACTGGGGTAGAGGAGAGGAAGAAGGAGGACAACCTCAAGGACAATCAAGCCCTCTCCAAGGGCAGGGTAAGGGCGACCCCACGCCCATTCTGGCATCCCTGCTTTTTTTGAATATGATGCATATCTTCTCTTGCCAAAATTTACCCATATGTACATTTGGAGTACACACGCACATAAATATTAACCCTTCAACACTAAGCTTGTGAAAGGTTTGCTCCACCACTTGTGTTGCTTCAACCATTTTTGACTCAATTTCACATGCCTGGCATTTTCAGGGGAGCGATTTATTCGTTCGCCTTAAAAAAATTGAGGGTGAAAAATAGCCCTCCTAGCCTTAGAAAATAATGAATACCACAACAGCTTATTCCTAAAACCCACAGGTTTTCAGATCTCTAATATGTGAGTGATCTCTGCAATATGGCCACACAGCCCCTCCCAGGCCTTACCAAGCCCTGGAGGTGTGGGAGGGGCAGTGTAGCCGTCTATCAGAGACTACCTGGTTAGCAGCACCAAAAAGAATGTACAATGCACACTAGGCAAAATTCATTAATAGTACAACTTCATTTTTCCACTTTTAGCTTTTGTAAGCTTGAGGGGACCTAATCGCTCCCCTAGGCCATGTGAGGAGAGCGAGTTTTAGCCCTCCTGCATTTTTAAGAATGTCAGGCCCGACTTTAATGTTAGGAAAGATCTGTTATAATTGAATCCAACAACCCATGAGTGCAATTTGATTCAATTATGACAGATCTTCCCTAAGAACCTATGGTTCTCAACAGCATCTACATGGTTACCGTTATTTTCTTTACGCAAAAATATTTGCACAGCGGACTAAAAGGAAGGGTTAAGCTAGAGTCAGTCTTTCTTCATTGTGTGGCTACCATTGATGGATATCATTTTCTTGCTCATGTTCGAAATTGACGTAGTAGAAAATAATTGCGGTGACATTTGCAAGGAAGTCTCAATAACACAGTAGCGTCACAATAAGAGATCTAAGGCAATTGGGGAGATGGTTTTACATAATAGTCTGCATACCACCACTGGACATGTGATGTTTCATAATAGCATATTAAGGGCATCAGGTTGATCAATTATTTTCCTAACACTTAGCCTATAATCTCCTATATTTCATATTCCACACAGTGGCATAAATCTACCACTTAGATGTGAGTCTTCCATGGAAGACGTGTGTCGCCTGCACTATATTTTAATAGCGTGTCTTTAAATATTTACCTCAAACCTTGTTAATCAAGTTCTTCTATGTAAGTTATATGGAATTCCAAGTCAAAAAAGGGACATAACTCTGAAAAAATGTGTGGATGATAACGGTTGTATGTGGATATCCTTTCCCCCATCCTGGTTCATGTGCATACCAAATATCATTAAAATCCGCCTGACAATGACTGAGATATATACACTCCAAGGCGTTTCAGACAGAATTCTAAGTTGAAAAGGGGCATAACTCTGGAAAAAATACAGCGGATCAAAAAATAAAATAGGAGGTGCACAATGCCATTATATGATAAAGAATCACTGAAAGTTTCATTCCATTCATAGGTTAAAGAGGAGTGGCGGATAAGAGACACTACAAGGCGTTTCAGACAGAATTCTAAGTGGAAAAGGGGCATAACTCTGGAAAAAATACATCGGATCAAAAAATAAAATAGGAGGTGCACAATGCCATTATGTGATAAAGAATCACTGAAAGTTTCATCAAAATCCATTCATAGGTTAAAGAGGAGTGGCGGATAAGAGAAAGTGTGACGCGGACGATGCGGACGACAAAAGTAATCCCTATATGTCGCTCCCCACTCCGTGGGGCAGGCGACTCAACAATAATTTGCTAACTTAAGAGGTGGGCAGGCAAATTGAAATTTCAAATCCACTGCCTCTTGGTAGTGGGTTTGAAATTTAAAATGTCACTCCCTTTCAGCAATGGGTGTGACATTCATACCTCTACAGAGACTAACATATACATTCAAATGATTTATTAGAGAAAGCGAAGCATTTGCCACAAAATCAGAGCAGGTATAAAAGTCTTTTCAAATTGGCAGCCGAACTTTCGGTCTTCTGGAATCTTCGATTTGTTTGTTTTATAACAATTACACCCAAGAGGAACAGTTCCTCAGCATGGCATACCAGGTTTCTGTAGTTCACCAGACTTCCGTTTTGGTTTATTTCTAACCCCTTGAGGAGAATCGAAATGATAAGAAGCAATGAGTATAAATTTGTACACCCCAATTCACCGTATCCTGCTACTACCTGTAACTCTAGATAACAGTATCAGTCTACACCAAACCAACGTACACGATGATCTCGATACCAGGTAGGTTTCTCTTATTTTTTTTTGCATGAATTCCGTGACAAAAATTACCCAAAGTTGTCTCTTATATGAGTAAGATATAGATATGTATGTAAAGGTCACCATTTTGTAACTTTGAAATGAGATAATAAAATTAGGAACAAATATGTGTGTTTATCATCTAAAATGAAGAGTTATTGACCTATTATAAAAATATTCAACAGAACTATTACCTTGAAAATGGAGTGATTGTACTAATAGCAATATTGAAGGCAATGTAGCTCACTACTTTCAACAAATGAATCCTCTAATTCACTGTAAAGTCTGATTTGTTAGGTTGTGATCATAATGTGCTTGTCAATGACAACAAAACAGCCGGGGCACAAACACAAAAAACCGATACTGACTGGACACCGTTTATATAGTGTGTATTTTATCCTACTTCTGTGATCGCACAAGTTTGAAACATTGTGGGGAAGCTTCTTTCAAAATTAGAACTGATTAACTTTCTCTATTTCTGAAGTAATTTATTTCATAAATTACAAATTATCTGACGAAATGAATCTTAGATCCATGACTATTTTATATATCAAATTCCCTTGGTAAACCTTGGCTCAGATCAATTTTAAGCCGTGCAATTACACTCTTAGAATATAGAGAGTAATCGCTTTCGCTTGACTGGTTATGTGAAATAATTCATGAGAGGTGAGGGACTTTGTACAAACACGTTTTACAATATAGTCCCTCACCTCGAATGAATTATTTCACGTAACCAGTCCAGTCAAGCAATTACTCTGTTTATTACTTTTCATTATTAACGATAATTATATTATTTAACCCTTTGCCTAACGTAACAGCCAAAACCGGTCAACACTATTCTCGAAAATCGCCAATTAATTTTCATTATTTTTTGTCTCTAAAACATAGGTTATGACCCCTCATTGGAATGAGCTCATCGAGCTTGTTCCAATGAGGGGGTCATAACCTATGTTTTTCTGAGACAAAAAATGTAAATAATAGTCTTTTGCATGTGTCATCTGCTTTTCATGTTAGGTAAAGAGTTAAAAAAACAAAAAACAATGAAGTCCCCATTACACTAAGGCAAAGCGTCTTCGTTTGTGCGCACGGATACATGACCCAATTGTTGATTGCATAATTCACTTGTGAAGTTATCATTCATAATCAAACCTGGAAATCCCAGAAAATCACACTTTGGAAATTAATAAACTGAAAATATGTTTGCAGAGAAAGGAAGGTTTCAAAATCAACTTTACATCCTCATAATCCTGTAAAAATGCTTCTGGTGAAATTAGATTTCTTTGAATTTACATGAAAATGGTTTGAAAGATGATTTCATGTAAATTTAATAAAATAAAAAAGTTGCAATTTGGTTAGAGAAAAACTAAAATCAGATGAAAAAAATATTTAAAAATCACGCCCTTGAATTTTTGAAAACAAGGTTCAGAAATTACATATAAAACCGAGCCTCATTTCATATCCTTTATAACTAACATGACATGAATCTATTTTTATAGATTAACTAAATATGTTCATACTTTGCCTCGTAAACATACCTTATAATACCACACTGGAACAAGCTCAATGAGATCGTTCCCATGAAGGAACCATAAGCTGTGTTTGGGGCAAAAAATGAAAACTATTAAAAACAGGGGCAAAAAATTTAAAACTATTAAAATATGAATGGTGATTTATTGAATAGCATTGCCCAGTTATGGTTCTTATAAGTAATAGGATAAAACCTGTGTGCTGTTTTTAAACTTGCAAATAGAAGTACTAAAAAGAAACTCGAAAAGGGTACTGATAATCTCCAACACCGTTTTCAAACACTTTTGAAGAACTTTGAGGTTCAAAAGAAAATTAAATTTCCTTTCTTATTATTAGGGGACACTCTTCTCCTTGTACTAATCCACGGCTTCCGAAACCAGTGCGCAGACGTATAACCAACGTGTCATTCTATTGAATCTGTCCGCCAACATTGGAATTATATAATTAGTGGGGAGGAAGGATTCTTACCCGAAAAAGAAGACGGGAGGGCCTCCATGTAAACAATTGCAGTAGGTATAAGACAGGAAATTTGGTATAAAATTTAAATTTATTATCAACCTTCTTTATAATTGTTTACAAGTCTGAATAGACAATAGGAGGAAGGAATCACATAACCAACCTCCACATAACAGGACTGTGCTGGAACCGTGGACAGAAGAGTTCCCTAGGCCTATAAAACCATAGCATCAAAACCATTAGTAAATGACAATGGGAGATGAGGCATATGGCCCTGCGTGACACACAGACAGAAATTACAGTACCAAGAACAGGGCTGAACCGACCTTACAAGAACCCTAATGGCTGGGGTTGATGACAGCCCAAGCAGAAAAAAAGAGGGCCTAAAGAAAAAAGGTCCTCAGACTACACCTGCAACTGACGCAGATAGGTGGAGAAAGTAGAAGCATTTCTCCAGTAGGCTACCTGCATAACATCCAACAACTGACAGAGTTAGCATAAGCCCAGGAGGTAGACAATGCACACACCTTGTGGGCAGAAAAGCGATTGGTATGATGTATGATGCGCGAAAGGCAAGA
The DNA here is from genome assembly GCA_031216915.1 of Pictodentalium vernedei. Taxonomy (NCBI): domain Eukaryota; kingdom Metazoa; phylum Mollusca; class Scaphopoda; order Dentaliida; family Dentaliidae; genus Pictodentalium; species Pictodentalium vernedei. The sequence continues at coordinate 194,683,326 of CM062292.1, read as the reverse complement.
CAAATCCATCTAGAAATGGAGTGAGGAGCGATCTACTGTCGACCAGGGATAAGAGACAGAAATATATCTTTTCCTGCCTTTCCTAATGAACTGAGTCCGGTTGAGGTAAATGCAAATTGCACGAACCAGACAGAGCAAAGGGTGATTACCCTCAGCAGAAGGAAGAGCCCTGATACAGATTGGAGGTGGTGTAGTTTCTGGCATCTGATTCTTGGCCAGAAAGGAGCAATCAGTGGTAAAGTAACACTGTAGGTGAAGCTCCTGAAAAAGGTCGGATCAACAGAGAGTGCGTGAAGCTCACTAACCCTTCTGGCTGAGGCAAAAGCCTTTAGAAAAGCTGTCTTGTATGTGAGAAATGCATATCCACCTAGGATAAAGGTTTGAACGCCCCCCTCCCCCCCTCCAAGCAAAGCAGGACCCAAGAAAGATACCATCTTGGGGTAAGCTGCAAAATCCTAGGCCTTTTCAAAGAAAAGTGCCGAATAAGCTTGGAAAGGTATGGATTAGTGCCAATTCGACACTTTCCCACATACGAAGAGGTCTCTGAAAGCATGGACCTGTACCCTTAGATGGTAACAGGTTGGAGACCCCGAGAATCAAACAGATATACCAGAAACTCTGCATTCTGTGTTATCAAAGGATCGGCATAATCAACAGAGTGATCAGCACACCATCGACAGAAGACCTTCCACTTAGCCGCATTGGCTAAACCAGTCGAGTGTCACCTTGAAGAAGAAATGCACTCCACTGCTCGTCTCGCAAAAACCTCTAAGGAGGAGACAGGACCTGACAAAAAATATGCGTGAAGGCACAATGAAGTCAGGTCGACGTGAAACCTCCTCTGGTGACCTTGGCAAAGAAGGTTGTGACATTGAGGGAGACAGGCCAGAACAGCCGCCAACAGTGAAGCATCCATTTGGTGGAAATGAACCTGCCCTGTCGGGACAGGGAGTCAGCTAGGACATTCAGACGACCAAGGTGATGAACCACCACCCCGTGTTGACATCCTGAATGAGCAGAAAGATCCCGAGCCAATTCGTACATGGGTACTAAGCGCGTGTCACCCTGGTTTCAAATGTAAGTGACCACTGTCAAAGTGTCTTCTGGTTGATGGGAAGAGCTGCTTGATCCTGGTCCCAAACATCATGAAGGGAAAGACCAGAGGATCCAACGTCACACACCATCTGAGATCGCTGGCATCAGCCATCAGAACACGATCGGACATGGACAAGTCCAATGCAACTCCCTGCATAATCCACTGAACATCTGTTCAGGGAAGAATGTGACGATGAAGAGATGCTGATAACTGAAGCACCAGATCCAGAGGATCGACATTCGGCCTCCAACAACTGAGAAAGTGTTGGAGAGGTCTGACATGAAGCCGACCTAGAGGAATGAGATCTGTCACCAAACCACATAGACCGAGCAGCAAGAGAATACTCCTGTCGCAGACATGGGCTGGGTCAGAGTCAGGGTGAAAGCAGAGAGAATCACAGTGCTCGCCAGGGGAATCGCCACCGTAATCAGCCGAGTACGAGAAGGGACCAAGTCCGACTTCTCCTCATTGACTCTGAACCCTAGCGACGTGAGCAGGCTCAAGTGTGTCGACATCTGACTCCAGAAGAGCAGCATTGGTGTGCCTCTGGAGGATACCGTCCAGATAGGCCGAAGTAGTCACCCTGGACTGAGAGCGATGAAAGGCTATCACATGCGACATCAGTCGGATGAAGGGCCAAAGAGCCAGGTTGAGGCCAAAAGGCATAGCCTTCAACTGGTAAATTCGCCCCAGAAAGGCAAACCTGAGATACTTTCGCAATGTCCGATGAATCGGAGCGTGAAAGTAAGAGTCTCGCAGGAAGCGAAATCTCCCTGGTGAATGGAGTGGCGAACGGACCTGAAAGTCTCCATGCTGAACTTGGGAGCAATGATAGACTGGTTCAGGATACTCAGATCGATAACCAGTCGGAGTTGGCTGTCCTCCTTCGGCACCAAGAACAGGCTGGAATAAAATCCCAATGAATGAATGTTCTTGATGACCTTGATTGTCCCCTTTGACAGGAGATTGTGTATCTCTGTGATCAAAAGTTCCCGACGTGAAAAGTCTAAAGGAGCTTGGGTTGGGAGAAGCACTCTTGACAGAGTGGGGTGCCTCCAAAAGGTTATCCACAGACGGGACCGAACACTTAACACCCGATGTGACTTCGGATGTGAACATGGCCCAACAGTCTGCAAACTCGGATGTTCCTCCTCCAACCTGGGACGAATCAAGGTGAGGACCTTCATTTCGAGCCTCGGCGAGGCCCCTGAGAGGAGAAACCATCTCCTCTGCTAGATGAGGATCCTGAGACCTCCTCTGCTAGATGAGGATCCTGAGACCTCCCTCTGGACTGGCGTGCTTACCCTTACCATGTGAGTAAGAGGAAGAAGCCGAGGCAGTAAGATCAGCCCTTGACTTCACAGAGGAAGCAGAAGGGTGTTTGTTAGGCTTGGAACGGCCCCGGCCTCAGAAGGCAGATCAAGCTGGCGCAGAGGTAGCAGCAGCTGAGCTTTGGAATGATGCAGGACGTCAATCTGGACCGTCGCCACAGAAGACCCACCAAAGAAGCGGATCAAAGTGCAGCACCCTGTCCTTCAGAAGGGAACAGCTTGTGTCAAACTCCTGGAGAACTAATTCCAAATTAGCCGTGTTACAGGCATGCGTGTAAGATACATGAGTGTTTTAGAGATCACACGCAAAGGAGCCTGTATGTTGTCAAACTTATCTGGAGGCAGATAAGCAGCCAAGGTAGAGATGACGTGATCTGAGAGAGAAAGCATGCCTAGCATCTCTCTGGATAAGCCCAACATGGACTCTAAAGTCGCCATAAGAATAACGGCCACCTTGGGCTTGGAGTCCTGATCCAAGACCGTCAAAGTTGCAGACCGATGGATTGGCGGAATCATAGGAGAACAAAAAGGTATCAGCCTAGTGAAGAATGAAGTCTTCATAGCCTTGGAACTCAGCTTTGAGTCCAATGCAGCAAAAGCTTCGACCACTTTTACCGACTGGTACTGTCAAAGGCACCCAGAAGCAGGTTGCTCCACAGGCTGTAGGCGCGCGACCGATGATCACGGCCTGGCTGAAAACTCCGGCTGGTCTGACGGTTTGAAGGAACTCAAACACAAAGTCAAGAGCCATCACCAAGTCATTAGACTGATGGCTCTCAAGACACATGGCCCATGTTGGGCATACCAGCCGATGCCTCCCATGGTGTAGGAGCACCAGGAGGGGATCAGAAAGCAGCGGCCTGCTTCCAATCCCGGGAGGCGGTGCTGCAGAGGGTGCCTGGAAGCCACTAGAAGCCTCGCTGGAGGCAACACCGAGCCTCTTGAAAAGAACCTGTTTGAGCAAGGAGAGGGCCACCCTAAGCTCACAACCCGTATCTGCTGGTTCGACATGGGAATGGCCTGGCAAAGTGGCTTCACATCTGACCCTCTAAACCAGTGAAGGGTCACGATCCTCTAGAACACCCGCCGCAGGGCAACGGGTGGAATACAGATGCTTATAGGGGTATGAAATATCCCGAGGATCTGAAGTGTGGGAGCTCCAAAGAGTCGCCGCAGACCTCTGAGGGACAGAAGGTCCAGGCTGCACAAAAATGCACCAGTCCTGCAAAACTGGCCGAAGGACCAGAGTGCATGGACAGAAGCGCAACAGAGTCCATGGTGAACCCACCATGGACATCTCAATCCAAATAAAAACCTGCTGTGCTCGACAGCTGAGAGACCACAGCAGAGGGGCCGGCAGGCAACGACTTCCGACTTCGGCGAGTTGAAGCCAGGAAAGGTTGAGGTCGATATCCCACGTCCAAAGAAGCAGAAATCCCGGCAGACCTCTGCAGGGATAAGCCAAGGCTAGCTGAAACAGAAACCTATGATGTTACCACCGGAGCAGGAGCGGATACATCAGTAGCTGTTGACAAAGGCGGAAAAGTGGAGAGAGCAACTGAGCTCGGCTCCAAATGAGGAGTCACAGCCCTAATGACCGACTCAGATGTCGACTGGAGGGAGACAGTAGTCCCGGAACTAGGCATCTCTTCGCCAGAAATCAGCAGCTATCTCTGCAGGGTTCCCACACCTACCAAGAAAAAAAATTCCATACTTTTTCCAGACCCTCCTCTATTTTTTCCATACCCTTCACAGTCATCGCAGTTTTTTTTTTTTAACTTCTTGGGTGACCAGATAAATCAAAAATGTATCTTACAAAATACTTAAATATACATGTAATGTGTTGGAGTTCAACCTCACTGCCAGTTCTCTCGAGTTTTACCACCAATTACCACAACTAATGAAACAAAACTATTAATATTCTATAATAACAAGTCAGTCAACAGTTACTGTTGGCTGTGCTGCGGTTTTTGGGTTTTTTTTTTTAGTGTTTTCGATCGAAAATAGTATGTTTTCTGGAGGCCTTATGCCTTGTTAATGCCACTTACCCTGTATCTGAGACGTCAAAAGACTCGTCTCAAACAAGACATTTTGCCTTGACTTTGTTTTGAATTTCGTGTTCCCGCTAATCCAGTTAGCATATTTGGGATTTTCCAACCATGTTTTTGAAAACAAACATTTCTCCATTTCCTTTCACTTTAATTTGTTGACGGTATTGCACAATCGCTCAACTCAGCAGATCAAACTTCCAAGTTTGTGTATTGTTTTTCTTGATGTTTACAACATAAACACGTTATCAGTGGGTGCAGCCATTTTGATCACCGAAATATATGGATCGATTAATGGTCGTTAATGCTCATATCAGACCATTATTTCGTGTTGGGTTACAAAGGCCTAAATTTTATGAGTTTCGAAATTTGATTGAAAACGAAATAAAAACTAAAATAAAGAGAAATTTGGTAAGAAATTTAAATTTCATGAACAGCGAAAGTGATTCTGAATACAATTAATTAAATTTCCATACTTTCTCTATACCATTTACATGAAAACATCATTTTCCATACTTTTTCCAGACTTCCAGCTTCGCATATGAACACTGCCACCCTCTCCAGACAGAGTCGAATTGTATCGTCCCAGGCATATCTGGTGAGATCAATGTAGATGGGAAGGTGAACCCAAAGAAAAACAAGACCAATAGCGGGTCTGGACCTGCGTCGCTGCATGCAATTGAATCGGCAAACAGGAAGTGGCTGCACAGCAGATCTGAAAATTGCATACACGATACAATTGATCATTATCAGGCTCCAGATGAAATATAAAATCAATCCCTTGCATAGAAGCCGAGAAAACCTTGACGGAAAATTTCAATGTTCAGTGGGTACAGTAAAATTTCAAAGTATCGGCAAACAGGAAGTGGCTGCACGGCAGATCTGAAAATTGCTTACACGATACAACTCATCATTATGAAGCAGCAGACCAAATATAAAATCTTTCCCTTTCATAGAAGCCAAGAAAACTTTGACGGAAAAAGTGTTTCGGATGGACGGACTGACGGACGGAGTCGAGCGGTTACTAGACCTGCTCTGCCACTGGCGACGCAGGTAAAAAATCAGGATATCCCCAGCTACTAGAGTAAGGTGGCAGGAAACAAAGGCCCATTGGGAACAGAAAGATACCCCAACAGCCAAAAAGGGAACTGGCAGAAATTCTACCCTCAATAGAGGGGAGAAAAGCTGCCACAACAGCTCCCAGCTTACTCCTAGCTCAGATAAAAGCAGAACCCAAAGGGTTAGCATTAATGAACAAAAGACCGAAACAGCACGGTATGCGAAGATCGCGTGCGAAATCAGTATAGAGATTTATCACAAAAAATACAGTGAATAATCGAGAGAATATATAAAAACACAGCCCTGTATGTCTAGATAGTGAAGAAACAGCTATGAATCCACAATTCAGAACAGGAAACATCGTTAACATCGTTAACATCGAGTCAAAAAGTATTACTGTTGATGAGCAAAACGATCTGCATCCTGTAAGATGGCGGGGAAAAAACCCCAGAATAACACGTCGGTTATACGTCTGTGCACTGGTTCCGGAAGCCGTGGATTAGTACAAGAAGAGTGTACCCTACTGGGTGTGCACCGGTCACACTCGACCCAGTTTTGGCTTATTTTTTCTTGGTGCTTTTGCACCACTTTTCTTTCCCAAATCGCTTGGAAAAGAAAACAAGAGAGTATTTTTTCTAGTTAGGGACTTCCACTGTAGTGCAAGCCTGATGTAAACAACTATAAGGAAGGTTGATAAGAAATTTCATAGTACTTAACACTTTTCCAACAGAGTATTTTATAATATTTTTCATCAAATCTAGTCATAGCTGCTGTCTGCTGTGACTGGAACTGATGAAAAATTTATTCATATTCAACTCAAGAAATCATTGGTCAAAAAGTGCATCCAATGTACAGCGAGAAGGGGGGGGGGGGGGGGAGGGAGGGGGGATTTCATTACTTGTACCCAAATTATATTTGTATCAGTGGCCAAATATTTTGTGTCCTGGGCAGGAAATTCGCCTGGAAGCATGGAAGGAGTTAAAGAACCTCGAAATGTATTTCTGAATTGGGGTGGGTGAGGGATATCGAAGACCCCACTATTTCCTTGTATGGGCTTAAGTATATAAAGCATCAATTGACAAAAGAAGTAAAGACATATGACAAATTTATTAAAATCGTTGGCATAAAAATCATGTCTTTCATGAAGATGAAAATATAGCTAATAAGTTAAGGTAAATATAGTAAGCATAAAAAGCATACATTCTTGTTTAAGACCACCAACAAATTCTCAACAATTTTAGACAATTTCAAAACTTCTATGTGCAAAATAGAAAAAAAAAAACTTCAACAGAATCAGATCATTTGATCATTATTTTCTTTTATGTATATCTCGTTTCTCCATCTGCTTTTCAAATTTTTTCTCCTGTCTTCTTTTCATGAGTGACATCTTTTCCTGCTGCCTGAAAAAGAGAAACAGAAAAACTGATGCAGTGTTGTTTCTTTTCTTTGATAAAATAATGTCAAAAACATCATTTCACTTGCCATTACTTTTCATCTCCAATGATCTGAGTATTTATTTATTGGGGCTTAATGACATTTTCGACAGCCAGGGCCACCCTGTGTCTGAGAATTTTACGAGTGGAAGAAGCAGAGTACCCGGAGAGAACTACTGAGCAACAGTCAGGCTCCTCAACATACGAACTCCGCACACTAGCAGGGTTAGCAGTGGTTGAAGACATGGGCAATGGGGGTGAAGTGTCTTGCCCAAGGACACAATGTGGTTGTCTCAGATGGGATCTGAACTGTGGACCTCTTGGCTTGCAGCCTGCACCTCTACCTCCCGAGCCACCTTTCCCCAATGATCTGAGTTACCAAGGGTCATAATAGGCAAAAGGCATGATGCAATAATGCTCAAATGATATGCATAAGTTTTAACCATTATTATTTAACATATAAAATTGTCCCTCGAGTATAACAAGATAACATCTGCACTGCTTAAGTAGTGATTAACCGATTATCAAAACCTGCTATGAACTGATTACTGATTATTTCTATGCCAATTATGCCGATTCTGATGGTTGAAATAGGACACAAAAGGAAATCTGTTGGTGCCTGTTATACTACAGAGTTTTGCTGATAAATCACTAATTACGAAAGCTTAACACCACGTAAGTTTCTCTGAGTATGACTGTTTAGTGCTAGGCAATATTAGCCAAAATAATATTTGCATTTTTGGGGGGTGGGGTGGGGGAGAAGATTGTTATTAACGATACAGTCACACAGTATTGTTCTCTTGTGAAGATTGTGTTTATTCTGGTCAATAGTGTTAAAAGGGTTTGGTGTTAGAATACAATACACTTGGCTGTATTAACCAGAAATATACTGAGCACACATACTTTGTGTCTTAACTGAATAATAACTTTGATGTAAATGTGTGTTGTGAAGTTGTATGACGCATGGTTTACAGATACGCACATCAGAATTTATTATTTAATGTTCATTTTTCAACTTGTTACCTCCCTTGATGTGTTTCTCCAATGTTTACATGTACTATGCAATCAACATTGAGGTAACTGAAATCAAAAATAAACTTGACAAACTGAAAACGTGCTTGCGACAGTCATGCGACTTACATGTTGCATTACAATCATCTATCATTGAAAAAAAAAAGAAGTTTTTTCTCCAATTTTAATTTCTTATTGTATTGTGATGCTTGCATCATGAAATACTACAGACTACCGACAAAACACATCTTACTTATATACATGTACCCAATGCAACATTGTACAGCACCATGATTGAAGACCAGTGAGTGAGTGAGTGACTTCGATCAGCTGGGAAATGATGGTAATCTAGAGTCGATTGCAGATGGTAAACAGACGTGTTAAGCTGATAAATTGTAAAATAGTGAGATTTCTGAGCAAAAATAGTGAGATTTTAATTTTGAAATGACTCAAAGAGTAAAATTTCTTAATTTTAATAGGGAGATTCTGTTAAAAATCTTAATTTTAGGCTTATTTAACAAAAATTCATTCTGGAAAATAGTGAGTCTCCCTCTAAAATAGTGAGACTTAACTGGTAGAGTGCTGGAAGCCCTATTTTGGGCTTTACTAAAAGTGACAGGTAATAACTGTCTGTAGCTACATTCTAATTTCTGCCTGAGGAAGCCTTTATTGTCCCTGATATGAATCAGATTTTTTATACAATACCTTGCTCTCTGAGATTTAATTGGATAGTGCCTATAAGGCACTATCCAATTAAATGTAATAGAGCAGTATATGATGAGCTTTGCTTTGTTGTCAGAAAAAACTCAGCACTTTACCAGTTAACATGTCTGATGGTAAATCCAGTAATATCTTCACTCTGCAAAACCCTAAATATTCTGCTATGCACTGCACACGTTTTTAATGGGGAAACTTTATTGAAATGGCCAGATATCAAAGAGATTTTTAAAAGACAGTGTTAAATATAGAATAGTCGGAAACTAATGGTTTTTAACTGCCGATTGTCATAATTGGCCGATGCCCCTTAACCGGCTGGTGCCGATTGCCGATTATTGGTTCATCACTATGCCTAAGCATTAACAAGGTACCATAAAGCATTTCAGAGGGCACCTCGTTGTTCTGAAGGGTCGAAATACTGAAGCAATATGATAAAAACTGGGAGACTGCTCGAACCTGTCTGATAATAGTGATAGTTGAAAAATAGTGGTGTCCTGCATTTTTGGTTAAAATTAATCATTGGGAATGGATTTTCACTCTTAGTCTAATTTCCAAATAACAGTGATGGCCCAAATCTTTCTTCAAAATTAATAATGACCTCACTATTATTCGGCAGATGAGAATAGTTGCAGATACGAAGTCAATATACAATAACTGTTTAAGTTCAATAGACTAAGTTGCAAAGGGCAATAATTGAGAAAAAATGGTGCAGGGCGACATAGTCTGAAAATATGTGCATGTTCCAACCACTGTTGTTCATAATAAAAAAATATCAGACCAATGGGGTAAAAACTGAGACTAGTTATGGATACAATGTCAGCACATTTACAATAACTTTCCCTATTCAAGTTGAAAAAGGCCATGACTACCAAAAAAGTGTGCAGTAGGATGGCCTAACAATATGTACATGTTCAAGCTATTGTTGTTCAAAATATAAAATATCAGATCAATGAGGTAAGAAGTGTAATACTATATTACAGATACAAAATCAGTACACATTAATTCTTTGATTTTAGAACAGCATTGTGTGTGCACATCATCCGAGTAATCCATGCATTTTTAAATGTAAACTGTAAGACTGGCCAAAGGAAGAATGTTAATACGCAAATGCAGTTTGTTCCGAGGTTATTGTAAATGGCAACTTTTTTCACAGAAATGAATGCTAATCAATAGCTCTTATCTAAAGGTCTTGCCTAATGAGTACACCAACAAAAACAATCCTATGATAATGTGGCCTGTAGGCCATGTCAAAGAAGAATGTTGATGCACAAATGCCATTAATTCAAAAAATGTTGCTAACAGCAACAGTTTTTGATGGAAATGAAAAGAAAGTTAAAAAATTTAGAGTAATTTGTATATTTTTTATACCTACCAATGACCCAGACTCAGCTGGTGCTAACTCTTAAATTCTAGGGCCAAACACAAATTTTGCGCCCCCAATTCCCCAAATTTGCATCAAAATCCAAAAAATAGATGTCCTATGTGGTCCTCCCTACTTTTGTCCACTGCGCATGCGCAGTGTCCAGTAAGTACCAAAATTGGAGCCAAATCCTCATTCTTACAACCAGTGCCTGGTAAGTGTTATGTAATCAGGGGGGAGGTATGAGTTCCCAACTCATGGGAGGGCCATCCCCGTCTGGGTCATTGGTAAGTATAAACAAGCCAAGACCAATACTGGGTCTGGACCTGCATCGCTGCATGCAATTGATTACAGAGATGAACAGACTTCAAAATATCGGCAAACAGGAAGCGGCTGCACAGCAGATCTGAAAATCAGATACACGATACAACTCATCATTATAAAGCAGCAGAACAAATAGAAAATCATTCCCTTTCATAGAAGCCAAGAAAACTTTGACGGAAGAAGTGTTTCGGATGGACTGACGGAGTCGAGCGGTTGCTAAACCTGCTCTGCTGACGCAGGTAAAAATATATAAATTACTATAAATTTTTTAACATTTTTATACTGTACCAATGACCCAGACTTAGCTGAGTAGAAAAAAGGCTGGAGGGCCTAGGACATAAAGGAAAATCCAATAGACTCAATTACATGTATACAGAATTATCCCCTCAGGGAGAAGAGGAGAACAGGCTTTACATGTATCTTTCTTGTTTATATAAAAAAAGAAAGACACAATACCATTCCGTAATTGAGCACGATAACATCAATGATCTCTATTAACATCCAGTATAACCCATTATACTTAATTTATTAAAGGAAAGCCGATAAATAAAGATAGTCCAGAGAATGAGACTCTTTATACTCATTTAAAAGTGTCCGAGGATTGTATATTAACGCTCGAATGACACGTGACATATACAAATGCTTCACACCGAGCTACACTTTAAAAATATTATATAAATGAGACAGACATTAGCTTTACACTTTAAAACCATCCCGGCACCGACTCGGAATTACTGACTCCAGAGGAGGTATTCCCTTGCTTTTCACTATAAAGCAGGTGATATAAAGGAACCCCATCCCCCCCCCTCCCCTCGCTCTGGGTCAAATACCCCAGAACGAAGAGGGCAGCAGGACAGAGACACTGCCGGAACAGAAAGCCTGCATAACTATAGTTGCAACTGTTAAGTGGACAATATTCTGAGCAACAGATAACGGACCTAAACAATGCAGGTCGCCAGAAATGGACTCAATATTTCTAAGATAAAAATTCGAGAACGTGGAAGGCTGAGACCAATATGCAGCCTTCATCAAATCGGTAATAGCAACACTATTAGCATAAGCCCAAGATGCAGACAGCGCTATTACTTCATGCGCCTAAATCTTAAGCACAGACTGCTGAGATGAAGATAATTTATCATAAGCAGTATGGATAGTTAACTGAATCCACCTTGCAATAGAATGGACCATAATGTCCTTTTTATTAGGCAGCAAAGAAAGAAAGAAACGCTTACGTCCCTTTCTGATAAACTCAGGTCTACATTGTAAATATGCATAGCTCTGACTGGACAGAGCAAAGGCCTATGACCGTCTGGAGACGGAAGAGCCTTAATAACAATAGGTTAAGGGTACTTATTAGGAGCCTGATTGTTAGCCAAAAATCCAACATTAGTAGTCAATGCAAAAGTATTACCAAAACTACGATAGTGAGAGTCATCAACAGATAGTGCATGAAGCTCACCAACTCTTCTAGCAGAAGAGAAGGCTAAGAGAAAAGCTGTCTTATACGATAAGTATTTGAAATACACTGTATCGAGAGGTTCAAATGGCACTTCTTTTAACTTCAGAAGAACCCAACCTAAGGGTTCTAGGTCTATTTATCAAAAAGTTTTACGTTAACTTAGATAAAGAGACATTAGATCCAATCTGTAAGCTATCATGATGAGGATAGGTATCCGATAGCATAGACTTATAACCCTTAATAGTATTTGGCTGCAGTTCGATCTCGTCAAACAAGTAGACCAAAAAATTAGCAATGTCTGGAATGGAGGGATCATAAAATCAACAGAATGATCCCTACACCATCGAGAGAAACCTTCCACTTAGCAGCATAATTTTAGCTAAGAGGAGGTCCTCCTGCAATTAGAAATTGCGTCCACTGCTCGTCCTGTAAAATGCTTGCCGTGCAAGAAGGACCGCACAACGGAATTACGTGAAGGTTGAAACCTAGCAGGTTGTGATGCAGTGTGCGCAATTTCCCATGCGAAAGAAGGTCCTCCCGTGGAGGAAGCTTCCGCGGAATGTCCCACAACAGACACCTGAGTAGATTTATCCATGGTCTCTGGGGTGACAGAGATGCTACCAATAGAATCTTGCAGTGAGATTGCTTGATTTTTAGCAATATCAGCTGAATCAACGGAGCTGGAGGATACGCGTATTCTATCATTCCGTCCCAAGAGATCGAGAGGGCGTCTACTGCAAATGCTCGAGTATCTGGGCATGACGGCACATACGTCTGCAACTGATTGTTGAGATGCGTCGCAAATAAGTCTATCATAGGACGATCCCATACGTAGCAAATCTGATTGAATACTTGTTTGTTGAGAGTCCATTTTGACGACATGGAATATGACGGATCGATAGAAGAACTTGATGCTCTAGGACAAACAGAAGGATTCTTTCTGTTAGACTGAACAACGCAATGGAATGAGTGTCTCCCTGGTTCCGAATATACGCTACTACTGTTGAATTGTCGGACAGAAATTGAACATGTGAATTCTGCATGATGTTCATCCACTGATGTAGCACAAGCCAATTGACATCATCTCTTTGATGTTTATGTGCTTGTTTAGGAACTGCGAACCCTGGCACCTCGAATCTGATGGGCTTAAAGTTGCGCCCCAACCTGTTTGACTCGCATCCGTCAATATCGTAAAAATCGGATCCGGCAGTTGCAGTGGTACTACCTGAGTTAACCACTGAATATCTGCCCAAGTCTGAATCTCATGTTTCACATGATTCGACAAGACGATGTTCGTTTCAAGCGAATGAGTCTTCACACTCCAATTCTGAGTAAAAAATATCTGGAGTGGACAAGTGCGTAGCCGCCCCATCGGAATAAGATCTGCAGCGGCTCTGCACAAACCTGTCAGTCTCATGAGTTCTCTCACTGTTACTACATCTGAGTGGAGACAAAAGCGAGCGTAATAACTAACTAATGACTAATATCGCTCTGGTTAACGGCAGACGAACAAGATTGTTGTGCATCTCTAAGCTCATTCCCACGGCACTAGATCCGACTTCTTTTCATTTACTATTAAACCAAGACGTCGGAGCAATTGAAGCAGACTCTGAACATTGTTCTGAAGTGCTAACTTACTGCCGTAACTCTGAAGAATGTCGTCCAAGTAGGCCAACGTTACCAAGTCATTATGGCCACATTACCAAGATCATTATTTGAGTGAAGGCCCAGGGCACTAGATTCAGACCAGAGCATCATTGCTCCGAACTGAAAACAACTCCTGGGACAGCGAGGGTTAGGTACTTTCTAAATGCCGGATGTACCATGACGTGAAAGTACACATCCTTGAGATCTATGCTCGCAGCATAATCGTTCACTCGAATGCTCGCTCTGACCGATCGGATGGTCTCCATATGAAATTTTGGAGCCACGATCAGCTTGTTCATCCAGCTCATATCTATAACTGGACGAAACGAGCCGTCTGGTCTTGGAACCAGGAACAGGTGACTGTAGAAAACTGGAGATTCCTGGTTTTCTATGGCATCCATAGCATTCTTGTTCAGAAGAGATTGAACTTCTGATAGAAGCGAATCTCTCTTCTGAACGTTTAACGGAAGCTGAGTCCAGCGTGGACTTCGAGTTAATGGAGGTTTTTCCTTGAAGGACAGTTTTAGACCTTTCGGAAATAACCCCTTGCACCCATGGGTCGTCCGTAATTGACAACCAATTGGTTAAGAATCTCGACAGCCTTCCGCCCACTGGAACGCAATAGAGGTTTAGACCATCACCTCCTGGCCCTGCGATGGTTGCGGGAGGAGAAACCACGTCCTCCACAACCCGCACCTCACCCAGTTGACCTAGGAGCGTCTGACCGGTTATCTCGGCCAGCATTACGACCCCTACCTGAGTCGCTACTCTGACGGTCTCCTGAGTAAGACGTAGAGGCTTTCTTAGATCCTCTATAGGAACTTCCCTTGGACGTATTCACCCCTGAAGTGCCTGCCTTACTCCTCCCTGCTGAGTCCGACTTTTTCAAAGCGGATTTAAAAGCAGAGAAACCGAAGCTTTCTTAGTAATCTGATTATAGATTGTAGAAAGCTTACCGTCGAAGAGAAGCTCTCCTGAGACCGGAGCGACTTGAAGAGAGTTTTTCACCTTATTTGGAATTACTGACTCCAAGGGAGGTATTCCCTTGCTTTACACTATAAAGCAGGTGACCTAAGGGACCGATAGGAAAACTTGATGTTCTAATACAAACAGAAAGATTCCTTCCGTTAACATGAATAACAGAATGGAATGATTGTCTCCCTAGTTCCAAAAATCCGCTAATACCGTCGAATTGTCGGACAGAATTAGCACATGAGCATTCTGAATAACGTTCATCCACTAATGTAGCGCAAGCCAAAACGACATCATTCTTGATGTTAATGTGCTTAATTAGGAACTACGGATCCCAAAGACCCTGGCCCTTCAAATCCGTTGGGCTCAATGATACGACCAAACCTGTTTGACTGGCATCCGTCAAAACTGTAAAACTCGGATCCGGCAATTGCAGTAGAACTCCCTGAGTTAACCACTGAAAACCTGCCCAAGTCTAAATCTCTTATTCACTTGATTGACAAGAAGATGTCCATATCCAGCGAAAAAATCTTCACCCTCCAATTCTGGATTAGAAGAAATTGGAGAGGACAAGTGCGTAACCGCCCCATCGGAATAAAAGCGCGGCAGCTCCACACGAACGTATCAGTCTCATGAGATCTCTCGCTGAGACCTTGTCTGAGCGAAGACAATAGTGAGCATAACAACTGATTAATTTCGCTCTGGGTAACGGCAGACGAACAAGAATGTTGTGCGTTTCGAAGCTCATCCCCTGGTGGGTGAATGACTTGGATGATACCAGATCCGACTTCTCCTCATTTACTTATGAAACCGAGACGTCGGAGTAGTAGAAGCAGATTCTGCACATCGTTCTGAAGCGTTAACTCATTGCCATACCACTAAAGAATATCGTCCAGGTAGGCCGACGTTATCGCAGATGAATGAGCTCGGAAATGAGTCATTACTGAGTTCGTTATTCGAGTGAAAGCCCAGGGGGCTAGATTCAGACCGAAGCACATTGCTCGGAACTGATACACGACTCCTATGATGAAGAAGCGAAGATACTTTCTGAACGCCTGATGTACCATGACGTGAAAGTACGCATCTTGAGATCTATGCATGCAGCATAGCCGTACACCCGAATACTCGCTCTGACCGATCGGATGGACTCCATACATAAACATGGATCCACGATCAGCTTGTTTATCCAAATCAGAATTATGAGTGGACGGAACGAGCCGTCTGGTTTTGGAACCAGAAAAGGATGGTTGTAGAAACCTGGAAATTCCTGGATTTCTACGATCTCTATTGCGATCATTCCAGAAGAGACTGGACTTCTGATGGAAGCGAGCCTCTCTCCTGCGGACTTGACGGAAGCGGAGTCCATCTTGGACTTCAAGTTAACAGAGGTTTTCGTTTGAAGGACAATTTAGTCCTTCCGAAATCACCCCTCGAATCCAAGGGACGTCCGTAATTTTCTCCCAATTAATTGAGAAACTTGACAGTCTTCCGCTCACTAGTACACGATAGAAGTTAATACCATTACCTTCTAATCCTGCGAGGCTTGCGGAAGGAGACGCCATGTCCTCCACGGCCCGCACCTCGCCCCATCGACCTTGGGGCGTCTGACCGGATGTCACGGCCAGAATTACGGCCCCTACCTGAGTCGCTACCCTGACGGTCTCTAGAGTAAGACCTAGAGGATGCATAGGAACCTCTACAGGAACTTGCCTTGGACGTATTCGTCCCAGAAGTGCCTGTCCTACTTTTCTCTGCTGAATCCGACTATTTGGAAGCGGATTTGAATAGCAGAGAGTCTGAAGCTTTCTTAGTTATCTGATCACAGACTGCGGAAAGCTTGCCGTCGAAGAAAACTCTCCGGAGACCAGAGCGACTCTGAGAGAGTTTTTCACCTTACTATCCACACGTGTGGATGTAGCCAGGGCCGCGTCACATCTAACCAACTCCATATTGCCACTAAAAGGGTGGAGTTTTACGTGAGGCCCTTGAAAGAACTATTAAGGAGGTTGTACATCCTAGAATTCTTTTTCCTTTGAGGCGTAATGATAACGTTCTGGTAAGGTGATCTGCGTACGATGATGCGTCTAAGCTGACCCTGCTAGATGATATTGTCGTTTCCAACATCATGGTTGGAATTGACATTGACGACAGTATAAACAATACTAGGTCCTGACCTGGTCGTCTAGACGCAGAGAACTCTCAGAATGCTCTGTCCTGCTGTTTCAAAATATTCCTTAAATTGATGAAAGGCAGATGTAGAGCATTTGCCGATAAGACACCTGACCGGCCCATTTAGGTAGCAAGTTATATAAATATAGCGTCATTCAACAGATCAAATGTCCGTGAGACATATCTGGACTATGTCGGAAACTGAGGGATGATGTCCCTAAACCGATAAGAATTCAGAGTCCAGTGGTGCTAACAGTCTCTTATCCGGCAACGCAGCAATTTTTGGTCCAGAGGAACAATGTCAGAAGATAATGCCGGAATGCACTCTACGGCAATTATTTTGTTCCGAAAGGAAAAATACAACTCATCCGTATCCCTTTCGCCATCCTGTCGGACTACTTGTAATTCTTGGTCGTCCGTGCCTGAAGCTGCAGCGGAACGTACCAACCCAGCTTCCTCGGATAATTCTTAATCCGACAGAGTTACTGTCGGGTGCTGGGATGCTGCGATAATTTGTGCTATCTGCGATAGCACGTACGTTTTGAAGGCCTGTGGAGCTGCGGTCTTACAGAATTTAGCCGCTAGTAGGTCCTTGGATGTTGATTCCTGCATATTTCTCATATGCGAACGTCTGGAGTATGAAGGCCTCGAATCCTTGGCTACCAGATGGCGTGACCTGGTCGCCGTAGAATCCCTGGTCGGCGATGTTGGTTGAATATGAATGGTCACATAGCCAAGGTGCGGTCGCGTGTGCTGCCGTGAGGATGAGGTAGCCGAAAGAGCAGTCTCTCTGGACTGTCTATATAACGGAGCGTCCGGAGCGGTGGACGTATGCCTGGACTGAGGAACGTTTTGTACCACAACATCTGTGCCCAGATCTTGTAGTACGAGAGAGGGACCTCTCTCGCTCGCAGCCCGGATGGACCTGGACGAGCTAGGAACTGGACTAATAGGCTTCCTCCGTACCATCCTCGTATCCGTCGTCACTGGGTGTGCACATTGTATTTTATAGTGCTCGTATCACCCAAATTTCCTTCCTGGACCGCAACGGACGAATCCGGGTACTGAGCCATTCGGTGAATGGTCGCGACAGCGGGCGAGCTAGCGGGTGTCAAAGCCATCGATCCTACTAGGGAAGTCCAGGCAATTGACACATCTACATGAGCACTTTTGCCACCAACTCTTCATTTGACTGTGATGACTGGGATGTTTATTCCTGCATTTATATAATATGCGAACGTCCCAGCTGGAAAGGTCTTGTATCCCTGGCTAGCAGATGTAGTGACCTGGTCAACGTGTATTCCTTGGTCGGCGAAGCAGGAGCACCAGGGACGTTCAATCCTGCATTTATATAATATGCGAACGTTCCCTGGAAATCTGTGGCCACATAGCCAAGGTGCGGTCATGTGTGTTGACGAGGATGAGGAAGCCAATATAACAGCCGCGTCGGACTGTCATGCGACGGAGGGTCCCGAGCAGGAGGAGTGGACGTAAGCTCCGACTAAGCGAACAAACATACAACATCGTGGCGCAGATATTGATGCAAGAGATAGGGGGCCTCTCTCGCACGTGGTCCGGGTGGACATGGATGAGCTAGCTACCGGACTGACAGGCTTCCTCCGTACTATCCTCGGATCCATCGTTGCTGGGTGTGCAGATCTGATGTTTTATAGTGCTCGCATCACCCAATCTGCTTGACTGGACCGCGACGGACGAACTCGGGTGCTGAGCCATTCCTTCCTGGTGAATGGTCGCGACACCGGGCGGACTAGCAGGCGATCAATGCCTTCGATCGAACTAGCGAACTCCCGGCAATTGTCGTAATACCTTGAGCACTTCCCGCTAGCCCTAATATTGCAACGACGGAGGCACACTTGTTGAAGACATCACTGAATTCTGAAAAAGAAACTGATAATATAGAGTGACCCTATGGAGAGAGGACCGTAATGGACCCCTCACCACTAACAAAATATCGTGACACAAGTCTCCAACACAGAGCAAGAATTCGTGCGACTACATTGACTATAAGAAACACAATGAACCTGTGAATTAGAGGAAGATATCCTCGCATTACAATTGAAGAATATTTTTTCAACATGAAAAAATATACAGTCATATTACACGCACTAACCCTTGAAATAAATATACATAATATATTATAATCCATTATAACATTTCAAAAGAAAATAATTTCAAAAAAAAAAATAAAAATTTTGAAAAAATTTTCAGAAGAGCCCAAGTTCCCAATGGGAACAATGAGCCCAAACGGATCCCAAAAAAGCCTAAGTGTGGATAAAAATTTTAAAATCATTTCAAAAAATTAATGTAACATTTACGGACAATATTAATGTATCTTGCTATGAACTGAACTAAGCAGAGGACAAGTAATCACTATAAGAAGTAACCGTTGTCAACATAAAAAAAAGTGTAAACAAACCGGAAACATGACTCCAGGCACTGATAAACATGGCCCGAAATCAGTTACCAATTTAAACACTATCTGATGCAAAACAGAGACTTCCAGAGAAGAAACTGCAGAACATCAGATGGTAGATGCAGACCAAAACGCCTAACCACCCAAGGTTGAGGACGTAAACATGGGGAAAACAACAGAAAATAATTCTGTTTCCAAGCCAAAACTCCCAAGAAATTTTAGTAATAAACATTACGAAAAATAAACCAAAAGTATGGGAGAACAGCTAGGGGGGAATAAAGGAAAGGGAGAGAGGAAACACTGATTAAACAATGGAATATTCATAGCAAGAATGACCACAACAAGGTCATGCCTCGAAAATAGGTAACGTGAATAATTTCGTAAAATAATTATAAGTTACAGCCCTGAACATTTGTTTCCACTGTTTTTTCCTCTCCTCCTTCTATTTCCTCCTTATATCCACCATTTCTCTCATAATTATGTGTCTGGCATCCTTAAAACTGAGATTTACAAGCACAAATAATAGTGAAGTGTAACTATATTGAGGGCCAAAAAAAAGGATGATAACTGCACCAATTTCGAGACCTCCTTGACACTGTGCATGCGCAGTGGAGTAAAAGTATGGAAGGCCATATAGGACATGTAATTTTCGGTTTTAGATGCAAATTTGGGGGATTGGGGGGTAAAATTTGCGTTTGGCCCAAGATATTTTAGAGTTAGCACCAGCTAAGCCTGGGTCATTGGTACAGTATAAAAATATTATAAGTTACAGCCCTGAACACATCCTTCCACTGTTTCTTCCTCTCATCCTCTTATTTCATCCTTAGATCTACCATTTCTTTCATGATTTTGTGTCTGGCATCATTTTAACTGAGATTATAAGCACAGATATCAGTGAGATGTTACTGATTGAAGGGTCAAACAAAGAATGAGGATTTGGCTCCAATGTCAGTACTTCCTGGACACTGCGCATGCGCAGTGGACAAAAGTATGGCGGACCACATAGGACATCTATTTTTTGGATTTTGATGCAAATTTTGGCGATTGGGGGGGGGGGGGGGGGGGCAAAATTTGTGTTTGGCCCCCGAAATTAAGGGTTAGCACCAGCTAAGTCTGGGTCATTGGTACAGTATAAACATATCTATAGTTCCTATCTTTGTCACCCTGCATAAGCATACAAAGTTTCAAAACAATCTGATAATGGATGTGCCCTCTGAGGCATGCCAAAGGAAGATGTTAATGAACAAATGCACTAAGTTTGAAGGTCATTGCTTGTGGCAATGTTTTTGGGGGGGAGGTTTATGGAAATTCATAAATATACCCTGCAGGGAGTGCAAAAGGGATAAGTTGATGCATAAATGCAGTGAGTTCAAAGGCTGGTGATAACGACAATAATTTTTTATGGAAATGAAAAAAAAGCAATAGCTCACATCTGGAGGTCACCCCAAACACACATACCAAGTTTCAAAGTGATCCGATCATAAATGTGCCCTGAAGGGTGTGTTAAAAGGAAATATTGAGGTCTGATTAAACTAAGTTCAAAGGTCAGCAGCAACATTTTTGGACAGAAATGGAAGAAAATCGACAACTCCCATATAGATGTCACCCCACACACGCACACCAAGTTTGCAAGCGATCCAATCATAAATGTGCCCTGCAGGGTGTGTCAAAGGGAAACATTGATACTTAACTGCACTAAGTTTTCACGAAGTTCATTGCCAGTGGCAACATTTTTTGACAGAAATCGAAGAAATTGATAGCTCCCATCTAGAAGTAACCCCAATCAAGCATACAAAGATTCAAACCAATCTGATCATAAATGTGCCCTGTAGAGCATGACAAAGGAATATATTGATGCCTGACTAAACTAAGTTCAAAGATCGTTGCAAGCGGCAAAATTTTTTAAGTTGGCCGCGGCAACATTTTTTTACGGAAATGGAAGAAAATCGATAGCTCCCATCTAGAGGTCACCCCAACCAAGCATGCCAGGTTTCAAAGCAATCCGATCATAAATGTGTCCTGTAGGGTATCCCAAAGGGAAATATTGAAGTCTGACTAAACTAAGTTCTAAGAATGTTGGCCGGGACAACATTTTTTGACGGAAATGGAAGAAAATCGATAGCTCCCATCAAGAGTCATCCCGAACAAGTTTCAAAGCGATCTGATCATAAATGCGACCTGTGAGGTGTGCCCAGACGAGAAGTGATGACAAAGTCAAGCTGAGCTAAAAAAGACGCAACATAGCCAAATGATAAGTAGAAGTTCAAGCCATGGTTGTTCCATATATAAAATATCAAGAGAAATGTGGTAAAATGTGAGACGAGTTATGGATACAAGTTTGAGATGAAAGGATGGAAATACGAATTGTTCTTCCAGGTATTTGTACACAATACCAGTGGGATGTAATCCTTATGTCAGGTACAAAGTTTTGGATGACTGTCAACATGACGGGAGGGGAGAGGCACCCACAAAAAAGATTATACGTTGAAGATAATGTTTTAGCCATTATTATGTTCCCTCAACTTGTAGGGAGGCAAAAGGAGAAACTAATAAGCTATGCAAGCAACTAGGTATGGTCAACAATAGGGAATCTGAATATGCGGCTTGCCCCTTTACAGAGAAATTAGAGTGAGCTTAACAGGAAGCTGAACATTACTGGACTGCACAATTGCTTTCGGTTGTACTTTGGGTGTTTTTTTATTTTGAAAATTCAATGCTTTTGTTACTGAATTCACATTAGTATAGCATGGTAGGATTTTGGATGACTGAATTTAAAATTTTGATCCAAGACCTTCTTCATGCCCTGGATGTGATTTCTTTCCTGAATTTTTGTTTTCCCATCTCTTCTGTCCCATAACTGTTCAAACAAGATGCAGTAGCTTAATAGTAGCTTATGGACCCTAATTGGAACAAGCTCATCGAGCTCATTCTAATGAGAGGTCAAAAGCTATTTTTTAGGAAAAAAGGAAAAATATTCTTCAGGCCCCAAAAAGTAGATCTGTTTCTCAGGCCATTTTTTATTTTATTTTTGTAATTATTTCTTTACAATCAAAAGTTCATGTTCTTAGTTTGTTTTATGTTTTAGGCCTCATAATCTACAGAATAGCATGGGTGGTGGTGTATTTCACCCCTTGAGTGCAAGAAGGCTTTGCAATGCAAAAGCATTGCAAAGCCTTGTTGCACTAAACCATTTAATTTTTAGTTTTTTAAGTTTCCATTGGTTATAAAACTAAAGCATTTGGCAGCCAAAAGAACTATGCAGGAGGGCCTGAGAAACAGATTTTAAACTTTTTTAGGCCTTATTCAAGTATTTGTTGTAAAAAAAATTTTTATAGTCATATTATGTAAAGAATTCATAATTCTCTAGTGTCAATTCTCTGAGTTACCATCAGTTTGAAACTGAGGCAATTAGATAAAAAAAAAAATCTTACCTGCCCCTCTCAATTCTCTGAGTTGGATTGTTGGATTTATATATGGTACAATTCATGTCCAATGGTTTCAATTTTCCTTTATGTGGCTTCCATGATAGAGGTTTTGCCAAACTGGATTTCAGGTCAAATACCTTCTTTGCAGAATTTTCTGTTTTCATTTGTGTGTTACATGGTTTGCTTGGTTCTAAAACAGATGCATATGAGTAATCATATTTTCATTTTACAACTATATTAAAAGAGAAATTAAAATGGCAGCCAGTGGTACATCTGGCAGTGTATGTAAACATAGATTAGAATAGCACAGTTTTCAGGTGAGATTACGGTGGAAGAATTTACAGGGATCCCCATATTTTGTAAAAAGGAATTAAACGATTTTCAATGACATTTTTGTCCAACACTCAAGGATATTCCATACTTTGTAAAAAGGAATTAAGGATTTTCAAGGACATTTTGGGTCCAACATCCAAGGATATTCCATAACTTTCAGAAGACTTTGATGAATCACACAATTTATTACTTTTAGTTATATAAACACGAACTTACACATATTTTAAGAGGTATCATCAAAACTTATTTATGTACACTTGAATTCAAAGGCATCCAGGATAAAGTCTGAACTGTGATGTTTTATTTAGCCTTTTATCCAATGCAAACTTAAATTATATCAAAATTTGTTGTTTTTTTTATACCAATGTAACCCAAAAAATGATTTTGAAATTTTAACAGAGATGGGCAATATACCAAAAAAAACCCCAAACCAATACTGATATAATGGGCATATAAAAAAATGAACCAAACCCATCATTGAATATCAAAACAGTCTGAGTTTTCAGTTTTCCCCACCTTTACTACTCAGGCCTGGCATTCTGAAAAATTCAGGAGGGCAAAAAATCGCTCTCCTCAATCAGCTTAGGAGAGCAATTAGCTTGACACAGCATTTTTAGTATCCAGTTGAACAAACTCATTGAAACTGAAACCAACAAACTACATCAGTGATTTTATTAACTTTACTAAGGTAAAGCGAAATCTCTTAGACATCTAGATGTCTCACTCAACAACCGAACACACACTTGACAAGACCTGTGTGTGTACCCAGACCTGTTGTCCTAGAAAGTCATACGCCTACCACTACCACCTTGAAGGTGGTAGTGGTAGGCATATGACTTTCTTGGACAACAGGTCTGCTTGAATCTACAGCCACATCCTGGTGCAAGTGCTTCAAGTGACAGGATAGTAGTAGTGGTAGTATATTATAGTGTCAATATTCCTTGAATAATTACCCCTCAAACTGTGATGTCAGTTGTTGAACTTGAAACTGACAGAAAAAAAAAATATTGCTGTGACCCATTTTGCTTCAGATGATTGCAACTGTGTTTGGGTATGGTTGCAGCCATTACCCTTTACCACTAAACCACTTTCAAAATGAAATTACGTGATGTTATGTGACTTCGAAGTTAAATTACATTTTTGCTTTACAACAAAAATTTAATGTGACCATAATACATGTAATCTCAATCATCCCAGACCAAAATATTTAGGAGGGCAATTTTTCGCTCTCCTTAATTCTTTCAGGGGGGCAGTAAGGAGAGCTAAAAAATCGCTCTCCTGAAATTGCCAAGCCTGACTACTTATAAGGCCTTGTTGAGGCTTGACAGCAGCTGAAGAGTTCATTTTCATGAAAGAAGTGACTGGTATCTTTTCAGTTTTGTTAACCCGAAGGGCCTGGGCAGTTGTTATGAATTCCCATCAGACTACAACTTGTACATTTCCAGTTGTTTTGCAATGATTTCTAGTCAAGTCTTGGCTGCCTTGACAGGTAGCAAAGACATCACTGTGGAAATCACTGCTCACATGATTTGTGTATTGTCCTAATGATGGCATATTAAGAGCACATGTTCTGAGATCACGAGAGCCTGAAATAGGTCTTTGAAGGTTGTGGTGTTTGGAACAAGTCACAAAATTACTGCAGAGATGATTTGTGTTTGCAAAAGAATGCAAATGCTGAACCCATTGGCATTGACATTTCTTCCCCTGAGTTCCAATGTGTTCTATGTGCCTACTGACACATAGAACACATTGGAACTCAGGGGACGATTTGTGGCGTTATGGTAGAATGATGCAAGAACAAAATATTCTGTATTTTCCTGATATGAATTCCCATTTGGTATCGTCATCAAATGTCAGATACCGAATACCAAACGGATACAGCAGTATATCCTACCTAAAAATATGAAAACGGATACCGAACTCAAAAATTCCAATACCACTCATCTCTAAATTTCAAATCATAATACCAAGAGCCCCAAAAGTTGATGTGAGGAAACTCCATGATAATGTACTTGAACAATCAAGTGTAATAACTGATGAATTAAAAGCATTAGCAATGTGAAAATGAAACTTCCTTGCAGTTTCCTCCCCAGAGTACATGTACAATATACATGTATCCTAAAGCTATGTAGCCATGCCCCTAACCCTTTTGCTAAAACTATCTGAAATATACTAAATCCTCAACAAGCAATGCAAAATAACAGCAATTATGTAGCATTAATTATTTCACTTCTTCTGCATTTGTGTTGTATGGGACATCTTTTATTATATAACATTGGAGCTAAAATTAAATTGGTCATCTTATCCTTGAAGGATTTGAAGAAGTCTAGTGTAAAGTTAGGAAATCCAGAATAAGAGTTCACACCATGTATCATTTCTTCAGTAGCGGAAAGTATTCTATCTGAATGTGTTCTATGAGGCATACTGGTGGTACAAAATCAGAATTTCTATCTTCGTGTTTTAATTTTGATTCTTTTGTTAAAGAGTAGCATTAGGAACAAATATCTAGAGCTGATTTCGTTTGCCGTTAGTGCATGAACAAAGAAATTCCCCCAGGTTTCTGTCTGATGCAGACACCTTTGGCACACCATCCCAATCACATACACTTTAACCCTTTACCTAATGTAATGGCAAAAATCGGTCAGCGCTATTCTCAAAAGTCGCCAATTAATTTTCATTATTTTTTCATTTTTTGTCTCTAAAACATAGGTTATGACCCCTCATTGGAATGAGCTCGTTGAGATCATTCCAATGAGGGGTCATAACCTATGTTTTTGAGACAAAAAATGAAAATAATAGTTATTTAAGAATTTTTTTTTGCAAATGTTGTCTGCTTTTCATGTTAGGTAAAGGGTTAAAAAAACAAAACAATGAAAACATGAGGATCACCAATTAAGAATCACCCTTTTGAAGTTAGGTGCAATGTAAAGTATTTCTACAAAGGGAAATTACTGCAAAACCTGAAGCCCCCACAACTCGCAATGATAGACAACTAAATTTTAAAAACATGTGATGATGGCATGTGAACATCTATGTGCAAAAGTTCAGGCCAAATGGACACTGCAAAATTACATTTTGGTGACAGTAAATAGTTATTTTTCCAAAATATTCCAGAAGACTGATTACACAAAATTGTGAAGGCTTGTAACCAGAAACAGTAAGAGATATTACAAGTGAAAAATACTTATACCTTGGAATTTGATGATCTAACCATGAGTAAAATTTCTAGCCAATCAGAAGACATAGATCCTTGATTGTGGGATGAAATACAGGCATGCAGGGTGGTAATTTTGAAGTTTCATTTGACTGTAACTTGGAAATGGTTAAAGATAGGGTGCTGGTTCAGAAATACAAACCAATAGAATCGGAAGATCAATGCATGTGCAAATTTTGATGGCCATCTAAACATTAGGAAGCATCCTTTTTAGAAAGATGAAAACATGGACATTTTTGGGGAAAAGTCGTTACCATCAAATAACTTTTACCATTTTTGAATTACAGGTATAACTCAAAAATGGTAAGAGATATTTGAAAAATTCCAGCATGCAGCTGAAAAAGTGAGCTGGTGAGCTGTCTGCATACCCAATTTCATCAAAACTGGACAATTTCAAATTTTGCCCATTTTGGGTGATGACATCCTAAATATTTGATTAACCGAAATTGGGATTTTTTGTTGTGTTTACTATGGGGAGAAAGTAAAACCATACAGAGTTTTGGAATTGAAAACAAAAAATTACTCCAATACAGGCAAACAAAAACAACAAAGTTGCCCCAACCAGAAGAGAGTTAAAGATGTAGAATCAATTTTATGGAAACACACACCTCTCTATACTGATTTCTAACATCACTGAAAATTTCAAGTGAGAGTTGTGTGCTCTTACATGGACACAATTCCCCTTTCATGATTTTTTTACTAAAATATTCCAACAGCAATGACACAAAATATATAGTAACAGATATTCAAAAAAAAAAAAAATTCTTCGATTCATGAGATATTTGTAATTTCAAAGCAATGTAATTTCGGACCAATTTTCAAAACGTTTTAAAAAATGTGGTTTTGACACGGTCGTTAATGGCAAGGATATTTGACCAGATGCATCGCTTCTATTGCTATTGATAGAGCATCTTGTTGTGTATTGTTATGTAAAATATCATGTTTTTAAGATATTTCAAAATCTCATACGAGAGTGATGTCACGCATACAGCCCGACGGTCCCAGCAATGGCAATGCTTAGACACAAAATAGTTTGAGCCTTTTTCTGTTAACCGTTTACCTAATGAATCTGCCATATCTGCACTTGTGATATACAAAAATTGCTATTCAAATTTTATTTTTTTCATTTCTTTGCCACAAAACATACTTCATGACCTATTAATGGAACAAGCTTGATGGTCTAATAAGCAAAGGTTAGAAGTAAAGGAAAGTGTCAATGACACTGTAGCTTAACTTGTCTGTGTATTGTGTTTGATGAAAAGGATAATGTTCAATGTTTATGAAAGAATTAGGAAATAAGACAAGAATTGTGATAATTGGAAAAATGTTAATTTCTGTTCCCTGTATGCTATGTTTTCAATAAAAATAATATGAGGTGTAGACTGTACTAAAGAACAGAGGGGTGGGTTAATGTGGCCCTCACAGTTAATGTACACGGTACATGGCCCTCACACTTAATGTATATCAACGAAAGTTACCAATTT
Source organism: Pictodentalium vernedei (assembly GCA_031216915.1). Lineage (NCBI taxonomy): Eukaryota > Metazoa > Mollusca > Scaphopoda > Dentaliida > Dentaliidae > Pictodentalium > Pictodentalium vernedei. The sequence continues at coordinate 194,655,810 of CM062292.1, read as the reverse complement.
GCAGTGAAATTATTCCAAAACGAGTCATCCTATCAGGTGACAATGAAATCCCTTCATAAATACAGCCTGTAGACTGTGCTAAAGGGTTTTGGGCTTCAGGCCTGTGTAGCCATCGTGATTGACCGATTGCAACCAAATGGGGATGCCCTCATCTAGACATTATACTGAGTCATCCTACCAAGTTACAATGAAAACCCTTCATAAATATGACCTGCAGACTGTGCTAAAGGTTTTCGGGCTTCGGGCCCCTGTTGCCATCACAGTTGACCAATCGTGACCAAAAGGGGATGTTATCATCTGGAATCAACCTACCAAGTTACAATGAAATCCCTCTATAAATGCGACCTGTAGACTGTGCTCAAGGTTTTCGGGTTTTGGGCTTGTGCAGCTGTCATGGCTGAATGATCGCAACCAAAAGGGGACGTTCTCATCTAGACATTATCTGGAGTCATCCTACCAAGTTACAAGGAAATCCCTTCATAAATATGACCTATAGACTGTGCTCAAGGTTTTCGGGCTTCAGGCCCCAGTAACCGTCACAGTTGACCAATCATGACCAAAACAGGACATTCTCATCTAGACATTATATGGAGTCAACCTATAGAAGTTATAATGAAATCCCTCTATAAATGCGACCTGTAGACTGTGCTAAAGTTTTTTGGTTTTGGGCTCGGGCAGTCGTCACAGTTGACAGATCGTGACCAAATGGAAAAGTTCTCATCTAGACATCATATGGAGTCATCTTACCAAGTTACAATGAAATCCCTCCATATTAAATATGAACTGCAGACTGTGCTAAAAGTTTGGGCAACCATCACGGTTGACAGATCATGAGCAAAAGGGGATGTTCTCATCTAGATATTATATATAGAGGCATCCTACCAAGTTACAATGAAATCCCTTCATAAATACAACCTGTAGACTGTGCTAATGGTTTTTGTTTTTTGGGCTCGGGCAGCCATCACGGTTGACTGATAGCGACCAAAAGGGGACATTCTCATCTAGACATGACCTCAAACCTGCATATGAAATTTGTGACGATCGGACAAAAACTACGGGGTGTAGTCTGTGCTAAAGGAAAATGTGAACAGACTAACAGACTTCTGCACGTGTGATGTCAATAGCTTATCTTGACTTTGTCAAGTTAAGCTAAAAATGAAAAAAATCTGATGTTTCAGAAAATTAATTTGTACTGTTGGCTTCAACTTGTGTAAGGTAAAGGGTTATTTATTTATTTATTGGTGTTTAAGGTCACATACTTATGCACAATGGCTAATCATGACCATCACAGTTTTACGGGTGGAGGAAGCCGGAGTACCCGGAGAGAACCACCGAGCAGCTGCCAGCTCCCCAACATCGTAACTCCGCACTGCAGCACAGGCAGGGTTAGATTGGTTGAAGACATGCGCTCCATCGGCGTGCAGTACGCCTTAGTACACAGATCATCATGCCCCCATGTGGACAAACAGGGTTAAGTGCCTTGCCCAAGGACACAATGCAGGAGTCCAAATCGATTGCTCAGATGGTCACCCATACGAGGACTAACCGGGCTCGATCTTGCTTAACTTTGAGGTAAAGGGTTAAAGATGTAGTACATAAAACAGTGCTGGGCTGTAGGAGTCAACTGTTTTGGGTTTTTTTTTGCATGTAATAACTCCCAATCCTTCAAAATGCATTTTGGGGATAATTGCCTAAACTGGAGTCATCAGTCGGAAACCAATTGTTGACTGATGGATGGATGGATGAACAGACAGATGGACAGACCATTTACATATGTGACAGTTTTTAGAAATGGGTGTATAAAAAAGTAATATCAAATTTGAAGAGAATCGTATAATTAGAACTGGATTTATCTTTTGGATAACATGGGGAGGAGTGTATTGATTCCACCGATCTCCCCCGAACTTTTGGAGACCACGTCAAAGTCCCTCACTCTCATTTCCTTCCAATCTGTATTACTTTTGTAAAACAATAGAAGTATGCTGCAGAAGGCATTTCTTTATATTTCAATCTGTGAAGCTGAGGTAATGAGAAAAAAGCTGCATACAAGTAAAAGAAATCAGGTCTGTAAATGCAATTATTAAACATTGTATTGATCATGTAAGAACAAAAAGTGACAAAGTATGTATTAGAAGCCCAATTTCAAATTTAAAGAAACTAAATTCGAAAACCGTTTTGAAAAGGGTTAAATTAACGCAAATATTAACTGAAACCACTGTATACAGCGCCAGTAGACCCAAATGCCCCAAATGAATGAAAGTGTTAATGACACTGTAGCTCAACTTGTCAAGACAAAGACATGTACATGTATAGTATGTGACACTGCAATGACAAACATCTAGGTAATGACCTGATAACAAAGGTACATATAAAGTATTGTAACGGTCTGTACATAAATACTGACCGTAGCCTGTAACAAATGTATAGGTAAAGTATTGTAAAGGTGGGTGGCAGTCAGATGCTAAACTAGAAAAGAAATCTTTGAGTCTCAGAGTGGGTCTGACTGAACCCCAAAATATTTGTTCTCATAGCACAGTGATAACAAAGGCACCCCAAAACACACTCGTTCCTGTCCCAAGGTGAAAACAAAGGTACCCAAGAAGTTTTGTGAAGATCAGTTCATAAATACGAGCTGTATAGAACTTGTGACAAAAAACTGATTGGACCTAATTTCGGTACAAAATGGCCACTGGCAGCCATCTTGAATTTTGCACCGTACCCAGAAACACACATTCTCGTCCCAAGGTGATAACAAAGGTACCCAAGTTTTGTGAAGATCGGTTCATAAATACAGCCTCTACCCTGAGCCGTACTGACATGTGTGCTTACATTGTGTAAGTAGCACTGAATAAATCAAAGTTCATCTAATTTGCATAATTTCTGCACGAAAAAAAACCCCTTACAATATGTGATGTATTCCATGTTACTAAACATTCATACAAAAATTTATTCAAATCAGAACATTCATACAGAAGTTCTGTACAAAAGACTGATTGCCCTAATTTTGGTACAAAATGGCTGCTGGTGGCCATCCTGAATTTCGGACCACACCCCAAAACACTCGCTCTCATCCCACGGTGATAACAAAGGTACCCAAGAAGTTTCGTAAAGATTGGTTCATAAATATGGCCTCTAGTCTGAGCTGTACAGAAGTTGTGTACAAAAACTGATTAGACCTAATTTCGGTACAAAATGGCCACTGGCAGCCATCTTGAATTTTAGACCGCACCCAGAAACACTCGTTCTCGTCCCAAGGTGATAACAAAGGTACCCAAGACATTTCGTGAAGATCAGTTCATAAATACAGACTCTAGTCTGAGCCGTATTGACATGTGTACTTACTGCGTGTCAGTCGCACTGAAAAAATCAAAGTTCATTTAATTTGCATAATTTCTGCACGAGAAAAAAACCTGTATTATATGTGATGTATCCCATGGTACTAAACATTCACACAAAAAATTATTCAAATCAGCGCTTTCATATGGAAGTTCTGTGCAAAAATCTGACTGCACCTAATTTTGTACAAAATGGCTGTCATCGGCCTTCATGAATTTCGGACCGGACCCCAAAACACTCGTTCTCGTCCCACGGTGATACCAAAGGTACCCAAGAAGTTTTGTAAAGATTGGTTCATAAATACGGCCTCTAACCCGAGCCGTATTGGCATTTGCACTTACAGTGGTATTGGCATTTGCACTTACAGTGGTATTGGCATTTGCACTTACAGTGCTGAAAGTAACACCAAAAACCATCAAAATTAGTCTAATTTGCACAATTTACGCACGAGAAAAAACCCTGTATTATATGTGATGTATCCCATGGTACTAAACATTCATACAAAAAATTATTCAAATTAGAGCTTTCATATGGAAGTTCTATACAAAAAACAGATTTCTGCATCGTTGGTACAAAATGGCGGCTGGTAGCCATCTTGAATTCCGGACTGCACCCAAAAACACTCGTTCTCGTCCCACGATCATAACAAAGGTACCCAAGAAGTTTCGTAAAGATCGGTTCATAAATACGGCCTCTAGCCCGAGCCGTATTCAATTGTTGACATATGGACAGACGGACAGATGGCCAGACGGATGACGTGCCATGACAAAAGCTCAAATTTGGCTTCGCCAAAGTTGAGCTAAAAATTAAATTTTTTTAGTAAATTTTACTAGGTAGGTATGTTAAGAAACAAAATTTACTAAAAAATTTTAATTTCTTTTCAACCTACTCACAATTGGCTGAATAAACAATAGGAGGAGGTGAATCACATAACCAGTACCAACAAGAGTAGCAGAACGAAAGCAAGGATGGCAGAGAACAAAAACGAAAACCTGTAATGAAGACAGAGAGAAGGCACCTGAAAAGAACAAGGCTGAGCGAAGCGCAACCTCGACAAAAACAATTTTAACGAGGGTGCACAACAGCCTGAGCAGCAACGAGAGGGCCTAAAGAATAAAGGTCCTCAGATTGCTGCTGAAGGTGGCGGAGATAAAAGGAGGAGAAGGTAGAAGCATTCCTCCAGTAAGCCGCATTCATAACATCACGGAGCGAAACAGAATTGGAGAACGCCCAGGATGTAGAAATGGCACAAACCTTGTGAGCATTAAGCCGGTTCGAAACAAGATCCGATGCAGACAAGCGAGAATAAGCCAGCTTGATTGCAAGACAGATCCACCTGGAAATAGAATGGGAAGAGATAGACTGCCTCTTCCGACCCCTCCTAATGAACTGAGTGCGAGTAATGTAAGTCTTGACCGCACGAACAGGGCAAAGAAGAGGCCTCCGTCCATCTACAGCAGGGAGAGCCTGAATGCAGATGGGAGGAGGTACCGAATCAGGGAGTTGATTCTTAGCCAGAAAAGAGCAATCAGTAGTGAATGTGACACTGTTAGCCTCATTTCGGAAGAAGGCAGAATCAACAGATAGCGCATGAAGCTCACTGACTCGAAGAGCAGAAGCAAACGCTAGAAGAAAAGCCGTCTTATAGGTGAGAAAACGCATGTCGGACTCAGATAAAGGCTCGAATGGCGCCCCCTCCAAACAGTGCACCACCCATGCCAAGTTCCACTTGGGTGTAAGATGCAAAACTCGAGGCCTCTTCAAAGAAAAGTGCCGAATAAGTTTGGAGAGGAAAAGATTACGACCGATACACCGCTTTCCCACATAAGAGAAAGTATCAGACAGCATAGACCGATAGCCCTTAATCGTAATAGGCTGGAGGTCCTTGGAGTCAAAAAGAAAGGTTTATTCCCACTCAGCCAACCTTCCTAAAATACCAGTTAATAGGTGTGAATTACAGAAAGGTGTTAGGTTGGCTGAACGCAACTTTTGCAGTAGAGGATTAGGCTATAGTCAGTATCGTCTTACCTACATAATCAAACAACATCATATCAAAATACACCTCAACTTTATAATAAAATCTATAAGTACCTTCACATTATTTCAATTTTAGTAATTTACTTGCTTCGTCACCAAATTCAAAAACGTCCAGATTGCCACTATTGAGTCTGTTCTTCAGTGTTTTCAAATGATTGTCTATCGTTCTGTAACGCTTTCGTCTTTTTGGTGCGAGACCTCCGGATTCAAGTTGAATCATTTTTGCTTCGTTGGTTGCCTGCAATTTCTTTAGCAATACAAGGAAAGAGTATATGTTTGGGTGAGCAGCTCTGCACATTTTTTTTATTTTGCTGTGCCAACCTTCCGCATTGTTGGTTGTTCTTGCGCCGTCGTTGTTGTGATGGTTCCATTTGCTGATGGGAACACCCTCTACCCATTGTTCGGTTACATAGTCAGTAAATGCGGTGACATCCACGGAAATGTCCTTGGCTGATTCTAAAACATTTAGCCAGAAATCTTCAACATGTTGGACGGGAATGAGTGGAAGAACAGCAGCCCTCCGGACAAGAAGTTTGACGTCATCATCTTGATTGTAATGTCTCACTAAACCAACGGATTGAGTCTTCCTCCAGATACACTGTGTAAAGCGGAAAAAACAACCTTTAACCACCACGGAAGTAAACACGCACTCCAAAACGTTCATCACCGCCGTCTCGAAGTCTATCATGAATGTATCTGGTGCAAACGTTAAGTTTCGTTGAAGAATCTCATCCTTCAGAATGTTGAAAAATATTGAGTAAGTTGATTGAGTTTTATTTGGCAGAAGCGCGAACACCAAGGGGAAAACTTTACGGTCAACCATTCCATGAATACAATACAGCTGATAAAACAACTCGGGACACGAATAGAATGTTCCATCTGCAAAAATAATGTCAGAATTGCACAATCGTCGCAAATTGTCGTCAGTGCTAAAAACTAAGATTCGTCGGTTCTGTTCATCTACTATTTCACACAATAGAAACCGTTCTCCAGCAAAAGTTTTTGTCCATTCATCACCAAGTTCAATTTGGTTTTGCTCTCGTGGCAACTTTGGAAGAACTTTTAATCGATTCCTGTATAAAGACGACTTACAGCTCTCAAATGTGGGATTTTTTTTGATAACTTCATGAACTTCATGTGAATCTGTATTTCGCAAGCTTCCGAGTTCTTCATCATAAATGCTCGGGATTGGTCCGACTTCTTCGCGACATCGCTTCTTAACTTTCGACAAGAATGCACTTGAAGCAATACTCTCAATATCAGAAGTATGATTATGTCCATTACCGAACTTAACAAGAATACTTTCTTTTGTCACCACTGTAGTCGTACAATTCCGATCAACGCACCTCCAATAGCAACGTCCATGATTTCGTGTTCTGATAGAGAATTTAAATCCACCATGAATCAAGAAAAAACCACCTCTACCATTATCAAGAAAATCAATGTCAACTTGTGCGGAAGCCATGATTACTGACAATTCATGCTGAGAAGATCCATATATATATAATATGGGACTGTGTTTTGAAAACATAAAATAATAGATGAGACAAACACCGTGATTGTTGTTCACTTCAAAGGCACAATTAGTGAAACTAAGAAATATCAAACACCATGTAAACAAGACAGCGGCAGAATATTTTATTTTTGCAAAACAAGACATCAAAAACAATGATAACATGATTACTGACAATTCATGCTGAGAAGATCCATATATATATAATATGGGACTGTGTTTTGAAAACATAAAATAATAGATGAGACAAACACCGTGATTGTTGTTCACTTCAAAGGCACAATTAGTGAATCTAAGAAATATCAAACACTGTGTAAACAAGACAGCGGCAGAATATTTTATTTTTGCAAAACAAGACATCAAAAACAATGATAACATATAACAAATTAGAAAAAACAACATAACTGCAGAATATTTTAAAAATTAAGACATCAAAGATGATGATAATATATAGTAACAAACTAATTAATTGTTTTCTCAATTCAACCGACTGACAAAAAACAACAATATTTTAATTTGCAAAAATGATTTTTATTTTGCCAAAAAAAAATGACAATTTATATGCTACAGACTATAACAAGGATTAAGCAAGTGTGAAAAAAAAGGTTGGCTAGACGCTACTCCTGATCATTAAAAGGTTGGCCAGATGCTACTAATGAAATTAAAAAGGTTGGCTAGGTGGGACGACACCAAAAGAAAAACCAGAAAATCCGCAATTTGAGCGATTGACGGATCACGGTAATTCACATTGTGATCTGAACACCAGCGGCAAAAAACCTTCCACTTGGCGGCATAAGTCATTCCAGTGGAAGGTCGCCGCGATGCAGAAATGCACTCCACTGATCGTCTCGAAAAACCTCTACGTCGGAGACTGGACCTGATAAAAGACAGGCGTGAAGGGACAGGCTCGCCAGGTTGTTGTGATACTTCCTGGGACGACCCTGTGAAAGAAGATCGCGACGTAGAGGTAGACGAATCGGTCGATCGGCCAATAGAGGCCGCAGCAGATTGATCCACACCCTCTGTGGAGACAGGGGTGTGATCAGAATGATCCTGCAACTGCAAGCACGAATCTTCGCTAAAACTTGAGGAAGAATCGGTGCAGGAGGAAAGGCATAGCCGACCCAACCTGTCCAGTCCAGAGCGTCTACTGCAAATGCCAGAGGATCTGGACAAGGGGAGACAAAAGTCTCTACCTGATGATTCCAGCGAGTAGCGAAAAGGTCGACCTGAGGACGACCCAACTGCTCGCAAATCGCCTGAAACACCAACCGATGTAGCATCCATTCGGTTGGAAGGACACTGTCGCGTCGGGACAGGGAGTCTGCTAGGACGTTGAGAATGTGTCGAATGGACACCCGAGCGTTCACATCCCGCGCCAACAGAAGAAGATCCCGAGACAGCCGATACATGGGAATCGAATGTGTGCCTCCCTGATTCCGTATGTAGGCCACTACTGTCGAATTGTCCGAAAGAAGTAGGACAACATGGTCCGACAGATGAGGGATCCAAAGCTGAAAACTCAACAGAAGAGCAAGGAGCTCCTTCTGGTTGATATGAAGGCCCACCTGCTTGCTGTCCCACTCTCCGTGAGTAGACAGACCGAGAGGGTCCAAAGTCGCACCCCAGCCCCGATCGCTGGCATCCACAGTAAGGATGCGATCGGCCAAAGGAAGATCCAATGGAACACCCTGTGTCAGCCAGGGAATATCTGCCCAAGTGCGGAGGTGACAAAGCAGAGACTGAGGAATAGTGAGTTCCAGGTCCAGGGGATCTACATTCGGACGCCAATGATCCGACAGGAAGTGTTGGAGAGGTCGGACAAACAAGCGACCGAGCGGAATGAGATCTGTCACCGAACCGCAAAGGCCCAGCATCCGAAGGAAAGTCCTGGCCGAGACCGAGCAAGATTGAAGCAGGTCCCGAGTCAAGGCGGAAAGAATCGTCGCCCGAGCCTGGGGGACCGACACTACATTGTGAAGAGTGTCGAAATCCATCCCCAAATGACGGAATCGCTGAGAAGGAAGAAGATCCGACTTCTCGCGATTGACTCTGAAACCCAGCGACGCTAGCAGGCAAAGAAACTGCCGGACATCGAACTCCAGAACAGCAGCATCGTGGTGCCGTTGGAGGATGTCGTCTAGGTAGGCTGACGAAGTCACTGCCAACTGAGTGCGATGGAAAGCAAGCACATGTGACATCAGTCGGGTGAAGGCCCAAGGAGCCAGGTTCAAACCGAACGGGAGAGCTCTGAATTGAAAAACTCGATCCTGAAACGAGAACCGAAGGTATTTCCGTGACGCCAGATGAATGGGTACATGGAAGTAGGCATCCTTCAGGTCGATACTGGCCGCAAAATCGCCCTGATGAACTGAACGTCGAACCGACCGGAAAGTCTCCATACTGAAACGGAGGAGCAATTATGTACTCGTTCAGGGTACTCAGATCGATGACAGGACGATATTGGCCGTTTTTCTTCGGCACCAAGAAAAGTCTCAAGTAAAATCCCGGTGAAAGGGAGTTCCTGACCACCTCGATCGCCCCTTTGGTGAGGAGATTGTCGAGAAGACACCGGAGGATTGTCCCAAGAATGACAGGAACCTGTCATTGGCCTCTGCGCAGCAGACGGCCCCAACTGCCTATCCTCTGAGACCGACGGCAAGCATCGATCGACACCCAGACTCGGAACACAGTGAGGAATCACCGGAGGAAGGTTCCGAGAGTGACAGCTAACAGGGGCTGTCACTGACCGCTGCCGAACAGCAGGCCCTGGATTCCAACGTCCCAACAACATCCCGCTAGGCGGCACACTAGCAGGCGAAGGTGGAACAATAAACGATTCACTCGAGGGACGAGGAATCGCTGCCCAAGCGACCGGCCGGCTCAACCGACTAGGAGCAAACCTAGCCAGATGAGACGGAGCAGACAGCAAACCCGCACAGCCCCGCTGCGAGGCTGGGGGAGGCTGAGAACACACAGACACACCAGCAGATACAGCCTCGGTCCCCCGAGACTGTAGACCATCCCCAGAGGAGATGGAAGAGCCACCATCAGACAGAATAGGATCTGGAGTAGCAACCTCCTCAACAACGGTCGACGGTGTAGGAGGCAGATCGGAGAGGGTTACCGAGCTGACCTCGGAAAAGCTCTCAACGAAAACAGACGCCTCAATAGTGACATCAGAAGACAAAGAGACCACGGTCTCCTCGTCAGGTATCACTGAACTAACACCGCCAACAGTTGCAGAGGAACTCGCCACAGAAGTCAGATCCTGTGTGACAGAGTCACCACGTGCACCAGCAGAAATGTCTGCTACGGCACGGCTACCCTTACCCCGAGAATGAGGGGTTCTAGCTCTGGAAAGAACCACCTTGTTCACAGAAGCCCAAAATTTAGAGGACCAAACCCCACAGATACCACATGATTGGGCCTGAGTGCAATTGTTGCAAGTGACACATGTGGCATGAGAATCGTCCACATGTTTCACCTGCAAACAAGAGGTACAAGGAATAGTCTTAGGCATGGTATCAAAACAATAATCAAGCTTCCCGTCGACGGAAAACAGTACTAAGGTCGTGTTCACACGTGGGGGAAAGACAAGATAAAGTGTGAAGAGAACAGCAATAAAAATACAAATTAACATTAAATAATAATAATAATTTGGTAGCTTGATAAAAGGATACAATCCAGTAGCACACTAAATATGAAGAATAAGTTGTTCACAAAGAATACATAGCATAATTAGCACGAGTCACAAAAATTTCCGACCATGTACAATGGCGGAAAATAAAGGAATTGACGTCATGGTTGTTGCGCATGCGCTCGGTAAACGCAAGAGGTGTGCAGAGAGAGTACCTGTAATTTCGAGCGCTGGTCTCGTTCGACCCTTTTTTTGATCTTTTTCGTGCTTTTGCACTCTCGTACTTTTCCAACTTGTTTGGGAAAAGATTCTAAAATCTTGAGTTAGTTCCGAAGTAGGGCTTGCACTTATGTTACAGCCAATTGTAAACAATTGTGAGTAGGTTGAAAAGAAACAATGACGTTGTAACACAGTGTTTGAAGAATAAAAGGTACAACCTTGAAAAGCAAAACTTTAATCAGAAACATTAAGCTAGGAATACTAAGTAAAATTGACTTAAAATTGACCGATAAAAGAAATCACTGATGTAAATGCAATCATTAAATTGTACTGACCATGCAAGAATTAAAGTAACAAAGTATGTGGTAAAAGCCCAATTTCCAATACAAAAAAACAAAGTCTGAAAACATGTATAAAAGGGGTCAAAATCCTGACAATAGTAATTAAAATCACTGTAGAAAGCTTCAGTAGACAGTATAGACATTGTCCCAAATGAGAACAGTGACATTCTACTAAACTGTTTGAAGAATTAAAGGTGTAACTCTTTAAATAAAAAACTCTCACCAAAAACTTTAACCTGGAAGTTAAATTGACTGCAAAAAAGGGTTAAATATGTCCCCAAAATAACATGAAACATAATGAGAATGATGCAATCAATAGTAATTAATATTAATTAAAAAGAAAAAAAACTAACGTTCACTAAAAAAAACTTTAACCACAGCTCTAAATGTTAACAGATGGACCGAGGGACGGAAGTCATGAATAGCCCTGACTGTAAACAGTCTAGCTAAAAATGCCTAATTGGCACTCAAGGAGGGGGTGTTATAAGAGTCAAAACTTTTTCCGCATGTAGTCACTCTAAATCCTTCAAAATGCATTTTGGACCAAAGAAAAATTGTTGCTTAAATGGCCTGGGGAGGAGTGGGGTAGGAGGGAGAGAGAGAGGAGGGGGGGGGAAGGGTTATAGGAGTAACAAGTTTTTTCTGCATGTAGTCACTCTAAATCCTTCGAAATGCATTTTGGACCCAAGAAAAAAAAAAGTGTCTAATTGGCAATGGAGGGGGGGGGGGGGGGAGTGGAGGGGGTGGGTGGGGGGGGGGGGTATGGAGTTGAAAAAACAAACTTGATAAGCCATGGTTAGAAGTAAATAAAAAATGAAAAAATCTGAGGTTTCAGAAAAATAATTTGTACTGTTGGCTTCAATTTGTGTAAGGTCAAGGATTAAAGATGCAGTACATAAAGCAATGTTGGGCTATATGAGTCAATTTTCTTTTTTGCATGTAATAACTCCCAATCCTTCAAAATGCATTTTGGGAATAATTGCCTAAGTGACAATTTGTGTGTGTGTGTGTGGGTGTGTGTGTGTGTGTGAAGGGGGGGGGGGGGGGTGGCGGGTGAGGGGGGGGGGGTCAGTTGTGGAACCTATATTGAAACCTGGCCTGTATTACAAGCTGGAAAATACACATATCAACTTTGGTTGAAAGCAAATAATCCAAACTGGAATTATCAGTCGGAAACCAATTGTTTACACACAGATGGATGGACCAACAGATGGACGGGCGAAAGTCATGACAATAGCCCTGACTATAAACAGTCAGGCTAAAAATGCATTTTGTACCAAATAAAAAATATTGCATGAATGGCCCTGGGTGAGGGGGAGGTGGGGTGGGGGATGAGGAGTGGGGCAGAGTGGGGGTGTGTTAGGGGAGTCCATTTTTTTTTTCCACATGTGGTCAGTCTAAATCCTTCAGAATGCATTTTGAGCAGAGAACAAAAAATACCTAACTGGCACCATGGGGGTGGGGGTGAGTGGTGGTGTTTGTCTGGATTTTAACCACAAACATTAACCAAAACTGTAAAAAAAGCATTTTTGACAAAAGAAAAAAAAAGTGCCTAATTGGGCCCCCGGGGGGGTGGGGTGTTACGTGAGTTTAAAAAAAGGTTCCGTATGTAGTGACTGTAAAAAGTTCAAAATGCATATTCGAGGAAAGAAAAAAAAATGCCTAATTGGGGGAGGGTGGGGTGATAATTTCTGTCTGGATTTTTAACCACAAACTTTAACCAAAACTGTAAAAAAGCATTTTTGACAAAAGGAAAAAAAAGGGTTCTGCATGTAGTGACTGTAAATAGTTCAAAATGCATATTGGAGGAAATAAAAAAAAAAATGCCTAATTGAGGGGGGGGGGGGGGGGGGGGAGGGGCAGTGGTGTTTGGGTTTTTAACCAAAACTGTAAACAAGCATTTTTGACAAAAGAAAAAAAAGTGCCTAACTGGCCCCCGGCAGGGGTGGGGGAGGGGGGTACGTAAGTTTAAAAAAAGGTTCCGCATGTAGTGACTATAAATAGTTCAAAATGCACATTGGAGAAAAGAAGAAAAAAAAAGCCTAATGGGGTGGGGAGGGGAAGGGGGTGGTGGTGTTTGTCTGGGTCTTTAACCACAAACTTGGAGTCATCCTACCAAGCTACAATGAAATCCCTTCATAATGATGGCCTGTGGAATATTCTAATGGTTTTTGGGCTTTGGGCCTCTGTTGCCCTCACAGTTGCCCAAAAGGGGACGTTCTCATCTAGACATTATATGAAGTCAACCTATCAAGTTACAATGAAATCCCTCCATAAATATGACCTGTAGACTGTGCTAAAGGTTTTCGGGCTTCGGGCCCCTGTTGCCGTCACAGTTGCCCAAAAGCGGACGTTCTCATCTAGACATTATATGAAGTCAACCTATCAAGTTACAATGAAATCCCTCCATAAATATGACGTGTAGACTGTGCTAAAGGTTTTTGGGCTTTGGGCTCGGGCAGCCATCATGGTTGAATGATAGCAACCAAAAGGGGACATTCTCATCTGGGCATCGTGTGGATTGATCCTACGAAGTTACAATGAAATCCCTTCATAAATATGACCTGTAGACTGTGCTGAAGGTTTTCGGGCTTCGGGCACCTGTAGCCGTCGCAGTTGCCCAATCACGTCCAAAAGGGGACTTTCTCATGTGTAGAAATTATATGAAGTCAACCTATGAAGTTACACTGAAATCCCTCCATAAATATGGCCTGTAGACTGTGCTAAAGGTTTTGGGCTCGGGCAGTCGTGATGGTTGATAGATCACGCCCAAATGGGGAAATTCTCATGTAGACATCATACGGAGTCATTGTATCAAGTTACAATGAAATCCGTCCATATTAAACATGACCTGCAGACTGTGCTAAAAGTTTTTGGGTTTCGGGCTTGGGCAGCCATCACGGTTGACAGATCATGCCCAAACGGGGACATTCTCATCTAGGCATTATACAGAGGCATTCTATGAAGTTGCAATGAAATCCCTTCATAAATACGACCTGTAGACTGTGCTAATGGTTTTCGGGTTTTGGGCTCGGGCAGCCATACCGGTTGACCGATCACGACCAAAAGGGGACATTCTCATGTAGACATGACCTAAAACCTGCATATGAAATTTCGTGACGATCACACAAGAAATACCGGGTATAGTCTGTACTCGAAGGTTGAATAAAAACCTTTAACTACAAACTTTAACCCAAACTCCAAATGTCAACTAAACAGGAATACGAAAAACCCCCCCCCAAAAACCCACTTGAACCTTCAGTAAAAAAACTTTAACCACAAACTTTAACCCAAACTCTAAATGTTAACAGAAAAAGACTGACGGACAAAAGTCATTACTATAGCCCTCACTGTAAACAGTGGGGCTAAAAAGTAACAAAGTATGTGTTAGAAGCCTAATTTGAAATTTTGAGAAACTTAGTTCGAAAACAGTTTTGAAAAGGGTTAAATTAATGCCAATATTATTTGAAACAACTTTATATAGGTTCAGTAGACCTTGCCCCAAATGAAAAACAATAGCACAGTGTTTGAAGAATGAAAGGTACAACCTTGAAAAATCCAAAACTTTAAGCTTGGAATACTAAGCAAAACTGACTGCCAAAAAGGGTTAAATATTTTCTAAAACCAATAATAGGAATCACTGATGTAAATGCAATCATTAAGTCATATTGACTATGCAAAAATTAAAGTAAGAAAGTATGTGGCAAAGCCTAATTTCCAATACAAAGAAACTAAGTCTGAAAACATGTTTAAAAGGGGTTAAAATCATGCCGATATTAATGAAAATCACTGCAGAAAGGTTCAGTAGACAGTAAACATTGTCCCAAATGAGAAACAGTGACACTGCTCTAAACTGTTTTACGAATTAAAGGTGTAACTTCGTAAACAAAAAAATTTTAATCCAAAACTTTAACCTGGAAGTTGGAAGTTAAATTGCCAGACAAAAATGGGTTAAATATTTCCCAAAATAACATGAAACATAATGAGAATGATACAACCGATAGTATTTAATATTAATTTAAAAGAAAAAAAACTTTAACCTCACTAAAAAACTTTAACCAAAACTTTAAATGTTAACAGATGGAAAGACGGACAGACAGACAAGATGAAAGTCATGACTCTGCCCCTGGCTGTAAACAGTCGGTCTGAATAATTTTTGCTGACAAACTGGCTATTCAATTAATTGGGCTCCATTGTATTTAGTATCACCCCACACAATTTGTAAGTAAGAGCAGATAATATTTTTAGCTTAAACATTTCAGCATCTATAATCTGGAGATTACTTACTGCTGTGACTGAAGGTTTGATTCTGAATTAAACTTGAGACTGTTGATTTTGTTTGTGTCGAAGGCAAGCTTCCTCTTGTGCCTTTTGAATCAGATCTTGAAACCACTGATGATTTCCGTGTAGATTCATCTCTGTGTGTTTTAGGAGTTATCATATTATTGACTTTTTTTGTTTCTGATGTCACAGATGGTTTAAGGTGAGAATCATTTTGTGATGGTGCTCTGAATGAAGATTTTGTTAAGACAGTGTTTTTCTTATTAAAATTGAATCTTGCTTCCTTTGTGGACAAAACTGTTGGTTTGAAAGGGCTAGCTTTCTTGATGGCAGATGATGATGATCCAACCTAAAAATTGAAAAATAATAAATTAGCAATAATATCAGCAATGTTGTATGCTTACATGTAGCCTTAGGGCTCTATGGTCATTATTTGGAGATGGACCTTAACCCTTTACCTAACATGAAAAACAGAAAACACTTGCAAAAAAATTCTTGAATAAGGCTATAAAAAAAGAACCTCTGTTTCTCAGGCCCGCGCGCATGGTCATTTTTGGTGCGCATGCAACCTTTTTATGACACCAAAAAAATCTTCCCAAAAAATTTGAGATATTGTGCTCATTTCGGTAAATCGATATCGATGCGTTCGCAAATTTTAAATTAACACACTTCAAGCTTTTTCTACATCATACCTTAATAAAGTGGGTGGATTTTAGCAATATTCACGACAGAAAGTGTTTTATTCTGTAAAAGGTAAGTCATAATGACAGCAAGAAGGAAGGTGTCTTTCAGTCTGACAACAAACAGTCACAAAGGGGAATGGTCGAATCGCACCACGTTTGATTTGCACCAAACCTCAGAAAGTCTGCAAAGTCAGGTGCTATGTTGAATGGAACACAGTCTCCTGGCATTTATTTTTAGTAACATTTGTATTGTAAATGGCCGTCATTGGGAATTTGTGTACTGTTATTTGAAACCGTTACGAGTTTCCCAGTTAAATTAAATAAATGAATTTGAGATGCAGGATAATTGGATAACTAATAGTAACCGTTGCTTGATATAAAAGTAACAGTCATAGTTGAAAATAAATTGCATATAGGCAGGTATGTGCGGTCGAATTGGTGAATAAAAACACGCAAACATTCGTTTTGTATTTCATTTTCAGATTTAAAAAAAATATGATTTATGGGTGAACTGCCCGTTCAAATGGGTTGTGATAATTTTGAATATAATGGGGAAAAATTGCGATTCACGATTTTATTAGGCAGGTTGTGAAAGGATTTTTTTTTTGGTAAAATAAATCTCTGAAAGTTGGCACTTCGACATTTGATTTGTCCCAGAGACATTTCAACCCGAGACGTTTCACCCATGAGGCGTTTCGTGACTTTCGTCCTGTGTTATAATTTTCACGTTTCACTGAAAAAACAAACATTCAAACCCCACTTCATTTACGACCCAACACCCCTGTGGTGAATAACCAATATATTTGCGAAATTTTGCGTGGTCCACCAGGCGTTTGGATGGGGGTCAAACTACCACAAACGACCTCTCGGGGAGAAAATAAAAAGAAAAAAAAAAACCCGCCCACCCGCATGCTTTTTTGGAAAAAATGGCCTGAGAAACAGACAATCAACTTTGTATGGTCTAACTAATTTTTTGTCTCGAAAACATAGGTTATGACCCCTGGTTGGAAGGAGCTCATTCCAACGAGGGGTCATAACCTATGCTTTTGAGACAAAAAATGAAAAAATAATAAAAATGAATTGGGGATTTTTGAGAACAGCGCTGGCCAGTTTTGGCTGTTATGTTGGGTAAAGGGTTAAGGCTGCGTGTTGAAAATATTAATTGGTCCAATGCCAAATAATGAATATACTTTCTTCCAAAAGAAACGTTGAACTCTTTACACAATTCACAGGTTATCAACATTTATTACAGTTTTTTTCAAATGTTTCAAAGAATTTCATCAAAACCATATCATATGACCTCCCTTGCCGAGCTCGTTCCAATGAAGGGGCACATGAAATGGTTTTGAAATTTTTTTGAAAAATATATATTTTTTTAACTGCTTAATTTGTAAAATACACAGATCATGTGGTCGATTCATTGGGTATAGGGTTAAATGCCATCAGTTTGGGGAGGGTTAAATATGGTATATATATATTTATTGGTGTTTAAGGTCACATGTTTTTGCACAATGGCTAATCGTGACAGCAACATGTGAGATTATCATTATCTCTGGTGGGTGAGGGAGTGAGATGGGGAAATCTCACCCAAGGGCAAGATATTTGCGCCAGGCACGAGGCTTGCCGAGTGTCTGGACCAAATATCTTGTCCACCAAAACACTCTAATAAGTAGGGCCCTGCGAAGCTTCGAGTATTCGATTCGATGTCGACATCGCTTTGGTATTCGTATATCGATCTCGAATAGTTTGCCGATTCGTTAGTCAAACGAAGCTTCGAGGAAAATGAATCAGTGTTCGACAATGTCGACATCAGTTGAAATAAGGAGCGAACTCTTCTAGTTTTAATGTTTCTATCAGGAAAATAGTCAAATTCATTGCAAAATTCTGTCGTTTCACTTTCAGTTTCAGATTCCCAGAAAACCACACACCGCAAATTCGCTATTTATAGATTTCCAGGAATTCGTGTGAGAGTTATTCGCGGAATCCCGTTTGCTCAGCGGCTCTGTCCAAGTTGTAACCTGTTCACGCCCATCTATACAACCGAAATATCCAGCTATGGGCCTAAGGCCTGCTCCCAGTCCCGGAATCTTCTAACACAATAATGGAGACATGTCGTCTGGAGCGCTCCCATTATTATGTTAGAAAACTGTGGGAGGAAAACCTCTGTAGTTTCTTTGCATTGTTCGGAGTTGGTACTTGGAAGTTGGAATGAAGTAAAAGCAATTTGTGTGAATGAGCACTGCGTCACTATTCGAGTTAACTAATGCAGAAACTAACACAGTTTAACGCCTTCGCTGCTTTTGATGTATACTGTGTTATTGAGTTGAGAACGGACCGAAATCTACAAGACTCAAATTCTGATAATACAAAAACAACCAAACATAACAATAATGTATTTAGGCATGCTAACGTACCTGAAGTTAGCGGCTGTAGCTGACTTCAACCCATGGGAATTAATGTGCCACTTGTATTACATTTGTGCTTTTAAGTCTCATGTTTCAATTTAGTGGTTTGTCTTAAATGTCTCTGGGCAGTAACACCTTAATTTGTCCATATTTATGTCTTGAATTTATTGTCGGACCAAGTGAACATCTGGATGGCCATTCAACGAGAAAGAAAATTAAAACAACGCCAAGCTGTCAAGTTATGTCAACGATCTCTTCTCGCAGTGCTTTCCGGACATCTCTGCACAAGATAATGCCAGTTATAATTATTTCTCGAGTTTATCCCGATTCGATTCGAGATTCGATTCGATGTCGACATCAGTCCCGATTCGATTCGAGATTCGATTCGAACATAAATTTCCCGATTCGCAGGGCCCTACTAATAAGCCGGTCACATGAATCATGTGAGACAGATATCTAGCTCACATGGCCTTCTCACATGAGGCACAGGAAGTGGGGGAAGAAAAAGTCAAGTTTAGTCAATAGTTTATACCCATGTTGCCCATTTTAAAGGACTTTCACCCCAAGCATTGGTGAATGGGTCTCATTTTACAAGTAAAACCGAGCATCCTTGCCACAATAAACAAGCACTGCTTCACCCAAGGTTCCATGGGGTGGTAAATATGGTAGAGTTAGAATAGCCAGCCTTTCATTTTATTCAGCCACCTGTGTTCTGATTTTCAACCTTCATAACATCTAACTGGCTCAGCCACATATAACAGGCTTGTACAAATTTGAAATTAAGGAAACCCAAAAAGAGAAAACTGTAACTGTTTCAAGACGCACATTTTTCGAGAAACCATTTTATCCAATTTTTTAAGCAAGAGAAAGGCATTATACTGATTTGACCACCACTGTTGGGGCAAAGACTGAGATGAGAAACCCAGAACATGGGCTGAATTTTGTAAGAATCAGAAAATCTGATTCTTGAAATGTTTCTCGCAAATTTATTTCTGATCAGTGGAATAGCATGGTGTATGTCATTTTGACTCTCATACATTTTTTTGAAATTCTGCCCTTGCTTCTGTATTGCTGAAGTTTCATAAGGTTTGTTCATTAACCCCCAAATCATATGCTGTTATAGACAGGTGGAAAGGGCTAAGGGAGCCATTTTCACCACTGTAGTACACAGCAATTCTTTGTTAACATTTGTAACCAGTATATTATAATTACACCTCTAAAGGAGCTAACGAACATTATAAGTAATTTTATCAAACTTCTCTTGTATTTATCTGCAGTATAGTAATCTAGGCATACAATAAAATAGGTTGCTCTATTTCTTTTGAGGTGAATGATCAAACAAAACTATAGTTTGCCTAGTTTGCCTGAAATAAGACCCATTTTTTTTGTGTCAATGTCTCCATTCCCCAAAAGAAATATAAAAAAAATCCTGTTCCCACATTGTAAGTCCAAATATTACTGAATGCAGCAGCTAGCAAACACCCAGAATTACTCTTTTGCAAAAGCATATATTGAAAGACTATTTTCATGGAAGTTTAACCCTTTACCCCAACGAATCGGCTGCATCCGCCCGCATAATATGCAAATTCAGCAGTTGAAAAAATATTATTTTTCACAAAAAATTTCAACAAAACCATATCATGTGACCCCTCATTGGAACGAGCTCATTCCAACGAGGGGTCACATGATATGATTTTGTTGAAATTTTTTGAAAAATTTGAAAAAATGGTATTTAAAATAATAAATTTTGATATCGTCTGCGTTGGGTAAAGGGTTAAAGAAATGAGAAATAAAGTTGGGTGAGAGAAAAACGCCAATGAAATCAAATAAAAAACTGAAAAATCTAGCCCATGTATGAGCTACAAACACTCAACAATTTTATGACCGCAATCTTGAACAATTTCATCACAGCACTTCCTCGCCAGTACTCAAAATGTTGATCATTGTTCCAGAAGATTTAACAAATGAATACCAAGGACAATTCAAGGAACCATTCTTGCTATTTGTCTGGGGTCTGGTAATGTAGAAAAATGAAAAAAAAAACTTTTATCCTATTTCTGTTCAGGCAAACAATAGACGAGCAAAACAATTGTTCACCCAATTTGTACAGGCCTACTTCAAATAAGAGGTTGTAAAGATGTTCATAGTACAATGGAGCAGGCCTTTTGACTGTCCTAATTTGAGCACAATGAATTATGAGTGAAGATCACAGAACATATCGGTGCATTCAAGATTTGGCTTGGTATTAGAAAGTTTTCAAAATGTTGACCCAAAACTTGCTATTTCTTTACTCCTGAGGCCCCAGATCTTGCCCTGTTCAACACAGTTTTGATACTGGCACTCTGGATCAATTGGGGGTACATTAATCAGGAAAATTATTCAAATAAACCCATAAGTTGGGCACATAGCTATTTCTTTGATCCTGAGACCCCAGATCTTACCCTTTTCAACACAATTTTAATATTGGGGCTTTGGCTCAATAGGGGGTACGTTAATCTGGAAAATTATTCAAATGAACCCATAAATTGAGCATATAGCATTTTGGACACAGCATTTACCATCATTAATATTTGGGCGACAAATGCATGCTTAACTAGATATCTCTATATAGAATATGCCTGTTAACTGAAAATAACTTCCAAACACAAAACCATTCACCATACCTTCAGTACACATGAGACCAGTTAATTCCATACAGGTTATAGAGCAAAGTCTTGTTAATTGAAAACAAATCTTGTTATTTGTCGAGAAATTACCCTGACAGTTATCAAATTCTCCAAGTGTTTTGACCTATTTGACCTCAATACATCCAATGCAGGTATTTAATCAATTATATCTTGTTTGACAGAGCTCATAGACCTCTGTCAAACAAGATATACTAGAATAAATGTCCAGATTATCTCTAGAATACAGCAAAGTGACCAAATCCCTGTTAATTAAATACCCTTGTTAAATGAATAATTTTCACTGGCAAAGTAACTATTTAGTTAACAAGGATGCAAAGTATATGACATATGCCGATGGGTAAATAAAACATAGTGGTAACGTTAGCTTAACATGAATCTCAGTCATGTGAGTAATAAAAAAAACCCACTCAAAATGATTAGTAACACTTGAAAGAGTAATAAAAATGTAAATATCTACTACTGCTGCGCAGTATACCAAATTAGGCCAAAAAAAAAAAATCAATTGATTCTCAGGCAATTTTTTTTTCAAATCAATGAGGGAGGGAGGATTTTATTTTTATTTTTTATTTTTATTTCTTCCAGATGGTGAGAAAGGATTGAGAGGCAAAAGTCACTTTCTGATGTCTGTTTTTACCTGAAAAGCATGGAAAGTGCATATTGTAAAATGATATACAAATAAAACTAATTTTATTGAAAACTAAAACTGTTTTTCTTTATTTTCTGATATCACCACTTTTTGTATTTAGAAACAGAACTCTGACTTCACTTTTAAACTTTTACAAAGCAGAACTATTTTATGAATACTAGATATTATTGACCACCCTCGTATTATTTCGGTATCATTGTGAGTTATTTTGATTTTTAGTATGACCCATGGTGAGAGTGTTCTTCTCTGTAACAGAAGGTATATTCTTTTTAAAAAAATATTTAAAGTGTTTAAAATAAATTTCAAGTTA